>NCVS01000331.1:32622-118325 GCA_003055095.1 Goniozus legneri
GCTTCGTGCGCGCTTTCTTCCCGAATACGATTCGGAAAACGAAGACGGAAAGGCGATTCGTGCAAAAAAAGAGTTCTCGCATTCTCTCCCTTTCTCTCTCTCCCTCTCTCTCGTCCAGTTGAATCGATTATTTTTGCACAATAAGAATTGAGCGAATGGCCTTCCTCCACAGTTTCACAGATCGTGCGACTGGACCAATGTCCAGAACCAGTCGTTGAGGAGCATATCTCAGTTCCAGCTCAAGTGCCTCTAGAAGTCGCGCTCTCCGTTTCTGTATATACTTCCCCCCAATCGCTTGCTTTATCCTTCCGGACGTCGAGCGTCAATACGCGCCTCCTATCGAACAAAAATAATTTGGCATTAAGCCGAACGGTCGTTCGATTTTCGAGTGCCCGATTTCTTTTCTACTGTCGATCAGAGCGCTCAAACATTTTTTTTTGTGTGCGCGCAGCTTTTCTCTCCCACTCACACGCAGTAGCTCTCTCTCTCTCTCTCCCTCTCTCTTTTTCTCTCAGTTCGTCCCACTCGTAGAGAGTAAGTCCTTCGCGAGGCTGACGGCTGTGGATCGAAAAATAAATGTGAAAAAAAGGAATCGCTTCTTTTTCAACACCCATGGAGAGTCGTCGTGACTTGGATTCCGTCCAAGCGTCATGCGCATCCCCCACTCTTTTTCTTCTTCGCTCTCGTCCACGAAACTGCATCGTTAGAACTCGATCAATTTTTCATCCAATTAAAATCACGCCGAATGAAAGTAAAAAAGGAGTAGTTAAACGAGCGCGACATGAGAACACACAAAAAAATATTACGTCATCAATTGGCATTAAAATAGAAGAACCCATTTGAATGAAAAATTTCTCGGGCTTCGCAAAAATGGCTTTGCCCAATCTATCATTTCGACTACGGTCTGCTCTTGTTCGCCCGTATTTCGCGCAAAGAGAAACTCCGCTGCGAGAGCGAGAACGGGACTTTTCATATCGAAACGGTATGCTGTACTTGAAGCATGGAGCATGGAAGCGTACACGCATAAGAGAGTGGTTCAACGTAATTTTATACGACGTTGAACTTTATTCGAGAGGAAAGTGTCACTGAGCGAAAAATTACTTTTCGCACGGAATTATCGTGAAAAATATGTATATGCGTCAACGCGACGCTAATAGCGTCACCGCGCCAGCGTAGGAAATGCTCTACGGAGACAGTAGCGAACACGCATTTCATTGTGCCTGCGACGAACGCGAGCCAGTCCACGCCTGCGCTCGACTAGGGAGAGTAAATTGATTCCTAAATCAATTAGTCTCGTAAAGAGAATGTGAGTTGGAAAAATGTAAAAATCATAATGAAAAAATTCGTTGAAGAGAACAAGCCGAGACAAAGGGTCGAGATTTAACGGCGTAATATATATTAGTCCGTAGCAGGGTGGGCTATTTTAATTCAACTGAATTACCAGAACGCGTCAAAAGGTCGTCGTATTACATCTTCCCTCGCTCTCGTAGTTTGTTTTTTGTTCCTGTTTTCGACTCAAACTGAACTTGCCACTCCTCGGGCATCTAATTAATGAAAAATATATCAAAAGCGAACTTTTCTGCACCCTGCGATAAAATTTCGACCGAATATTTACCAATAATTGCCACTCACTTGGCATTACAAAATTCGTATTTTTATCTGTTGCGAATGAGGAAGAAACGTAGCGTTTGCGACGTTGAATTTTTACCATGCGCGCGTAAGTCAGTCGCAAAAGTTACAGTGCACGATAATTTTCATGGGGCGTGAAGAATACCTGTAATGGCCAGAGAAGACTGTGGGTGCGAAGAGGAGAAGAGGAAAAGAGAAGAGGAGGAAGAGGTTGATGCATTTTAACCGCCGTATTCGAGCAACCTCGCTTCTTCCTTTTTCTCGTTTTTTGAATTTATCTTTCTTTTTCGGTCGCGCCGTTACGCGTGGCAGTGGTTGATAGCGCACCGGTTCGTGCTTCGCAATGCTCGCATTTTCGCGATATGTAATTACTCGTGACCCTGTATTTAACGCGTTTCAAGGTAGCCGACGCGACGTGGTTTTTGCTCCTACGAAAAAAAATGTCCGTTGGCTTCGGTTCGCGGGCAAAAAAAAGGAAAACGACAGAACGCGAATTTACGAAAGCTCGAAATTCGCATTTGCATGATAATTAGTCAGCGTGCAGTGGTTTGGCAAAAAATTTTGCCAACTACCGCTCCGAATTTCGACATTTTTTTCGCACTACGATCGATACGGCGGCTCTTATTAACGGTCTTTGTACGTCAGGCGTGATTCACACTGTAAAAGGCGGAACGATTTGCCGCTCTCTGTGGTCGCGGTCGCGTTCGACAACGCATTTCTACTGGGTTGGTGGTGCGAAGAGTCACTATCGCCAAAGCAATTCACCATTGGCTTACCGAGGGGGTTTGGAAAAAGCAACACACAGAAGAGCGATGTAGGGGTGTGAGAAGCGAGCAAATAAAAAAGGACACGGAAAACCGGAACGAAAAGCGGCGTCATGACGCGACAGTACGGCGCACGGTCAACGTCGGACGCGTCCGGATGTTTTACGAACGAAAATAGAGGACGGCGTTTTACGAGATGTCGTTACCGAGACCGCTAAACAAATTAGCCCGTAAAAAAGTGAGCCGACGTCGATATCACGTAGACGTCGTTCGACGTACGTGCTTACCGAAGATCGTTAGATTATGAAAAAGAAAAGACTCCGGGAGATTCGCAAAGTACACAAGTAAAGTCGGGATATTTTTCTTCTATTATTGCGCGTTTCAATTTCTCATACAAATATCGTTAAATCGCGTATGTTATAGCTCACATAATGATATAACTACTCCCATTTGCCGCTTTTCCATTTTCATTCGTTTTACAGTTTACCGAACAAACTTCGTTACTCTCTATTACAATCAATTATTTTTTTCGAGTATACCCTTTTCGAATGAGAGTAAATCTTCCGTCCTTTTTCGTTTCACTCTTCGAAATTCGCTGGCTGAAACTCCGCGATTCGAACGTTATGTCTATGAATCATAGGAATAGAAGAAAGGAGCTCCGCGATGACGTAGAATGGGAAAGGAGAGAGTGTCTCGTAAACCTCGTACCCTCTTCCTTCCGGACCATTTCCAATCGAAGTGTCGCGTCAGAAAACATTTTGCGTTCTTTCACGAGCTGACGTTTTGTGCGTCGCTCGCTCACCCTCTCAAAATTTCCCAGTTACGGCGGTAGCACCGTTTCTCCCCCGAAAATGTCGAGGATGATTCATCATGTCCCACAATAAGAACATAGGCGGATACTGCGAGCGATCGAGTCGTATCTGTTACGTATTATCTCTTATTAACGAGCTTCTCGTCGGCGCCGCTGACGGAAGCCGGACGTGATTACGATTATTACGTTGTCCCCGGGACTTTACGACGGGATAGGAAGGAATGGAAATGGAAACGTCAGAGAAATATCGATGGGTATATCGAGGAAAAAGTATATTATCGATCGTTGTCCGTCTATGAATTAATACAGCAAACACGACGCCCGGCACAAGTGGCCCATTGAAACCTTTTGATATATGGCATTATATACGCTGCATTATAGCACCATTCCTAAGGTATGGTGCGCTCACCCACTACGGTTCTGGCATGACGTATTTCCTTTATGCGACGGTAACACCCGCGCTGAATGGGTCGCCGCGCGCCGTTTTCCTCTATACAGTACACACCACGCGAGGCAAGAAACCGCGATGGTGATTTTAACGGCGCTGAAGACTTACACAACGCGAGAGATTTAGGGGAGGACGAGGGGTGGGAAGTGCCTCGAGCGTAGCGACGATGAAACGTGACGAATTTCATGGGGGTAGGTTTGCGCGACCACTGTGTCGAGCTTCCCGGTAATTTGTTTGCGGCCTAGCCGAATGAACGAAGTAAAATCGACGAGTGAGAAAAGCCCAGCTGCGCCTCGCGCTATTTCGTCGTTGGAATTTTACAACTTCGCCCATCCCACTGTTTTTCGTGGTCTCGACATAGCGGTGGAAAAAGAGGGTGGTTAGGCGCGACCCCTCTTTTGAAGTTATGCCGTGATTGAGTCATGAATCAAACCGCTCTCGAAAGCCCACGTCGACGGTAAGGAGAGCAAGAAAAGCGAACTATTTACGTTGGACCCGAGGTGTTTAATCGGGAGAGAAAAATTAACGTGCGAGTATAATAACGCGCACGAGAGTCGTGAAACTCGCACAGTGAGTGCAAACAATGGAGAGAACGTGACTCGTGCTCGGGAGGCTGAGGCGCAATCCAAAGTACCGGGCTATACCATTCCGAGCCGTCTGATTTTCCGTTGCAATTACGCGTCATAATTATAAGGTGGGTAATGACGGGTACTCTTCGACGCACGCGCGCGCACTCGCGATGCTATTTTCCGCGCAACGAGGGTATACCTTGAAATTACCCTTACGCAAAGGTGCTCGCCCAGGGCTCGTCGCTGCGTCGGCCACCTTTAACCCTTTCCACGTTCTACGTGACCGGACAACCGTCCGGATAATACCGCGAAACGAGCGGCCCGTAACCCAAATCCCCGCCGTACGGGTATAAGGAGGTGGGGAAAGACACACGGACCCAGCCGAAAACGTTCTATAGTATACGGATATGTGGGCGTACATACTGATCCGTGAGGTGGAGCGTTAACTGCGATATCGGAGAAATTTCGCCCGTAGATTCAGCAGAGACGGGCACAATGCTTTTACTTGCTTTACGCGCGAATCGTCTATACGTACATATCCAGATATATTTATGTGTTATTATTCGTTGACCCAATTCAAATATCGTTGAGTAAGAGCATTTTGAAAACTTTATAAATTTCGACGATCCGTTATAATTACACTACACTATTGAAATTGATGTAAAAATAACGATTGAAAAGTTTTTCTACATATATCTGGATAAAAAAAGTCTGTTACTATTTGAAATCGATTGTCAATACATCGACTAAAACACTATCATATTTAATTCACGCGGCGAGAGAAATATGTAGAACAGGAAAAACAATTCGAAAAATTCGAAAGGTTCTTAATCAATCTCCAATGGATGGACAGCGATGATGAGCTCAGCTCGCAAATTAATTGTCTGTAATGCGTATATTCGAAGACTACGTATCGTAAGAAAGGGCGAAGCTCGCACATGTAGAAAATGGGATGTACCGCGTTAATGGGATATGGAACGGATGGTGGAATGGGAGAAAGAGAGAGAGAGGGAAATATCCACCTGCTACTACTCAACTTCAGAACCAGTCAGCTCTCTCTCTCTCTCTCTCTCTTCCTATGGAGAAGGAAGAAGAGATCCTTCTCTGCTGTCCTCTCTCTTTCCTTCGGTCCTCATCCTTCGGCAGCCCTCTTCTAGCTGTCTTCATCCCCTTCACCTTGCGTCCTCGAAGCGCCCCCACAATTTAGTCCATCGGACTAATGGATTATTATACGCCTTCGCCTACATGAGAACGATCCTATTCTGCTGAGACTCGTCGTATCTTCCGCAAGGATACCTACTTTCGGATCGATTAACGAGCGCCTCTCGCTCGCCTCCGCTCCATCCTCTCCCTTTCCGTTTTGTTCATCCGTTTTCCTTTTTTTTTTGGCGAGAGCTCTTGTCGCTTGATCGAGCGCGTTGAAACAAGAGTACGTACAAAAACAATGGAGAAAAAAACACGAAGAAGAAATGAACGAATGAAGCGGAGTCGAAGAGAGGAAAAAATCGAAGTGGAACTCGAATTTTTTCCGAAGATCGATTACCGATTGAATTTTCCCGGATACCGAGAGAGGGGTCCTACGTCGACGCGATTTCAGTCAATTCTTCATGAGATATGTTAAACCGTAGGATCTTATAGGGTCACGTATTGCATTTGCCGATATTAAAATGTAGACAGAAAAAAAGTCAATGCGCGTTTACGGAGGTACGTGAACTGCTTGAGGAATGCACGAACGTTTTCTCGTTTCGCCTCTCGACTCGAAAGAACAAATAATCCAGGTGCGCGTCGACGGAATCCGAATTCGCGTATTAGCCGATACATTAATATTTAATAGGACGACGACGACGAGGACGACCTAGTCGGATAGCGTTTGGCTTATTCCGTCCTCATCTCGTTATTTATGCGCAAATACGCGCGAAGTGACCCTGAACCCCGCACCGAACACGTATACTCGCGAAAGTCACTCGGAAGCTCTTGGTCAAAAGGTGACCGTTTCGCTCAAAGGAATGTCTGATCAGTCGGTATACTTTGGGAGTTTCGACGTGCAGCGCGGCATCGAGTGTGCCGGACAAGCCAACTTCTGTGTGCTTAAAAAATCTCCCGTACACCGATGAGCGAGCGCGAAAACTCCTAACTATGCATTTAAGAGTGTACACGTGTACGTGCGGCTTCCCGTGTGTATATTGCACTCTAGCCGTACAGCGTCGACATTCGTCCTTCTCTCCCTCCTTAACATCGAAAACTTTTTTTCCGCGCGTGCCTCGACGATTGATGACCGTGTTTACCGGGCATCCCGCAAGAATATAAACTGCACTTTTAGACGGCGAGGGGAACGAAGATGTAGGAAATGGCGATGATGGCGGCCAGACGTCGGAACTCGCGGGACTTCTCAACCCCCTACACCGACATCTGCCGTCGTTTTCGCTAATGCACCGTTGCATAAGAAATCGAGAAAATTAACTTACAACCGTCTGAAATTCGGAGGTCGCGAGAGACCGAGCGGAGGGTGTGCCGCTCGAACGAATATTTCGCAGGACGGGGTAAACAGAGACGACGAGGGAGGTGAGGGTGAGTAAAAAGAAGATATAGCGCTATGAAGAACGGATAGGGTGAGCCGGGGAGGAGAGAGCGGGAGAGAAAAGCGGTTTGGTGGCGCTGAGGCCGTCGGAATCGTTATTGAGCCTCTTCCCAGACTCTCATCGTCGGGAGTCGTCGACTACCATTTTCTTTAAGTTCCCCGGGATCGTTCGGCGGCCCTGCCCTACCTCTCTCGGTGTCTATATATACTTGCTTTCTCACTTTCGCGCCAGGCCCTATCCTTTCTTGCGAAACTTTCTTAATTCGAGCTTCCTCGGGCTTGCGCGCACGACGAAATGCAACGACCCCCAAGGATTTTCCAACCAACTTTCACCGGAAAGATATTCGTTAGATTTCGAGTTAGTCGGCGTAACTGCGTCAGATAGCGGAGACGGACTCTGCGGTGTATATCTAGAAAATATACGCTCGGATCGATAAAATATTTTCGAAGGATGATTTTCAATAGTATACGAGCTTTCGAGAATATATAGATGATATGAAAAATGCGACGATACGCAGGGCGATGGTGTCTCCGCTTCGCCCACGAGATCCCATGTATTTCCCCGGTAATACAACTGGAGAGTGCTACCCGCATATCCTTCGGTCCTCTTTCTTCCCTCCCCTTGTGCTATCTCGCACCAGCTTCGATCAATTTATTACACTAGCTTAAGCTCGTCCTTTCATTTTGCGCATCTTGCACCTCTTGGTTGAGAACGATACTACTCTTGCTCGATAACGGTGACCGTATACCCTCTCTTCTCTCCTTCCCCGACGATACGAGACGTCAAAGTACCCTTGCACGAGCGATGATTTATTTACCATCTTCACCCACGACCTACGTACATCTCTAATGAGAATTTGCGTCGGAGTCTCCGTCGAGAATATCCTAATAGCACTTGATCTTTCCCAGCGATTTCCATTCCCGTCGTCTAAAATCAAACTTTACGTATTCTTTCTCTACGAAAAGATCGTTCCGGTGAAAAGAGCGGGACGACTAAACAGGCAAAACATAAGCAGCCTCAAAAGCTCAAGCGATAGCGACGTAAAATACGAAACGTCAAATCGGTTTGACGATCCAACGAGACTTTGGCGGACTTTACGAGGGGTCATGTCGAGCGCCGAGATTCGACGTAGGAGAATACGACGGGCCTCGGGGGGTTATCTCGGAGTTGGTGCAGTTTGCGAGTGAGGGGTTTCGCCTCCGCGCCGATAAATATGAGCAGTGATAAAATTCATTGGCCCCCGGTCGACGAGTAGACGGAGAAGCCTCGGATTTTCCGCCTAGGGATCGTTCGCGCGACGTTGATTACGTTCCTTGCCGTGGTAAACGCGCGCGCGCTGCATTCTCTCGGCGTTCTTGCTTTCATTTATCAAATAGAAAGGTACGTTATCCAACGAAATCACTATTTTCGAAACACACACTGAAAAACCAATTCCGCGATAATCGACCACTCGGGATAATCCAGGAAAATCGAAATTTATGAGGAGCAACTGTCACGACGAATGGAAAGATTATACGATGCGATTATATCTTCTTTTTATTTCTTAGAGCCTTTCTTCCCTTTTCGACGAGCTCGTCCGAATGGCACGACGCAAAATGAAAAGAATTACAAGTTGAAGCCGCTTAGCTTTCGCGAAACGGGGAAAAGTCGTTGCTGCATCGACGGAGCTGACGTCGCGCAAAAAGGTGAAAAGTGCGGCCACATGCAGCGGTAGAAGAAAGAAGTAGAGCCGCAGAGTCGGAAATATAGTAGCGAGAAAGAAATAGCTGGGAAAAGCTCTCGTTTGAAATGCCTTGCTTATCCACAGCGAGGACTGGCTCGAGCGTTTATAGGTAGAACGAGCGTCAAGGGTGACGTCTCCAGGGACAGTGGATAAAACCAAACACAATCAGGCTTACGAAGTAGGGATGAGAAAGAGGCCTACAGTCTCGAAGAGAAGAAAAAAACCCCTGCGATGGATGACTAGAATAAGAGAGCACGCGCCGCGATGAAATAATGAATAATTCCTTCTTCAATGACGGAAGGAAATTTTGTATTGTAAAAAATATGATGCTATTTAGGCGATCGTAAAAAAAAGGTTGACGCAAAATCGAATAATAGGAAAACTTTAACGAAATATATGCTCCATTTCGATGGTTAGAGGTGATCGATCGCGTCGTAAAAACTAGATGGTGGTATACGCCGCGAAAGGAGATCCTTGTAAAAGAAAACTGTGAAATCGTGGTGGGTAAGGAACCCCGAAGCTCGCAAATAAAAACCGAATTCGAAATGGAAAATAAATCTCGCCGCAAGCGGCAAATGCGTACAGAGCACAAGAGGAAAGAACCAATGGAGAGTTGGCCATATTTCTTGGCGGAACTATCGTAATCTATAAACACTAGAAGATACTCGAACGAAATTCTCGAAATCAAGCGCTTGAATTTATCTTTTGACAAGGAAAAGAATTAAAAAAGTCTTTATTCCCAACCGGGATATGAAAAAAGATATGAAGTTTTAAGTTTTTTGCGTTGAAAAACTAACGCGAGTGAGCGACGTCTGACGCTCGTTTCACTCTGCGAACAATTTAATACAAGGAGTACTAGAGATGTAACGCTATGCTTTTCGTGGTTATTCGGGCAGTAAATAAAACTGTCCGCTTTAAAACCGTAAAAACGTCTTCGGGCCCCAGTACGTATCAACTCTCTTGGACAATTTCACTTGTGCGAGGAGATGAAACAAAAAAAATCGCCTGATTACCTACGATACTTCACGGAAACCGAGACAAATTGGAATGGCGCAATGAAAAAAAAAGATATTGGAACGGAATCGGGTAATTCGAAAAAATAAGGTACAAAAATCATTGTGATGAAAGCACGATTAGACTATTCTTTTTAAAACAAACGCAACAATTTTTCCTTCTCACCAGTTTCCTCTTTAGAGCACATTTATTCATCGATAGTAAAAAGAAAGAATAAATTATTTGGCGGTGACCTTAACCGCCTCGTCATTAGTCAAGGATGAGCAAGATTTTGGAGATTGCGAGTGTGAGTTATCTTCGAGAGCGACGGTTTCGCTCTTCTTTCACGGTACCAGCGCGTCATTAATTTTCAGGACGTCCTCGTTAATAACATCCGAAAAAGTGGCGTGTATACAGCAAGTATGAGGGCCAGGACGAAAGTTACTCTTTGTCCCAACTTCCGGTCTTTCGGGGCTTTTCACCAAGGTAACGTCGACCCTCGCGACGAGGGCGCGAAACTTTCACCCGACCCCTTTTCTCCTCGCGCGCGCCACCTCACTCCTCCCCTGCTTCGATCGTTTCCCCCCCATACACTACGTTCTTCCCCTATGAGCACTCTGACTCGACGGCGTTCCACGGCCGAGACTGAAAACTTTTCCACTCGCCAATGAGAAATAGATGGATCTTACGAGGCTCGTTGAGTCCGTTTTCGAAGCGCGGTAACAAGGTATATTTCTCTTCTCGCGCTTCGCAAGACGGCTGAGATTTCGCCCAACTCGAGATACGTACGCCGACGATTCGTCTTTTCGCATTCTTGCGTTCCGGTGATTCGTTAACTGGACGCATTCGCGAGTATGATTCGACTGTTCGGCGCTCGAGTGTAATATAAAGAAGCTATAACGACGGTACATCTGCATATAAACGCGATGGTTTTGTCTACGGCCCCATAGCGAAAATTGCAGGCTTAGGAGGGCGGAGTCCCTAATTACACGCTATTACCTTGGACGTGTGCCGCGTACGCGGAAGGGGGTTCTTTTCTCGCCGAAGCGGGAGGGAGAAAGAAGCACACGCGTGTACGAGCTATCTATCTATATAGAGAGTATACTTATCGGCAGGCGAAGGGCTCGAATCGAACAGCGACGACTATCTATTGTCCTCTAATGGCCGGTGGCGAAGATGGAAGTCGAAGCGGTACACACTCGCCCTCCCATAACGGGAACCCCGCCCACGGCTTTACTACGGCCACGTTCGCACGCGTATACACGCATGCACATCGTCATCGTATGCGCGCCGTTCGAAGGAAGATACTTGAGCAAATTATCGACATAACTTAGCGAGCTCAATCGATATATCGACGATATCCGTACACTCGACTCCGCCCACGCCGACAAGTACGTTCCGCGTCCGCTAAATAACGAATGGGACTGGGAATCGGTAGCGGCGTGACGAATTAAAGGATTCAGCCAAGTCGACCGCACGGATAGACGTCCTTGCATACCGCGCGAGCACACCATCGAGGTCACGAGGAATCCCCACCGCTGTTTCATCCCCACGCACCTCGTAATTCACTTTGGTCCCCAATATCTCTCTTTCTCTCTCTCTCTCTCTCTCGCTCTCGCTACTCTATACGGTGAGACCCCGAAGGCTCGATTAATGCAATTTCCCTTATCCAGGAAACGATTTCCAATCGTTATACGTGTACCGGTAAATTCTTGATTGCGAAATTCCCGACGCTGTGTGTATTGTTCGAGGGGGAAAACGCGAAAACTTTCGGTAACACGATTGACCGCGAGAGCAGAGCTCGCGCCGGGTATGCAAATTGGTTTTGTCACTTTGTTGTATAAAGCAGTGTGTATATACGTTAGACCATACTTCGTCGCGGCGCGCAAAACATTCGCGCGAAGCCGTAGCGATTATAACTCCCAATACGAAAATTCGCGGAAAACTTGGTCGCCCGAGTGCACGCGGCGAAGCGAGAGAAAATGGAATTCGCGATTAATTCGCCGCTCGGAATCAGCGTTATCCCGATCTTCAGGTCCGCGCAAAATCTCCAAGTGTATACCGTGACACGTTTCCGAAACCTTGCCTCGCGCACCGCCGAGTCGTAATAACTCCATTATCGCGCGAGCTCGTGCGCTCGGCGCTACCTCTCGCCCGTGATTTTAATTTGTCACACCGACTGCAGCGCGTGGCCGAAATCAATTACAAACTTCCGACGATAGTGACAACGAGAGCGGTGCATATATCCACGGACGCTCTAATTATTCATCAGTCCGGGGCTGGCCTCGCGATTCGATTCTCCCAAAGCTCGCTCTCTCTCTCCCTCCTCCTCTCTTCCCGCATATATATATCTATATGTACACCCGTGGCTTCTCTCGCTCTATTTCTTCGGCTAACTAACTTTTGCGCCTGCCGCTCGCCCACTAACCGAAATTGCAATCATTTTCCGTTATATAATCACCAGCCTCGGGTTCGCTGCGCCAACTATATCTATGTACAACCGGTGTGTATCGCGTCCACCACGACCTTGGAAAATCAAATCAATTCGGTTGTAATAACCCGGACGGGAAGCTGTATACTACATCGATGATCCCTTCAAAACACCCTCGGGTGGATTTTCCAGCCAGTTTTCGTGGAAAACCAAAGGCGCGGAATTCCGATTCCGCGAAAGGGTGGCGTGTGGAAAAGCACTTCTGAGTTACTTCATTTCCTCGGGTTTCGCATAGCATTACCGGTCCCCGTGAGAAACTAGAGAGCCTGTAAATATATACGTATATATAACGTGTACGAGGACTAGGTCGCGCGGTTGTTCCCGGATAAAAAAGTTGCAGAATGTTTTTCAGGAACGATAGTGGACCATGGGCAGGAAACGTTACGGGCTCGCGGTTAACCAGGAAAGCCCGTGCGCGCGATACGTAAAACTTCGGAACGCGCAGCTAGCGGTGTGAGCGGTGGAGAGGACGAAGAGCGCGGGGAGAGAGAAAACTCGCGACAATTCGACCCGGGTGCCGCTTATATTCGAACGAGCGAGGCAAACATTTTTTTTTCCTTCCTCTTCCGGCAACAATAAGAGCCGAGCGACGGCCTCTAGGCGAAAGGGAAGCGGGGGAACGAGCACGAGCGTGGAAGAGAGCGATTACGAGTTTGCCATTTCGTTTGCTCAACGCCTTTTGGCCCCCGAAAACGCCTCTCCCTTTGCCCATTAATCGATCTGTCTTTGCGTCAAGCGCACTCCCGCGCCGCTGCGAAAGACAGGCCTGAATATTTTATGTAATATTTTAAACGCCCCGCGTATAGAATTTCGGGGGTGAGAGACCGAAATACGCGATCTTCGAAACGAAAATATACGAGGAAATTATTACGTTAAACACACACGCCGAGGGAAGGATTTTCGCAGAGATAAAGAAAACTTGCTCGAGTTATGACGAAATGTATATTACGCCTCGAGATTGCGAAACTTTTGCGTATGCGCGGCGCTAAAAGAAATTCTCAAAGGACCGCTCTATGAGTCTTTTTTCTTCGTTTTCCACGAGCGAGAAAGGTCATTACCATAGTATCAGAGTTTTACGGAGGGAAGAAAAAGATACCCTAACGATTTGACACCGTCTCGCGATTTACATTCCGGTTGTCGTGCGACTGGGTGCTTATATACGTACACATATATATTCTCCGCGCGAGAGAATGAAAAAAGAAGGTAGCGCGGTGGAAAAAAATTGGCAGGAATTAATCGCGCATGACGATCGACGAATCGTGAGTAATCGGCAAGGACGGTCAGCGAGATACGAGGTGACATCGACGATAATAAGAGTGTCGGTTGTAAAAGGCGAGCGCGGGCCAAACCGTAAACTTGTCAGGACGATACGAACCGATGATATTCAATTACGAAATAATTGCGACTCACTCATACTATACCCGCGCCGAATATAATCTTCGCACCGGCGCTCGACACGCGACATTAATATTCACATGCGCTCCGGAGTACACGTATATCGTATATCATATGCGCCCGTGTACGTACGTGTGTGTTACGCTCGATACGTCTATACAGGGTGTCTAAAAAAAAACCATTCAGGATTCATATGGTAGGTAGTACTCACTGAGCTGAGTCGAAAAGGTCCTATGAACATGGGTCCTAATCTCAACGGTTTAGGAGTTATGAACATTTTTATTTACCATACTTTCAAACGATCCGACAGAAATGTGGGATTGCGAGATTGGATTGTGGATTTTTGTTTTGGTAAACAAAAATGTTCATAACTCCTAAACCGTTGAGATTAGGACCCATGTTCATAGGACCTTTTCGACTCAGCTCAGCGAGTACTACCTACTATATGAATCCTGAATGGTTTTTTTTTTGACACCCTGTATATTTATACGAGTGAACGTGTGGAACGACCGATGTTTAACGACGGGTGACATCGCCCAGGCTCGCATTACGTCATTTATACGTTTGACACAGTGACAACGAATAATTTTAATTTCCCCGATTTGAACGCGCGCGCGAGCGCACGCCGCGAACGATAACATCGGCAAATTGACGAATAATAATTTGTCGGGATCGAAAAATATTAATTTCCAGGCGATCGATCGTAGGGAGTTCGACGCGCGTATCGATCGTCGATGTGGCGTGCGAGCATGCGAGCTAGACCCCGAGACGTTTCCACCTCCTACCTCTTGTACGGATTATACGTGCGCGGGCCGCGTCTTATCTTTTAACGATCGGCTTTACGAGCGCGATCGCCGACCACGAACCTCACCTCACGTGACCGATCGTGTAATTACCGCAACTGTATATCCCTGTATCGACGTTTATTATTTCCGTGTACGATGCTCGCTCGCGCGCTCTCCTCCGAGGTG
Organism: Goniozus legneri; assembly: GCA_003055095.1. NCBI lineage: Eukaryota > Metazoa > Arthropoda > Insecta > Hymenoptera > Bethylidae > Goniozus > Goniozus legneri. The sequence continues at coordinate 46,996 of NCVS01000331.1, forward strand.
CCATAAATCACCGTGCTCGCGTAAAAAGTACACGCAATAACACACCGCGAGTACATTCAATCGCTGTCCTTTTTTCTCGATCGCCTCGTGCCTCCTCTATCCTTTATCCATAATGGATCGAAGGAATTTTTCCAGGGCGATAATAATCCGGTGATGATGTCGCTCGATCGTTCCAACAAAGTTTCGGAGACAGTGCGGTGTCGGGCGGCTGATTCGAACGCGATTCCCGTGCGTAGATTTATAAGCGAAGAAATCGCTTAATCGGCGGGAAACCGGCACGCGCTCCGGGAACATCTTGCCGCGCCGAGCGGAAAAAAGAAACCACGGACACGCTTGCATAATTTACGACGCGACTTTAACGACTATTCTCGCTGTTCTATCTCGCTCTCTTCCACTTTTATACTTTCCTTTTTTCGTACTTTCCGTGTCTCGCGGAGCAATCCACCACGCCGACTCATCGCGGACCGTTTTCCTATGTCGCGCGATATATCTCACACTCGTGTTTTATTCCGTGGAAAAAAATCTTTGCAGCAGCGGTAACGTTCCCGTCTATTTTACACGCGAGGAAATCTCTACGAAACTCTTTTTAATCTCGCAAGACTACGCTTACAACCCCGTGAAAATCGATACGAGTTTTTATACGCTGGCGCTCTTAACTAACGACACAATTAAATACAGCACTGACTGGATTAAAAACGGCCACATGATTAGAGGAATTCCGTCTCGGTAGATCGTAAAACTCGAAAGGTAGCCGAGTGTAGAAAAGATGCACTGTAAATTAATTTTCTCTAACAACATCATGTATACCTTGAGTGATTACAGCAAGTATAACGATGCATGCAACGTTGCCGCTTCGTGCACTGTTGGATTAATTTCGCTGTTAGTTATTTATCATATGATCTGTAAAAAAGAGCTTTAATGGTATCGAACAACATCGTTTATTCTCTTCAATCTATTCTATCAAAAAATGTTACGATAGCTCGTATATTTCAATAAAATAAATTTAATAAAAAATACATAAAACCCAATTTGAAAATATTTATACGTGTATAAATACGTATTTAAAAAACGCTGCGTAACGAATAAAATCGATAACTATAAAATTCAATCAACACTATATCTATTCGACAAAACAATTCATTTTTTTTTCTAATTTCTATATCGATCTCGGTCTAGGGACGTGAAAGTTTTAATCCGAGACTGCATGCGGGAACTTTATTTTGCGAGTTCGTAATCTCAACATGCCTTCATGCGGTTTAGTGCCAAGTCATACTTATGTTACACGATATACCATAAATTTACAATCTTTTACTTAACCGATGCGTGCTACGTAGACTTGCATGCGCGAATGTTTTTGCACACAGAAGGAGAATACACGAACAGTAGGAGTTTCGGTAGTATACGTGCTTCATCAGTCGTCGATTGTTCCCATGGAAAAGTTAATTGAACTTTGATTTCGGCCAGTAACCAAAACCCCCGTAGCGTACGCGGTGCCGGTAATTGATTTGCATCGGAGCTTTTTTTACCGAAGCGCTCCAGTTTCGAAAAGCTTGTCGCCGTGGTTTGGTGTAGCGCACCGCGTGCTCTGTTCAATTCTAGCGATGAATATAATTTCCCTTGATTGAAGAAAAACACGGATCCTTTGAATTCGCCAACTGTTTCAGAGCGTGAAAAGTATCGAAACTTCCCGGCGGAGCCTCGAGATGGCAATACGTACGCGATCGGCCTTTACGCGATATATATATCTACGAAACGTTCGCTCTCGAATCCGCTATACGATGCTTCCGCTCAATGACTTTATCGACGATTCTATTGCTCTAAAACGTGATTTTCTTTGTGAACGTACGAAGGTAAAAGAGAGGGAGAGAAAAAGTGAGAGAGAGAGAGAGAGAGAGAGAGAAAAAAGAACGAGTTATCCTGGAGCTCGAAGATGGAAACCAAAGGAAACGTATCCGTGCAGAGAATTTCGTCGCGCGCGTCTTATACATAACATATCCGTATATAAAACTCGACGCGGACGCTATACGAGCGAGGAATAAAGATCGCATAGGAACCCAAACCCTCCTATTCGCTCAGAGCAATCGGAAAAGTACGAGGACGGTAGTGGCGCATAATGAGGCGAGAATGTGTAAATTTCGAATGGCTGTCTTTTGGCAAAAATCCACGATGTTTCTATAAAAGCTCGCTCGTATACTTTATTCAGAGCCATTAAATTTTCGCCGCTGGCGAGCCAACGAACGAGGTAAGCGGTCTCGAGTGGATTAAGCTCGCGTTACTACCGCGATTTTTTCGTTCGTTCTCTCCCCACTCCCCGTGTCCCTTTCCCTCTACATTTATCTCTATTCGCTCGTAAACCCAGTGCGAGATGATTTTTAATTGTGACAATGGATTAGTACTTTCGAGCGTAAAGACTCGAATATATCGTAATAGGCTATTTTCCGTTGCACGGGCGAACCAAAAGAGAGGAGAGGCATTGGCGATTCGCACGCGTAGAGAGGAAACTCCCTCACCCTCTTTCGTTCACGTTATACATATATAGTTTACACGCAAACGCAGGCCCTGTTTGCCAAACAACCTGTCAAAGCTTTGCCCACTCAATTTTCCGCGAGCGGTTGGGCCAACAATGCGAGCGGCTGTGTGCGGGGCCACCCCCGTAGCGTAACGCGACTCGAAAGCGTATACACGCCCGCTCGGAGGAAATGAGAAAGAGATATATAGAGAAGATCGGAATCGAGGGAGACACCCAGACACGCGTATATAGCCCGATTCGGCCGAATTTCCTGTTACCGTTCTCGCTCTACACAATTTCGTAACCGAAAACACGTCGGAAAATTTCACACTTATGCGAAATCAGCGTAGGAATTTTCTCGTCGACTATAACCGTTTGCATTTTCGTCGGCAGTGTAGCACCGACTAGGAAATTGCCGTTGTAGCCGAGTCGTACGACGGTGCGTGTCACCGCTAATTACGCCAATTATTGTTTGACGACGGCATAAGGAGCGGCACGTATGGGGGCGGATGTCGTTCGCGGTACAAGGAAGAGAGAGAGAGAGTATGCGCATGTTTGTGTGCATAGTAGTCGAAATTGAGGACGCGAAAGCGACCCTTGGTGTACAAAAACCCCTTTCGAGCTCGCGCGCCGAGAATCGCTCGTTCAACTTGGGAGCAAAATTTCTCGTATTGTTCGTCCGTTTGGCCGATTCTTTTCGTCGGTTTTCACTCGAGGCGGGTGCCCTCCGTTTGCTTTTCGCTTTACTTTTGCGGGGGCTTTGAATTTGCATTGGCGCGAAGAGAGAGAGAGAGAGAGAGAGAGAGAGAGAGAGAGAGAGAGAGACAGAGAGGGGAGATGGAGGGAGAGAACAAGATTAAAGAGAGGATGGATGACAAAAGAAGAGCGAGGAGGAGAGGAGAGGGAAAAGCGAGAACGGCGCGCTCGCAAACGCTTTTCTTCAATGGCCGTTCCATTATTCGCGCCAGGAAATCCGAGAGAAGTTCGAACATCCGGCTTGATAATCGAATTCTTACTTCTCGACCACCCTTTACCTTCGGTGTACCCGCCACTCGCGCTCTCGCGCATACATATTTATCCGCGTTCATAATGCTTCCTCGGCCTATATGCTCGCCTCCATTCGGGAAGGAACCACCCACAGCGAGTTAGCCTCTTCCTCATTGGACGTAGCAATAACGGTTTTACCAGCTATCTCCAGTTTCGCCAAGTTAAGGACCTCCTTGTTCGATCTAACGTCAATCTCGAGACATCAAACGATTTTCGTCGGTATTTTCTTTTGTTTAATCTAACCCGAAAATGCCGGTTTTTTTTATCATAAATACGATACAAATGAAATTACACGGATACTCTTGCGCGATAGAGGGATAGAACGATAGAAGTGGGTGCTTCGCGCAAAAACCCGATACTCCGGAGAACGGAGCAAAGTTTGTGGATTATGAGCCCGCAGCGTTTCTCGCCAATAATTTAATGTATATCTGCTCGGTGCGCTGATTAAAACCACACGGCTAAATAGGTAAAAAAAAGGGATGACCCGTGAGATCGTAAAAGCACGAACTTTTAATAAAGTTCATGAAGCCGAGACGATGCGGGGCAGCTCGATCGTCTGCATTGCACCGATATCGGTGTATAATTAACAAAGTGGGAATAGTCGAGGAGAAAGTAATTAACGAGGACGGTAAAAATTGACATAATTCGCAAACTATATGTATACGTTCGCGGGAAATTCTGGATCGATTGAAGGAGAAATCCGGGGAGAGATTATTGGCACGTATCCCGCTTAGTTTGGGCAAATTAGGCACGTACAATATCGTACGTATATGCACCTGTGATAACGTACGCTTCGAACACGGTACAACGGATGAAAGATAGCATTTGGTGGGAACTACTATGCACGAGATTTCAATGGTATACGTTTTAACCTGAGGGTATAGCAGAGACCGAGAGGCGCGGCACCGTTGCCGTTACAAAGTTGTTACGCGTCGCGTGATTATTATGCTCTCATACCCGTTAAGGCCCTACGCCCGACTTCCACTTTTTCTAAACGCACGTCTCACTCTCGGTTAATGCGAGATTGATGTCCAGCGGTATTAAAAATGTATCACGGTTCGCGCTCACGTCCTAACAGGAGTGAGAGATCGCTACGGAATCACAATTAAGTGCGCAATTTATTTGCCGCGTTATTTCGATATAAATCACGACAACTCGCCTCCGTCCCAGTCGTGATGCTCGGATGACGGTATAGCAAAATAAAGATGAAAAATTGAAATAAAAAATAGCGTGGATGAAATTAATGTATCCGTCCGCGCAACCTGTAGTGGACAGATCGAAATTCACAAATTTCAGCCACTGGCCACTGACCCGAAAACAACGATATTCATTTCGCTGACGGTAAAAGAGAAGATACGCGTATTTTATATTCTTATTTTCGAATTTGGACCACACGGTCGAAAGAGAACCATAGAAAAACTCATGATATTTACCACACCCCCTACATCATAAATAAAAGTCGAAACTCGAATTTTATACGAATTCCTACATTCGTATAACTGGATATATCATCGGTGTAAATAGCGCTGTCAATGTCGGATGTGTCGAAAATTGATCATCAACGTCAAAACTCACCTGAAACAGAAAGATAAAAAGCAAATGTGAGTACAAAAATGTATATAGCACATAGTATGTATATGTATAAATGAGTGTATAAATTTTTAGCAAGATAAAGTGGAGTAAGTTTTCTCGCCCCTCTAGAATTCGTTGAATTCCTTCTTTTTTCTATGAAAACTTTACTTAAGAGAAGATCACCAGCGAAATGAAATTGTAAAGAAGCCAAGAACGAAGTGGAGCGGCGTGTGGAAGGAAAGAAAATACGAAAAAGGACGACGGAATCGCAAGCTCGCGCGACGAGCGGAGGACCGTGTATTTCGAGGAACGCGAGTCGAAAGTGTTCTCGTTCTTCGTTCGATGAAATTAAGCGAGCCGGATAGGGAGAGAGAAAGAGAAAGAAAAAGATTGGGGGACGGAGGTAGAGGCTCGTTTGCACGCGAATTTCCCAGACTTTTCCCTGTGCCTCTTTTTTTCTCTCATCTCTTTAGCCACCTCCCACCCGGCTCTGTTCTCGGCTCACCTCCAGACACCTACGCCCTGGACAAATACGAATTCATTGTCGCATTAAGAGGAACGTTTGCCCGAATCGTGGAAAACGAAGGAGAGCTCTCGCTCCCTCCAGTTCTCATTCCCTCGTCGTCATTTTACTTCTTCGTACGTTTCTTTCTTTAGGTACACTTGGCGCGAACGAAACGAGGAACGAATCGATAAGGGTGGAAACCTGCTCTTAGAGGTTCCTTGATTTTAGGTACTTTTTATTATTATCGCCTTTGCTCGACGTCCCACCTCTTATCTCCGTCTCGTTCGAGCCCTTCTTGCGACTGTGCTTCCTCCCCTCAAAATCGGCTAACACGACGGCAAAAAGGTGCAAAAGATGAAAAAGGTGACAAATCGCGAGATACCCGTACGAGAATTCCAATCGTTTATCGAGCTTCGTTTCTTTCTCTTCAACGCGGAAAAAAGTATCATCCTCGACTTCGATACGTCGCAAATATATATTTATGATAAAGACTCCCTCAAGAGTTACTTTTCATCCCCTTCGTCCCGGTTGATTTTCACTTAGAGCCGTATCAAAATTCAGTTGTTTACCCCTGTGTTTTCGGAACGATAAATAACTAGAAGGGTCGGGACGTTCGTATTCTAATACAAGCATTTGTATTCATTTGGTGGCGTCTTCGATAGCTATTGATTCAACCCCTGATGACGCGAGCAAGAGAACCCTCTAAATTCATAATGCTCCTTAATTTTCCGATAATCTCGAAATAACAATCGAAATGGTATAACGATGCGAATTTTCCCCCATTCTTCGTTCAAATTTTTTTCTTCTCCAATAAGATTTAATTACGAGCGGAGTTTAATGGGAGTGTAAGGAGGAGAAAGGGAAAGATCCTCTAATGACTTCTTCCTTATCTATCGACCTTACCAGGTGATTTTTCTACAGTGGGGATTCCGTATATAGAACGGGACGCAAATCTCGCTGTCGTCCCGAATAAGAAGAGAGAAAATAATTTCCTTGATAATTAGCCGGATTATCAAGTAGCACTTAGCGAGAAGTGGGTCAACGGAAATTGTCCTTCTCAAAGCAAAATCCAGTTGCCGCGTAAGGACGAAGGAGAGATCGCGCGGGATAACTTGGAGGTCCGGACTCGAGCCGCGAGAACCTCAAAGGGGGTCATCGATTGTCGAACAGTCGGCGCATATAATATCACGGGGTGTGCATTTCAGCGAAATTTCGAATTTCCGCAAATCGAAGCGCCGAGTTCGCGTATTGGTTTGTGCCTCGTTTTCCACATCTGCGTCTTGTGTATACCCTATACGCATTCGTGATATTGCATAGGTACGGCAATATGTATAATAGGCCGAGGTGCTCGTATCTACGAACGATACAGAGATCGCCGTTAATACATTTCGCGTGTTCGGAAATAATCGCTTCCTTTATTCTCGTACTTCATAATGGTTCTCTCCCCGCATTTCACTTTCATAAATCTCGTAAATTGAATACGAGTTCGTTTTATTTGTACGAACAGCTAGAGGGCAAGAGAGAGGGAGAGAAAATGGGCAGTGACGCGAGCCCGGAAAACCCTTAATCCAATAGCGAGTGGCACGTGAAGGATAGCGTTTCGAGACTTGACGCTTTAACTCCCGGTGGCTCGCGCGCGCATGCCAGTAGTGGCCAGCGCGGTTTTCTTCTAAGCGGCTTTTTCGTAATGCGATCGAGTCGTCGAAAATTCCCGTTAAAAATTCAAATTCGACGTGTCGTAAGTTCGGAAAGCGATGCAGAGTGCGGAGGATGGAGGAAAACTGGGCGACAATCGATCGATCGCTTCCCCGATATCCGCGCGCGTCTTCAAAGTCGAGCGATTAGAGCGCAACGCAGACTCTTGGGGTATGTGGGTGAGCGGTCTGTTTTAAATATCAGATCAAACGCCCTCGGAAAATCCGGGTCGACGACCCGTGTGTGTTTGCGCGCCCGATTTGAAATTCAATCGGGACATCTTTGCTACTCTCGCGCGCGCGAACGATATACGATACGTCGACGAGACGTCGTGTGCATAAGAGTTTTTCCCCAAAATGTTTCTCTTTCGAGTGCAACGGTGCACTCGAAAAAGGGAGTCTGCGTGAGTGGACGCGAATACGCAATGTAAATAATATCGATATCAAATTATGAACACGATTAAATTTTCAACGACCACGATCGCTCCTGTAATTCATAATCCATATTAATGGCCCGACTGTCCGCAGATATCCACTACCGATACAATAAATCTGACAGACGGTACTGTAATGTACAGGTGTCATGCTAAATTGCGACATAATTGGTCGAGTTAATGTCGCGCGTGCATCAGCGGTATTAACAGAGGAGAAACTGTGTACGCGAGAGTGAGTAAGCACACACCATATTCATTATTGCCTTCTAATTTTGATTTTGATCAATTCTACGCCCATGCGTGACCAGCTTCCGACGCTGTTTTCTCATTTACCAGTCCGTGAGATGAATAAACCGGTAACGAAACTTGTCGTCGGTAACTCAATTCCAATTTCCGTCCAGAGACTAGATCGCGTTATCGCCTTATCGCGATACCTATACAAATGCCTGTCCCAGTCTTTCGTCACGGGAGCGGTTTCGCTTATTTCCCCTTTTTATTCTCCTCGCTATTTCACGCGTTTCCCCATATCGAAACCGAAATGCGAACCTCTCTTATCGGTAGTCGGGAATCGCGTCATTTAACGCGCACAATGATATTTCGATCTCGAACGCGTGTGTTGTACGTAAAACTCACGTGCGCGCACGTCAAATTTCACCCTTCATGTTTCACGTCGTTTTTCTTTAATTAAAATTCGGAAAAAAGTTTTTATCGGTTTTACCATAAAAGAGCGGCCGGGAAGAAAATAATACGTTATTCGAGAGGTTTTGCGTTGCGCGAAAAATTGCTACCGGCGAAAGGCGCATAATTAGAGTGTCTTCGGCTCGAAGGGAAAGGTAAAAGGCGAGGGGTTGCGAAGCGATTGAGAAACAGGGCAGCTACCGTGCGCCGTGCGCCGTGTTTCGATACGCCGGAAATCGTAAAAGTGTTAAAAGGGCTTCCATGAAGGTCTTACCTAAGTACCGAGGGATAGGTATTCACTATGGCTACCGTGCAAAAGGGAGGTTTCGAGCACCCACGCAATCACTGTGACTTACGTACATTATCGAAAACCCCCGACGCCCCTACATCGTTACTTGTAATACTCCGCAAAATTAAATAAAACGTAATTACGTTCGTTTTATCCCGTTCCCTTCGTTAGAACAATATCGTCGGAAAGAGTCCTGTATAATTATATTTTTATTACAATGAAAAAATGCCTCAAATTCAATACCACCTGGTAACATGTTTTATTCTTTCTCATTTTTTTTGAGGTATCGTGAATAGCGCTGAAACAGAAGCGAATTCTTTTTCAGTACGGACGGAGGTGGTACGTACGTATATTCGAAAAGGCCGCCGGCAAGGTCGTACACAATAACGAATCCCCATGCGTAATTATCATGTAACTTTGTTGGCCTATTGTGTATACAGCAGTGTGAAAGATTAATTTGTTCGCCATGCCAGCTGCATTCCATTGTTTTGGATTAGCTACCGTCCTGCGCAATGCTCGCATTCGTACCTATAGCGACTTCTCTCTTCCACTGTCTCGCACTCGCCCTTGATCTCTCTATCCTTTTCCATAGTCTTTATCATTGCAAATTTACTAGCATGAATTTATTCATACACACTGCTGGTATCCCGAACTTTATTTCACTCGTGAAGGGTAAGAATGCACCCAACCCTCGTCCTATAGTGCGCGAGACCTCCGATTTTGTCTTAAAATATCGCTTGCGATGCACTTGGCATTTAGGATAGACACTCGGTTTTCCCGACTCACAGCGTCGTTGTTGACTGAAGAACATATAAGAATATGGCGACGTTTCGAGAAAAAAGAAATTACCATCGCGGTTATGCCATGAAGCGCCAGAGGTGTACCAGATATGCTCCTCGAGGAGGAGCAATCCAGTGTCAGAATCTTTCGATCCGTAAGCTCGTATACCAACAGTTTATCCTCGAAAACGTATCGGTACTTGAGACATCCACACTAGACCGTTCTCTCTTTCTCTCTCTATTCCGAACCTGACCACACTCCGAGTTCTCTGCGAGCTGTCTTCCATGAGTCTTATCCCGCTACACCGGTGGACAGAGATTCGAGACAGTTTACTGTTATGCCGCGCCCCACGGGGCGTATGAGAAGAGGAAAATCCGTACCTAGATTTTCCATGCGTCATATACCTAATCTCGATGGCGACAGACCTCCTGTTACCGACGCCATCGCTCCCCCACCGCATCCACTGGTGTATACTCAAAACACATCTAGAGGGACGCAGTTTCGTAGCGAAATCGTCGGATGTTTAACTTATAGCCCGTCAACGGTTCTGCTCCGGACTATGAAACTCGTTTTAAAATTCTACGCGCAAAAGAAATAATTATAAAACTACGAGTTCCGAAGATAAAATTTTTCCTGGCGAAAGTAAAAAGAAAATTCGACATAGTGTCCGATCTCACGTATCCGACGTTAGTTCAAAGTCATGCTGACGCGCTTGCGAGGTAATTCTTTTTACGGCGACCTACTTTCATCCATCAAGCAAGGGCTTGCGATTTTTTTCCGATACAATTTTTGCCTGTTCACGGTAGAAACGAAAACGTCTTCATGACGTGCGTAACGATAGCGGTTGGCGAGTCGTTGAATGGAAAATCCGCCACGGCTAATAATGCCACTAGAGTGGGAAAGAAAAGAGAGGGTGAAGAGCCGGCTATCTCTGGTGGAAGGGATCGACGGGGTTCTCGTCGAGCGCGGAAAAAAACGCTAATGAAATTTACATAATAGTATACTATAGGGTAGCCTCCGAGGTATCATCCGTCACGTGCTGTCGTCGGGGAACGTTTCGTCGTACAATTCTTATTGTTTACACGGTTTTATTTGAACTTGCTTTCTCGTCTCTTTCGTCCCCTGTAAGTGACCGAATTCATAACTAAAATGGGTAGAGAGAAAGCGACTTCTGAAAAATACGCTGTAATTTTAAATGTAAAAGATGAATTAGAGGAGAGAGAAAAATAATAGAGCGCACTCGGAGCCGAATCCGTAAATAACGGGAGTCGGAGCATCGCGCTCTATAAAACTTTATCGACGCCATTGTTCGGTCGAGTCCTAATCCCTCGCGCTTTTTTGCGATCGCTGCCGCTCGAAATCGAATCGACATAGCGAATCGGGCCGAGTGCGAAATTTTTCAAACTGAATCGTCCCCACGCGTGCACACATATACAACCGAGCTCTTTCTCTCTCGCGCTTTCCCAGACGCATATCGAATCCGGCCGTATAGCTCATAGTGGCCTAAATCCGTGCGAGTAGTCGTCGGTCTCTCTATATCTATCCTCTCCGGTCCCCACTTCACCCCTAATTCGATTCACCTGAGGAATAAATGTGAATCACGATGTACGTAGCTACTACCATCCTAGCGTTGCTGGTATGTTTGGGGGCTTAAATCGAATCGCAAATCGTCCGATGCGAATAAAAATGGAGATTCGTTCTCGCGTCCCTCTCTTTCGTATCCACCTTCGTGCGAAGGATTCGCTGCCATATTCGATCGCTTCCACGACCTTTTTAAAACGACAAAAATTCTCGACCTTATATTCGCCAAAGAAATTGACGAGCTCTCGATTCGTAAAGAGCCCTTATCGCTTCGTTCGAGTCCAAAAATTCTTCGCCTCGATGACCGAGAAGCTCGACTACGAATGTTTTCTTAGCGAAATAGAACGATCCGAGAAGCAAACAAACGTGTAGAGTAAAAAGAAATTCTCGCGCTCGCGTGCACCGCAGACTAGAGAGCACAGCCAAGTTTCGTTTCGAAAGTTGGTTTGATATGGCAAGTTTGAACTTTCGAACGAGCACCGGAGGGGTAATTACCGATCGAGAACGAAACACTAGTGTTGATAGCTCTGATGGAAAAAAAGCTACGAGGTGAAAAAAGAAGCGACAGGATCATCAAAAAAGTTATTGTTTCAACAACACTCGAGAATTGTTTAGCGAACGAGCGTTTCGTATTTTTTTTCATTTTCTAGAACGAAGGAGAGCAAAATCAGATATGTAAAATACATAAGGCCCTACGATTATTCTGCGGGAATATAAGACAAGGTTCTTATCTTTAGAAAGGAGAGTCTATCGTTCCAGCTTTCGCGCCCCATTGAAGCACCACGAGGGAGCTAATAAATTCATAATTCAATATTGACTTGAGGATTGTCTCTATTCTCACTCCCTTCGCGTAATACCGCCCAGGTTTGCCAAGCTTTTAAACAATTAACTGCGAAAACAATTGCTACATTTCTCGCGGATATAGCGGAAATTCTTTAGACGGATCAATGTGAAGTTCGATGCATATTACACTAAAAAATATATAGTTTTTAAAAACAATTTTCCTACATTCGCTACAGTCGCTGAAAAAACATTTTGCAGAGATTTATGAAAAAGGAAATAATTGCTTTAATCGGCTTGAAACGTTGGAACCGACATTGTATAAAGGCGAATTGTAAAAAAATTCGGTAGAAAAAATTAACATTGAGCATAGCAGCCAACGAATTTTGCGAGAGCCGACTTGAAAATAAATCTTCTTATCGTTACGTGACAGAACGGCATGGCCATGCCCATGAGATTTTACCATACAAATAGCAGCTTTTGAAAAACGCACACACCCTTCCGGCGCGAGATATTAACAAATCTCGATTCACGATACATACTTTTCCCTATATGTATACTTGAGAGAGAATCCGTGACAAATTTGAATGGTTTGGCAATTCCGATTAGTGCCGTGTCACGAGCGTAATACATTATCCTAACGACACAGTGCGTTTGATTTGATTTAAAATTATTGTAGTAGTTGATTTCGGGATTAACGTTCACCGCGTATAACGCTACGTGACGAATTAGATTTCGGATACATCAGGCGTGGTGATAAACTACCTCGTTGAATAATAACAACGCTCACAGTTTAGTTTTCTCTACAAAATTATTTATACAATACGTATGAAGAACAATTATTGCAAAAAATTCTTAGATATGAAAATAATTCCTACTTAATTAGTACAAAGTTATATCATAAATAAAATTGGTTGGAGATGTTACATACATGTTTATGATATTGTACAGTGTGAAACCTCCTGCTTCTGGCTTATGAATGTGTTCTGAAGACTATTTCGCGTGACCATGTTATCGCATAGACGTCCATGTCGTTTAATCATCATAAATTATTATCGTTGTTGAATTTTTCTTAATACATTCGAAGAAATTCAACGAAACTGACTTCCGCGTGCACTTTTTATGAATAAAGTTACATTATTTTAATGAATAATTCGATTTTCAATGTTACAGATCGTAACAAAAAACACCCCTAAATTCGTAATGTAACAACTCGCACGCGATAGAAAGAAAGATAAAATTTCAGAGGTCGATTTCTCGCTCCGTCATTAATCACTTCTGAGTAATGAGTTTTATCTGCAAATAATTAGTATCGACGTGGCGCAGCGATGCATCAACCCAGATAAAGCGAGCGAGCTCTCGCGCGCGATACCCATACACAGCCCCGGACCCAGTGACCTCTCTTCGTGTGTTAGACGTCCCACGTAATTCGTTAGAGAATAATAAATTTTCTTTTTTCAACTTCTCATATTTCATGTCGGAAAATTCGTCACCACCAGTGGATTAGTACAAAAATCATAAAACAGACAGTCGTATTTCCTTATTTTTTTTTTAATCACACTACAGTCGAATACTCCGTTCAATGTACGTGAACATTTTTCTAATTGAAGTTCTCTCCTATTCAACCCCTGGTCAGTCCACACACTCGGTTTCTTTTGAACAAACGTCGTCGCGAGTATCCCCTCGATGAAGCTTCCCGTCCGTGTCGTCGTCTTTGTTCCTTCGGATACCATATAACCTTGGTTCTTATTTTGGTCGGACATTGGGAGGTTCACATCCGACTCGAAGTATCCACAAAGAAAACAAACGTCGATTTTTCTGTCTTTTTCTTTCTCTTTTTCTTCTTCTCTTTTTCTCCCCCTCTCTCTATTTCTCTCTCACCACCTATTGCGCATCGTTCGATAGCAACGACAAAGGCACCCGCCGAACTTTCGACCCCACCTGTGCACCACCCAACGAATCGTCCATGTGGAAATCTCCTGTAATTGGGATTACTACCGGGAACAGAAAGACGAAGACAGAACGAGAGAACGATCGCCGTCCCTCCGACTCGCTGAATTCCTTTCATAAAACGAACAGACGTCGAGACTTTCTTACGAGGAGAAAATAAGTGTATAGATAGCGGCCGATAATCGCGACGCATCGAGGGGGAATTATCCAAGCGACTCCGGCTCCTCATCCTTCAAGGTTATTTCTCAGCCTAATAGTAAGCGGATTAATTAAATTTATTTTACGACAAGCTTACATTTGATTTTTACTCTTATACGAATTATTTTTGTCTTATTTAATTTTATCTCGAGTCGACAATCAAAACAAGCGTTATGCACGATTAATGCCGGGAGCTATTTAAATGTAAAAGTTTCGAGCAGTGAGAAAATAATTAAAACGAGCGAAAAACAGACCTGTGAAAAGTATCGCTATATGTATTTGTTTATCGTTCGTACATTGTGCTTTTTACGAGCTATGCGTTGTACGCGCTTTGGAGGTGCTGGAGTTGTCCGCGGGATGCAAACAGCAGGGTGCACATCGCGACTATCAGTTATGTCCAAGTATACTAAAATTCTTCCATGTATAGAGCCAACAGCACGAAATATAACAAATAATTCGTGAAATACGAAGATTGATATAAATTAATAATCGGACGATCGGATATAGAAATTAGTATCGAAGGAACCGATGTAGGTTCATAACGTTATAATAAGACCGAGAACTGATATTTTCATATCTGCCTCCTCAGCCAATATGTAAATTCAACCCGGTTATCTCATACGAGCCGTGAAACCGACCAAGACCGGCTCCAGCGTGTGACTTCATTACAAAGAAACGCACGACGTGACGATTTAAATTTAAAAAGAAACGAAAATCTTAAAACCAGTTTTGGGATATTCTGGATTTTATTCCGAAAATTGGGGTTTTCTACCTCAAGTAATTAGCGAATTAGCCTGTCTCGCGCAATATGAATAAAACTCAGCGCGGTTCTCAATTTCGCCATCGGGCTGCATCGCCAGAGAGAATAAGTTACACATATAAAATCATTCCTGGATGTACAACGTAAAATATTCCCGTATGTATAAATAATTCTCCAATTTGTCAAAGTGTACGATAAAAAACGAATATGGAAAAATAATCATCCGCGAGTATTTCGGAAGATCAACAGAACGTTGGTATATTTTCATCAAAAATATTTAGTCTAGCTATAACGATGTAATTAGTATTGGCAATTAAACGTAACGAAAACAAACTCCGGCGATCCGGTTGAACCAGCTACGTTTGATAGCGTTTCGGGGCTCGGTTTTCCGTTTACATCGCTGTAACCCCCCCTTCATTGTAGCCCTCTGACACTCGATAAATAATCGAAATGATCACCGAGAGCGCACGCCCGTGTACCGATTGTACTTTATCACCCCGAACACGATTCCCGATTACGCTGCGTTCTAATTATCTTGATCCGCGTGGTCACGGGAATATTAGATTATTGTTTATGCCGGCCCACGCGGCATCCATACCTTATATAGACGTTAAATCAACCAATCCTAAAACGCGCTCATCACGGTATAACAAAGAGGAATAGCATTACCGCGATAAGCAGGCGTTATCGCGCGCTAACGACCCAGCTAAGTAATTATCGGTCTTGGAATACGAACGAGCGAATTGCTCGCTCGTGAAATAAATTTTTTGCACTGATTTCCGCGCCAATCGAGATCTCAATCTAGCGGACGCGCGGTGTAAATCGATCTGAATGAACCGCGCGCGGTGCTCTGTAGCGGTACGATACGCAAGAAGATAAAATAGCGCGGTTGATCCGTCGTGTGTCGTCCACGTGCGTGCAAAACAGCCAACATCGTTCTAATATATTCTCATTAGCCGGTGTTTTAATTAGGGCGCTCATTAATGCCCGCCGCTGGAAGAGTCGCGTCTTTCCCCCCTTTTTCGCTCTCTCTCTCCTCCCTTTTTCTGCCTCCGCCGAGCGATCGGAATTAATATCCACATAGTTGCTAGCCATTCTCATATATATAAGCGAACGTAACCCCATCGCGACTCCCACCGCGCGCGGCTTTACGGTCTCCACTTTATTTTCTCTCTAGTCGCGAGCGCGAGCGCGCACGTTTGTTTACGGCGGACCTCTCGTCGCGTAGACGATAATTAACTTCGCCCCTTGTTTGCGCGAATCGTTAATCGCAACGACGCCGCTCGCGTCCCAACCGCGAACGGCAATTTCTACTCGTTGGCGACTGAAATTCGAGTACGCGAGCGTAGCGCGCGCACACGCTCCCGTAGCTATATACCAGTAATTCGAGACGAGCGTTACTGGTTTAGTCTCTTTTATACGCTTTTTTTTCGTTTGTTTTCCCCCCCGACATTTTGTTTTCACGATCGAGGTTGAAATTTTTCCGCAACTCGTTTAACAAGCTAACGCGCTATTCGCGTTTTTCTCGTTTGTTTATTTTACGCGAAAATCATTCTCGGCATTTGTCATCCACTCGCGGGATGAAAAATTCGCTCGGCAGACCGAACGAAATTTCTATCATCCCGGGCGAACCGGATAAATAACCTCGAGGTTTTCGACACATATTAGACTGCTCGATCGTGAATCACGAGGCTCGAATCAGCCCTGGGAGACGGAATTTGCGTTTCGTCTGGTCCCTCCCCCTTCCCTTTTCTCCACATTTCCCCTTCCCCTCGTGGGAAGAATATTTTATGCAAACTCGATGCTCCCTTCGCGAAAACCCACACACCCACTTCTTCCTTCCTCGTCTCCCTCTCCCTCAATATCTCCTCTCGATATCTCGTCTTCCACTCGCCGCGTCGGCAGATCGCACTGCTCGCAACGGAATTTAATCAAATTTTCGAAAACAAGACGCATTCCCGGCTTGTCGCGACCGTATTCGATAATTAATCGATCGACAGTAGCGACACGCAAGGGAAATTAGCATACGAGTCATCTCGGCAAAGTATGCGTTCCGTGTCTCTCGTATATCTATATACATATGTATATGTACGTATATAGATGTAGGTATAAGATACCCGAAGCGTGATCCTATTCCGGTCGAAATCCGATTTCGTGCGATTCCCTCTACCTCTCGCGGTTGACGAGCGTGCATACAATCCACGGGAATGAGTCTCGCGCGGACGGACGGACGGGCGGTAATTCCGGCGCTAATTAAGCGAGTCGACGCGCCGCGGCGAGGCCCTCGATACGCTCGGCTCTCTCGCGAGATAAGATTGTCGAGGTTGTCGCGGAGGAGAGGAAGGGAGAATTTCTCCTCCCCGGAGGCGATTCACGTTTGTCTCGCGCGCATATATACCGCGGTAAATCAAGACCGGTTGACGGACGCGAGGCGCTCCGTGGGTCACCTGTCCACGTAGGCGATCTCGCCGGCTTAAATCATCGCCGTTCGCACCTATACCAGACGCAGTCGGCCCTCCCCCGCCTCCTCTATCGACCCCACGCGAACCTCTATACGCCCCCTCTCCTCGGCATACTTCTCTTCTCGCACTCCCCCCTTCACCGAACATGAGGAATAGCCACGAGAGCTGCTTTTGATTTAGTTGAATATGCTCCTGGCACTGACGACTCACCCCCATTACCCCCAGCGCCCGCTGTATTCCCGATAGCTCTGTACGAACTCTAATTAATGGACCGTCTCATTTCCCAGACAATTGAAAAAAGAAGGAGTGAGAGGGGCATGGAATAATGAAAAATCGTACCTCGCGCGAATTTATCGCATTATCGTGAGTTACGTTCAGTGCCGAACTGGACGAACTGGTTCTCGAATTCCGTTCCGAAGTGGGAATTTTGTCATCCCTATGACGAGGATTTTTCAATATAAAACGGCGCGATTTTTCCTACCCCGATTTCACGGAAGAAATCACTTCCTTCCAATCGACTGTCATAATTTATGCGCCGCGCATGGCTAGACGCGTTTATCTGAATATTCTCAAGACGGAGGGACCGAACACGGAAAGGAGTGTCGTAGTTTGCGAGCCGGAAATAAGAGGAAAATAAGAAGCGCGCGTTGCACTACAACAAACAGCGAAAAGTGGTGATTCGCCAGTAGGGAAAATGAGGATGGAGGTGGGCTACGTAACGAGAAGGAGAGAGGGAAAGAGTGAGCGAGAGAAGCATCGACGCAATTCCCATTCAAATTAATGCAAACGGCCTCCGCTCCGAGCACGAAAGCCAGAAGATTCCGTCCACATTTTTTTATACTTCTCCCTCTCCTCGTCTCCCTTCGCCCATTCGAAACGACTGGAATGATGAACACTCGCGTCGTGTGCTGCTCGAAAAGACGCCGTGCGTCTCTGTGTATAGGAGCTTTTCTAGCTGGGCCACGCGCACACCCAAGCCAACCCAACCCGTGTTAAGACGGATCTCTCGTTTTCTCGTCGTGCGGATTTTTGCATAACGATCGCGCGGGCCACCAAGACGACTACGACGTTTGTACACTCACAAAGCTCAAGTATATATGTGCTAGTGAATTCACGGGATTAGCCTCACGGCGGCGGAGGCGCTGAAATTTAGCCCCGACCGCTGCTCCCACTATAGATCGTTCTTCTCTCTCTCTCTCCCTCTCTCACTCTTATGCGTCGGGAAACTCCCAAGATCCCGTGCAAATACTATATAGGTGTGCGCGTATATACATATGTATTCTAAGCTTGCGATTCACGAGCGCGTAAGCGCCTTAATTTCTTAGTTTAAACAGCCAATTTAGATACCACTGGCGAAACTACCCAGCGAATTTCATAATCAATAATGTTAATACGCGACGCTCATTGACTCCGAACTATCTATCTATACATATATCCTTCTTCAATACCGAGTTTTGCCGACTCCAGCGGCTTTAACATCGCTCAACATTAAAATCCCATTTGCGCTTGTTGTTTCTAGTATACATACAGACGTTTTGCTATACGCAGTCGTATTCATCCATGGAATCAAGCTCACCTGCCTCCCGTGTTCTCTCTTTCTCTCTCTCTCTCTCTCTCTCTCTCTATCATATCTTGCGCTCTGCGACACGAGTGCGTTGGATTATTATTTTGCGGTTATACCCCGAACGTAATGCACCGTAATGAGCGTGCAATTAGCATTATTTAAATTAAATTAACTGTTATTCGACACTGCATTTGACATTTGTATGACTCGCAATCGTTTAACTATTGTATATGTATCGATAAATTATTACGCAGTAGGATATATGTAGATAATATACCCCATAAACCAGTAGTTTGCATTATTGCACCCGCCGATTTTTACTAGTATTTTCCATTACTGTGATGCAATGGGAGATTGAAATTACACGACCGCAAACGTTACCGAAAGGTGAATCCGCGTACTGGTTTACCTGGGCGCGATGATAAAACGAGTAAAAGGGAAAGGGGTGATGGTACTCCGTTTCGTTTGTCGATGATGCGAGCCGCGCCATAGCGACTCAGTAGTACAATGAAAATTGGCCTCGCGTTTTCCCCTATCCTCCCCACTTTGCTCTTCACCCCCTTCGCTCTACACTGCCCCTCCTCCCGT
The DNA here is from genome assembly GCA_003055095.1 of Goniozus legneri. Lineage (NCBI taxonomy): Eukaryota > Metazoa > Arthropoda > Insecta > Hymenoptera > Bethylidae > Goniozus > Goniozus legneri. The sequence continues at coordinate 66,387 of NCVS01000331.1, forward strand.
CTCTCGTACTTGCGTATTTCCATTTTGGACGAACCACCTCTGCGCTACTCATAGCGTCTGCTTTTTCGTACGTGCGTTCGATGCATCCATTCGAGATTCAACATAGAACGTCGGAAGATGGAAACGAGTGAATGCACGCGCTAGAGTGAATCTCTTCGATATCAAAGAAAACGTAAGAATGGAAAAATATAAGGAATATCCCGATCGAATTACGAAATCACGTTTGTATACTTAGATCTGTAGTATATGTATCGCAAATATAGTATTGAATTTTAATCAATACGTTGCAGAGCCAAAATTTCTATTTCATTGACTTTAATCTTCATTTCAAGTTTCATACTTTCATATTTCGTATTCCATTCGACAAATCTATAGAGGATTTATCGACGCTATTTACTGAAAAATTTAATAAGTTCATTAATTTCATTCTATATGGCGTAATATTCACTCCTCCATGAGTCACGCGATTAATAGAATAGACTATAAATCCTGAATGCAAATTTAATGAGATACCTCGAGCAAACTCACGTATAAATCGAGTACTCGCCGATGCGACATGGATTTAATCGTACGCACTTTGGTTGAAATGACAAAGGTCAGCCATGTGATAGCGTGTAACGAGCATAAGCCGAAATAATTGCGGCTAAGTGGCTATACGAAAGAGACGCGCACCCCCTTCCTGTTACGATAATCCGTCGACGTTTTTAAAAGGGCATTATGTAACTTGCCAAAAACTGACACAAAATGATCTCGTCCCGGTATTGAAGCGACGAAATTGCACAGAGAATTTTTTCTTACCCGTAACAATTAATACTCGGCCGAAATTGTCGAAACCATTCATAGTGAATTGAAAATACGTTCGCAACGCAACAATGCGAGTTCTGGTATAAAGAGCCCGCCATTCCGAAATTACGTTTAATAGCGGAGTCAAGTCGAGATGCAACGAGCACAGTTTCTGTACACAGTTACATTCTTTCACTTATAATCTCATCTTTGCGAATTCTCAATGACCGCTCAAAGTGCATCTCGCATTACGAGACGAATTCCGAAAGGATGTCAATAATCGGAAAACGCTTATTTCGGAAAACAAGACATACGCTCGCTCTGTACAACGTGGAGCAAAGGAGACGGTTAATGAGGAAGAACGAACAAAAACGGATAGCGTATTTCGGCGAACGTATACGGTAGTTTCATAAATCGAAATTTAAATTTCAAGCGATTCATCTTTCAAATGGGTAAAGCGAAATAAGAAAGAAAAATTCATTTCCCGAAGCTCATAGCCGGTTTTCCACGGAGAAGCATTTCGGACTGGCAGCTTTTATGAAATTCCGTGTGACTTTGCCGTGGATTTCGTTATTCGCATATTTTTTTCGTCCACGTTTCACGTGTACACAACGTATACATTTATCTGACGTATATATATACGAGAGAGAAAAAAGGTGGAGAGGGAACTGCGCGAGAGAAGGCAATGTACGATCTTTCGTGGACGAGGCAGGAGACCGCTAATTTCCCTAATTTCCCTAATAAATTTTCCGCCGCAAAAATTCCCCGGAGGATTGTAAAGGTATTAACTTCTTGCCCTGACCTCGCAACCTGTGTTCCCCTCGTGCTTCCACCCTTTCGCCTCCCTCGCGTCCCACAGCTTTTCGAGCCAGCTCGCGGACCTTTCCCATGTACATAGTGTGTTAGACGAAAGAACGAGTGCGATAAAGACAGAGATAGGGCCAACGGGGATTGCGGCAAGCGTTGCCGCAGAATACCGCTATTGTCTGTATATATATATATATATATATATATACGTATAATATAACTATGCTTTTTGTAGATCTAAAGGAAAAAGAAAAAGTGGGATGAGTGAACCGGTAGTGCACGTGAAAGCTGCAGCATACCGGCGACACTGACCATAACCGAATGAAAATAAACGACGCGAGCGATAATTCTAACCCCCGTGTATATTATTATTTGCGCATAAGCATTCTCGGTGAACTCTCGGAAATTACAATTCTCAGTTCTCGGCTCGTTATGTTCGATTATTCTGATGCTGATGTTTCAACGTACCTTCTGCTTTGGAAAATTAAAACAGAGCAATTGAATATGTTTATCGCGAAACAAGCTGATATATATATATATATATATATATATATATATATATATATATATACATATATACAGAACGTACACACGAAGCCGAGCACGTAATCACGGTCTAATTAACGCAAGCCCAGACTTTTGTCGTGGGCGGCTTTTCGGGATTAATATCCTTTGAGCGCGGGCGGGCAGGCGATATGCCCCTGGAAATTTGATATATATGCGAGCTCTCGCGGAGCGGTGACTACGGAAACTTGGAAAACCGGCGTCGACATGAGCAAATTACGTCGAAACGCCGAGATAAGAGTCGTCATTTTACGCGAGAGGACAATGAGCGTTCGCGTCATTATACGCCAAACGTGTACGCGCACACGCATACACACACGTAACGAACCTGACGGTAAATACACAAACGATCCTGGTTATATATACATTCGTCGCTTCTTGCGGCGTCGAGACGGCGCCAGGATTACGGAATTGTATTTCCGTCGAATGAAGCGGACCTTCCTGGCACAGGGACGAAGAAATTCGAGAATAGAAACGCTTTATCTCTCTCCCTTTTCCATCCACTCTAACTCTCTATCGCTAAGCCCTCACAATACCGGTACACGCGAGACTCACGTACCGCGCCACGAAATTTCACGCAAATACGAAATATCGATACGCCACCGTGTTTCTCGCTACGAAATTGTTTGACGATATACGAGCTAGTTGGCGGGTGGAAATTCCGAAATGATTGTACATAGGGAAAGTCCGCGTACTAAAAATATTTCTGAGAAAGAATTCATTTCATAAAGCGAGAGCTTACAAACGGCCCACGTACTCTAAACGGTATAATTAAATGAACGTGCGACCGATGTGTCACTCTCAAATAGATGTAAAAGGCGTCAACGAATTTCACGCATATAAACGATTCTCTCTCGGTCTTTCTCTCGCGCGCATACACACAGAAATTTCGAGCGCATTGCTCAAACGACCGATACTACTTTAGTAGTGGACAGGGTCACAAAGGGTTAAAGCACAATAGAGAATGCAAGGTGGACGGTAGGAGGGGTGCGAAAGACCCCAGGAGTGAGCGTCCTCGTTGCCGATGGTGATACCCAGGCGCGATGCTGGGGTACCGAATCGCACGTGTGTATTTCATCGGTCAAAGGCCGTCATATCGTGCAAAGTGTTGCCACCTGTCAAGCTCAGGTATTCTACGGAGAGTACGACTTTCAATCACGCGTGTAACTGCCTTTCCTGTGGATTGGAACCAAATCGGATGGCATCCCCGTAACGGATGAAAGGCCGGTAAATACAATTTAAGCTCTGATTAATGTTCGAGGTGTACATATTTTTTTTTTCCTAAATATCGCAATCCTGAATAATCGCGAGCAATAAAGCCACTCTCGCGATTTATGCGTCAAATAATAGCGGATTCGTAGTTCCGTATATATAGCCGAGAAGAAAGCGAAGAGTCCTTCGCACGTAACCTCGTAAATTACCGCGAGTGGGGACTTTCGAGTGAGATACTAGTAGCCAAAAATCGTTGTATAATGTAACGACCTCAATAGCCTGGGCTATTTCGCAAAAGAGAAAGAGAGAGAGAGAGAGAGAGAGAGAGAGGTGGATGGAGAAAGAGAGGGTGAAAAATTTCTTCATTGGAAAATCCGGGAATATTCGAGGCTGCTAATTAAGCTGACGAATTTCATGGTGAGCGCAAATGGCTCGCATCGCTACCCGTAATGGATATTACGAAACGTCGGACGCGCGAGGGGGTACGCGTACGGGTTCGATGCTGTAGGCGCATAAATACCGAAATACCCTGGGTCGCGTCTACGGCACACTTCCCCACCCTCGACGAGCGCTCGCTCGCGCGTCAAATCCCATATTGCCGATGGGAACTGCTAAAACAGATCGCGCGGCGTCGCGCAACCTTCGCCGTGGTCTGATTATCATTGCGTTAAATCAAGTTAATTTGCGTGGCATCGCGAACGGCCATGTATATATACGCTCCTGAAAGCGAGCCCTTTCTCTGTCTCTCTCTCTCTCTCTCTCCATCTCCCTCTCTCTCACTCCCACGCGCACATATATCCTGTCGCGCCGCACGGAAAGGCGGTGGGGTGTTTCCGAGGGGAGTGGAGCAGGCATCGGGTTACCCCCCTCGCGCGCATTGTTCGATTGATTTTAGACACGTCAATGCTAGAGTACTGAGCGAGCGCGCGCGCGTTTCGACGTCGCATTACAATGCCCACCCGTTGGCGCTTTATCGTTAATTGATTCGCGGGATATGCAATATTAATGTTTAAGTAAATCGCGCGCATACGCCCATTCAATTCATCTCATTACGATTGCTAATTGCGCAACGACCTATAAACATTTCCTTCGCGCGTATAGAGAAAAATTTGAAGCGGAATATACATTTTTAATTAGCGACGAATATTTCTTTGTTATTGCCTGCAGATCCAGCCTCGCAACGTCGGCTAATTCCGTTCTCAGACAGCCCGGTCATATTCGTATTAGCATGGGATACCGGTGGCGGATTCGAAGCAGTGCTTTTTCAACGGGGGGAAACTCGACTGGGATATCCTTTGTCGGGCCCTGGAGGCTTTCCGCAACTCCCTCCCCCCTGCGTCCAACGAGTCTAAGCTTAATGGCACTTTGAAACGTTTCGGCGTTTGATGGGATGAAGGATGTCATAATGCACACGGTATCCGTCGCTTGAACTCGCCGCACCTCTCCGAGCACCCGATTCAGCAGGACGCGTGTGTCCATCTTTCTCTGCCGCTTCCGCACTCCCACCTCTATTCATCCCTCTTTAGCGGATTGTATTACGAGTTAAGCAGTTGGATAACGCAGATTCGCGGTTCATCTATGGCTCACGGGCCCTTTGTGCCCGACCAATCAATTTTCGCTAATGAGCCGCGCCATAATTCCCAATGAACCGAGAACGCCAATGACATATATAGAGAGAAAAAGGAAACGTGAAAAAACGAAGAGTTGGACGGTCGTGAAATTCCCATCGAGGGGATTAAAATGATAACTCACTCTCGCGATGATAAAATTTTGTTTTGCTCGATGTCACGAGAGTCGCTAGACGCCCGTGTTATCGCGCCGTTTTCTTCCATTCGGCTAACGCTATACATTTAGCACGCGCGCTCTCTCATCGCGCGCTGGGGCGCGGACCGTACAGATCCGAAAATTTACGACCGCGTTATCCAGCTCGCTCGCGATCTGTTTACGCGCGAAAGAAAAATTGCCCATCAGCCGGAAATCAAATTAACTCATTAGCTACCGCGGTCAGCTACATCTGCCAAGTGGAACGTGAAATGAAATTGGCGATTCTTTGCGTTGGGAATTTTCGTCCAGGGATTTTATTCGGAATTTCTCCGCTTCGTGTTCTCTCGCCATGTACCGTAAATTAATATTTGTTCTTCCGCCTGTCGATACAAGTTTTACCCAAATGTAAATGAAAAAATACCATAAAATTATATACAGTACTATACACTCATGTAATATATGTATATTTCGTAAATATATATGCATAGCTCACGTCCATTCAATCTACAGTGCAATTTCAGACCTCTGATTGTATTTTGATAATAGAGCTTGCGGTAAACAGCATAGGCCAGAATAGCGATTAATGGTCTGCTATGCAATCCAATGATCTAGTTCGGAGAAACAATAGTAGTCATGGCGCAAAGAATTTAGTTTATTATATCGTTTTTGTTCATTGCGGATATTCATCTCGAACAGTGATACGATCGACGTTGAATGGGAAGGGGACGAACAGGAAGGTTCGCGAAGAGAGGGGTTCGGAATACGATGCAGTGAAAGCGCGAGAGCGGAAACGCGGGGACTGTCGCCGGATATTGAAAATACCTCGAGAGATTCTGGACACACGATGCGCGTCCTATAGCGGCATTTCGCGTTTGGCGTGCCATTCGCACCGCAAGATCTAAACATCCAGAGGGCTTGTAGATATTAACCTCTTGGCTATATCGACACAGCATCGTAACGCGAAGGGTTGTTGGAATCAACGAGAATTGCTTGTACGAGCGAGAATGACAATCACGCGGAACGGAAAAGAAACGTCTTTTTTCTTTTTCGTCGAGTTGAACGCGCGAGTCGTGAATTCGTAAGGTCTACAAACACGACGTGCGAATCGAATAATTGCATTAATTCTTCGTAAATATTATCGCGCGAGGTCGTTGTTTCGCTAGGGTAAACGGGCTTGTATTTATCTTGTTCGAAAAATACGTTTCGGTGAATTAATTTGGATGCTCTCGGGGGTAACTGGAGCGTAATTAGAACGTTAAACCCGATCGATCCTCTTTCCCAAATACCATATGCGATGCGAACGTATTCGTTTCGACTCGGAGAGACATTTTCGACTGGAGATAACGCAAGCATACAAGGAGAATAGGACCCGTTGCTCTCTCGACGGATCTATATTTAATCGCTATACCGATTTTCGACCGTTTTGCGCTTTACCGCACATATGGTTGTCCTGCAGTGCGGAATGAGCGGCTTATTAATCACGTTCGTTATCAAAATGCCTAATACGAGCCGATTAATCTCTCCTATTAAATTATAGTGTTTTCCACTGCACGAGGCGTTACCAGGAATTTCTGGCGTTCGAAAAGATATCATTGGAGAACGGTATTAAAATAAATATATACGATTCGATTCGATGTTTCATTCGATATCAAAATAACAACCTTTATTAGTCATCGTACTGAAGCGTGTGTTCGCAAATAAATTAATAAAACGTCGATTCTAATTGCGCGTTTTTCGAAAAGGCCATTTAGTTCGATCTCTCTCGCTCTCTGTCCAAACGAAATAATAATCGGCGAGTGAATGCTCTCAAGCGTGAATGTCGCAGAATTTTACACAAAAAACGCGCTGAGCACTTTGAAACTTTTTATATCGGCAATGCCGAATACAGTTTTTCGATGGCTCGTTGAAAAACACTAAATCTCAAACCGTTTCGACTCTCACGTTATGACCATGTGTGAAATTAAAAAAGGCAAATCGGAATTTTCATCCGGCGCATAGATGCTCTACTGGAGGGTTGTAAAAATATAGGGATTTAAAAAAATGCTGATATTTCAAAAAGTTGCAAGTCACGCTGTACAAGGTTACTACATAGAGTGTTGGAACTCATTGAATATCATTTTACCATATAGCTCTCGAATATCATATTTTCGGAGAAATCGAATCGGCATGTTAAACCCCACGACTCAATCGTCGTTCGATATTTCCGTGACACGGACATTATCTCGTAAGAGACATAACTTCGCAATTACAAGATACCGCGATCCCATTGTCGTTCCTCTTTTCCCCTTGAGCGAATATATTTACGTATCGATTCGCTTTCCCGTTCTTTACTGGCGCGCGACCTTTTGCAGCGACGTCGGCAAATGGGGCCGTGACGCTACAAAATTGTAGGATCGAAGGAGAACAAGCCAAGGCGAGGAAATCCAAGTTCGACGCCCGAGTGAAACTCCGAGGCATTGCCAGATAAATCTCGTGAACGACGTTCGATCGTTAATTACTCTCGCGCTTAGGCGGGAAATCAGTTTCAGATAAATCATTATGTACCTTTCCCTTGCGTGCTCTCCTCTTCCTCACCGACCCGCGCCACCCGATTCGCACTTAAGCCGAGATTTACGCGTCCTCCCCATCGCGGTTCGCTCCCTCCAATACCACCGAGGAGTCCGATATTGTCCTAGACGTGTAGATTAGTTTGCCGCGGGATTCTCGCCGAGACGTCGCCTTCACCCTGTAGCCCCGAAAGATACAAGAGGGTGCCGATAAATAGACCGCTAATATCGCCAAGATGAAGATGAACTGAAAGATCCTCGCGATTAAAGCGTCATTCATTCTTATCCGGTAAATAAGAGAATTTCGCGATAGAAATTCGTATTGTGGTATTTTTCGTTGAATAAAAGTCAATCTAGGTTATCTTCGAAGACAGTTTTTCATGGAAACGGTGGATACACCTATAGATATCTAGGTAAAACAAATTTCAGCGATATTTCCGACACCTGTAAAATCGAAAGCTGCGCGTGTCGACTCAACTGCAAGAGGGTGGTAGATTGTTTTTTCCGGTGCAAAAAATGCATTCGACGAAATCCTAGCTGCACCGACCCTATTTCGAAAAAGCGAAAAAAAAAACACTTCGAAGTCGGTGACCCAGATTCACAAACTGGCATGGTTACCTCGACGAGTATGCGAGTTTTCAGAGTGCAACGTGCATTTGTCGCGGTGTATATGGTTTTTATGTTTGTTACTTTTTTTCTCACCATTTCGTTCGATACACCGTCAATTATATAGCGATGATTATTATTCTCTCTCGATAATGCTACATCGAAATAAAATAACGTTATTTGAATTTCCGCTTCAAACAAGGTCTCGGTTGTCTCGGATGTCGTGACGTCGGAAGAGTCGAAAATTGCAGTTTCCGCGAGAACGTGACGCTTTCAAGACACTTTACCGTAATAACTTGTACCTTTCCACGTCCAAGATATTCAATTTCATTTGTCTTGTAACAATTTACTGATGGTTCGCTTTGATCTCAATGAAATTTTGAAACTTGAGGAGAAACATTCGTTTGAAAAATTAGAAAATTCGTACTGTTCGATGAGAAAAAGAGGAAAATTTTCTAAACGACCGAACTGTATGATAGCCGTAAAGATAAACTGTTCGACAATCTGACAAAAAAGTTAGATCACATCAGTCCTTGCGAGCACTCAGCGAAACCGCAGTGAAATTTAACAGAAGAAAATGAAAGAACCTCAGGACCATAGTTATCGCAGTCTACCAGAACAGTCGCGGTCATTTGTTTTTCCATCTTCTTCGACGGCGACGGGGAGGATCTGCGAGTGGTGGCGAACGCGAGCCTGTCTACTACTACTGGCCTCGAAAACTGGCGAGAGAAAGAAAAGAAGGATGATTGCTTTTCCGGGTGAAACAGAACGGATGGAAAAAGTAGGGATAAAGAAGCTTTGTGTTTCACAACAGTTTGAGCTTCGCTCCTCACAGCGCAACCCCCAGTCCAACCTTTACTACGTAACGGCCTCTTCTCCGCTTCCATTTTCTTTTCTTTTATCCTTCGTTTCATCTTCTGCCCTACATTGTATTGTACGCACCGCGACTCTGCTATTTCGTTGTCCAGTTATCTCCGGGAAATATACCTAGGTATTTTTCTTTCCCTTCTCAATCTGTTATGCCGGAACAACGCCTTCGATAATAACCGCGGCGTTGAACGTTCCGATTAAAGAACAGAAAAAGAGAGGAAATGAAGAACGAAATAGTACATTTGCAACCCGGGAAATAGAAAATTTGGAAGAATCAGAAGTATCTCGTCATTTGTACTCGTAAAATTACAAATACAGTATACGTATATGTATTAAAATTTAAATCTATACAGCTTGAACTAAGCGGTTATATGAATAGTTCCGTTCTTATACATTTCAAGTAGCAAATTCTCGGAACATCCAAAAGTATAACTATTAATACGCTAAATTGACAAAGTTTTGTGCGCTGTAGAAAGTGGAAAACACCACGAAGTATGTTACTCGAATGAACACAAGTTTTGAGAATTAATAATCGTGATCGAATTTTCATGTTATGCGTCACAAAATGTCACCGGAGCGCAACATTTTACCAAAATAAAATTTAAATTGTTACAATAAACGCTCCAGTTACTGAAAAACTGATATCCATCAAAGTTATTTAGTGACAAAGAACATAGAAATTATATTACTTTTGCATACAGGTATATATAAATTATCTTCAAAGACCTAAAAAATATCAAAAATGAAACGAAGTGCACGGAATTTAATTCTTCAATAAATAGGTTAATGTAACCCAAATTGCGTTTGAATGCACTCGTGGCTCTTGATCATTAGATCGTGAATATTTTTTATATGCCACTGTTGGTGTTTTCATATGAAAAATATTTCATAGAAAAAATGTACGCGAAAACCAGCTTTCAAAATAGTTTTTTCTTTTTATAGAGGGAGAGGTTCATTCCCGAACAATATGTCAAAACCATATGCGAATATCCCCCATTCATTGTAAAATGTGACATGAAAAAAAGCGCGCGATCAAAAGGCATTGAATTGACGCATTTAGAACTCTCCCATTCGCAGTAGCTCTCTATATTTTCTCGCGAAATCAATTTTTTCTTCTCACTAGATTTCATTCAATTCGTAAAAAAAATCATAATGAGTAAAAATAGAAAGAAGAGAAAACGAGTGAAAGAACAAGCTGAGAATTTTGATCACTGCGATGATTGCGAGTTTTGCGAAGGGGCGCAAACTTGTTTCATAAAACGATAACGAGTTTTATCGCTGGGGTCGTACGCGATAATCACCGTTTTTATTTGATCCGGGACAAACTGTTGATCGAAAGTTAATTACGATTTGACGAGTCGTATTTTCGAAGCAAAGAATGGATGATTATACGACAAGTGCCAGAAAAATAGCAATTGATAATATTCTCGGAGAATTATTTAGGATTATAACATGTGGGTATAGTCAGGTTCCTTTCTCAATTGAATTACAAGAATTTAAACTACGTCATCACACATATTGTTGACGCAGTCATGGTTGGCACCTTGGCAAGTAACGGCTGATACTTTCCCGGCTGTTCCTCGGACGACCAATTTTTTTCAGAATTTATGGCCAGCCACGTTTTTCGAGGTCGTTTCGCTCGTCGTTGGACACGGTCTCGCACGCTCTCGCGCGAGTGCATTATACCTTCTCTGTAGAGCTCGCATAATCGCAGGAATGAATATTTATCTGGTTACCAGTAAGTTAATTTTACGCCCGGTTTTTCCCTCGCTCTTCCTCTTTCTTTTCGTATTTATGCGAAAATTAAATGCACTAACGCGGTTGAATTTTCGTCATTGTACAACTTTTCGAGTAACTTCCGAATACGCCTGGGTTGATATATACCGAAATGTCCGACACGTACACATACATTTTATTATCATCGATTATTAACATTGGCTCATTTGTAATTATAAGGCCACACCGAGTCGATTTATCGACGATATAATTCGTTTCCGGCGATCGTTAAATTCACAGAAACTGAATTACGATATTGCGTATTTTTATAACCTTTTCCAATTATGCCAAAATATTTAATCACGAATATACGCAATTCGCAAAAATTAAAATTCATGGTAATTCATCGCATACATATTCACCGATATTCATATACAGACTCAGTCGCGTTTTACTTTATCGTATATGTATATATGTGATTATTATTTTCCGATCGTTAAAATTTTATTCCCCAATGAATACGAGATCTAACAAAATTTCACGTGCGTGTCTTTAATTGCCATCGTCGAATATATATTCGAATTAACGACACTAAGGTTGAGCACGAGCTCACGGGTCGGTCCGTGGCGAATCTCGAAAGGGCAGAATGGGAAGAGAAGACGAAGGAGCGCAAAAAAAGGAGGTTGAAAAAAAAGGGGAAAATAAGAGGGAGAGATACCAGCGAAGGACAAGGCACGGCACCTCGCGTGTAAAAATCCACGTTGGCCGGTTCGTTTCACGCGCCGTGTGGGTACGTATTATAACACACGCCGACGAATACGTAAGCCGACGAATTCGCGAACGCAAACGGAACGGAACGGCGAAGCGTAATAAGATGCGCGCGACGTACAAACCTCACCGCGTATCGGTATGCGTGTCAAGCCACCGTCTCGATCATAATTAGCATTCAATTAATTCGACTAATGTGCGAAACACGTTTATTAAGGGAGACTCACCAGCGGCACGTTTTTTTTTCTTCTCTTTTTTTTCAAGGGAGAGAACGCAGCGAGTCTGTCGGCGTCGGATGGATATTCGCACGCATCGAGCGCGACGGACGTTTGACGGATTTACGAGGCGCCGAGCAAGTCGCCAGAGAAAGAGGAACGCATGCACGCGGTATCCGATGAGAAACGAACGAAACTCGATTAATTCTCCATCGAAATTCGAGTCGAATCAAATCGTCATCGACAAGCCCCGCCGTGGTTCGTCGACCTCCGCATGCGCGTTATACATATACCCACAACGAGGGAAGACTGAATTGCACGCGATATCTAACAAAGATGGAAAATGAGAGAGAAGAAAATAAGAAAAGAAAGATTAAAAAAAAATGAAAATCTTTCCGAGTTCTCTCATATCGCACAGTCTAGGAGACTGTCCCTTTTTTTTCACATATATTAAATAGCAGCGGGGTATGCTTACGTACTCGCAATATCTATGTATATATTCGCGAATACGTTTTGCGTCTCATTTGAAGCTCGTATCATGCGCGCATTCTCCTCCTCTTCGTCCTTTAATCCCGGCGACCTGACTGTTAGACACCGGCTAACCCGTCCTGGCCATTTTCCCTCTGCCTCGCGCGCTCTCTATTATAAGAAGACGCAGAAAACCTGTTTATCCCCGGGTTCTCGTACATTCGAAAAGGTGAAAGGGACGCGGGAGGAGATGGAGCATCCCAGCCGTTCTCTCCTCTTCTGGACCCTCTTCCTCTTTCTTTCTCGCTAACTTCGTCACCTCGCGTGTCGCCAAAAACGGGTAGGTATATCTCGAATTCGATTCTCGTTCGCTATTGCGTGTCTTTTCATCTTATTTCTCCATCGAAATAGGGAGAGACACAGGAATGTAAATACAGAAGATTCGTCTCTTTTTATGAATGATTCCGATGATAGGATTGTTTCCGGAAACGATCTCCGAAGAATATAGTAGCCTCGAGATATACGGACGGGATTCGAATTTCGTCTCTCGGTTCTATACCTCTTTCACCGGCGTACCTACCGCGAACGGCTCGGTTGTACAAGTATAAGAATACCGTAGATAACTATCGATACTTATCGAGCCTCTCGGCTGGCCGGTCGCGTCTATCCACCTCCACGGATAAGCATCGCGGATATATACCAACCGCAAAGTCCCCCGATCATCTAGCGAAAATACACACAAACTAGACTCGAGTTCTTTCATCGTACTCAACCGACCGGTCCAAGTTTCCCTTTATCCTATTTATCTTCGGTTTTCAATTTACCTCCAACCGCGTGTGAAACCGCGATGCCATTCGTTTTACGGGCACTTCCGGGGAAACGCGATTACGTATTAGCGAACGAATCGTTAATGAAACGAGCGTACAGAGAGTTCGGGGCTTTCGGAAACCCATCGTAAAAGTGATGTCCCCGAACTTGCTCGAATATCTCGCTCTTATTTGATCCTCTCGATCGGGCGTGAAAGTGGGTCGCGACGAGCTTTATTTCCTTCGTGCTCGACTGCCCATTCTATACCCATTTACGTTTCACGCCCCGCGCCCCCGTACCGCCCTCTACCTCTCGCGATTCTCTCTCGTCGTCATACTTAACCGGCGAAACTTCTGCGAAATTAATTTCAGCCAAAATTTACATATGTCGACTACCGTCGTTACCGGCGACAATACGCTCGCCGTTCGACTCCACCCAGGCCGATATTCGGCGCATTGGGAAGAGGATTCGCTCGATTATCGATGACATTGGAAGCCGACCAATATGGCCCCACTATACCGAAATCCATAATGCCTATTGTAATGAAGGAGAGATGAGCGGGGGAAAGTTTGGGCAGGCTCGGTTAACCCAGTTTCCTTATTAGAGGCGTCGTCCTGGTATAATATCGTCCAATTTCTTGTCTCTTATACTTTTTCTCCTCCCCCGCAAGGAAACTTCCACCGTGCGGCTTCCGTCCATTTCCGTTTGCCGTGCGCAATCGTTCCTTACGGGTGCACTCGATTGCAATCGTGGCGAATAATCGATTCGCGTATACCGCCGATCGCGCACAACGCTACTTTATTACAAAGGAGTGAGACGAGCATAGAGAAAAAAAAGCAAAAAGACGATGCGATACGGGTGGAAAGGCGCGTCGCGTGCGATTCGAGCATTCATCGTGTCGGCTCGTTCGGCTAAAAGCTTCTCGGAGGAGTATCGTACTTTCCAATTAAACATGTCGAGTTTCGAGGTATAAAATTTAGCAACGGCTGAATTATGTTTCGAGTGGTGCATTACGAATTATACGCGATAAAAGCCAAGTCATAATTGCATGGTTCTCGGCAATTGGAGTTTTCGAGGTAACGAATGAAGTAAAAGAAAAAAAAATTTGAGTGAGAAAGTAGCGGGAAAAATTTTTGACAAAAATTAATAAATTTTGGACGATCGATAAAAAGCGAAACGTTTAGAATCGGGCTTTCCGTCTAGTTGGTGGAATTTTTGTAGATATGTCACTAGAGGAGGAGGAGGAGGAGGAGGAGAGGACGAAACGTCAAAAGAGAGCGAATGTAGACAAAAAATCGCGAGGAGGTAAAACCGAGTCCAATTTTTCCGGGTGTCATCTGGGCTTGTTCGAGGGTTTGCACCTTCTCCACCCATTTCGCTCTTTTTACCCCTACATTTTACCGACAACGTGGTCACAGGACCAGCCGACGAAACGCTTCGAATCGACCGATTGCCAATTGGCCGAGGTCTACCTGCAATTGATAGAGGCTACAGTTGAATGGAACGAACGGTGTGTATCACGGAGGCCGAATAACAATAGGCGTTCGCGCATGGGATAAACGAGCGAGTCACTCGCTCCTCTTTGTCCCGCGCAATCGTTTTCTTCGCTCGGTTACTCTATTCTTTCCGGGTGTCGAGCCTCCCACCACCTTCCCGCTCGATGCACCGCTACGTCGCGATACCGAGCCTTTCGTGTCCCTACTTAGTTAGCAATACGTCTGCGTCCGGTCGGGCGCGAACCACCGGCGAACGTGCAAAGACACCCTATAACATAATCAGTCCGCGATATATTTATCGAACTTGGCGAGTTTGCTCCCTCTCACAATGCCCATTGTCCGAGATCGCGCGCGAGCTTGTTCACGGCCGGCAAGAAACAGCGAAACTCGCCTCGCCTTCTGTCCATACTGAAAATCGAAATACGTAACTCTCGCGCCGGAGAGACAAACGATAGTAAGACGATCGAGAGCGGCTCCCGAAAAGTCCTACTCGCGCGAATTCGATACCGTTAAATTTGAGAATGAAGCGAACTATAACGAAAACGTTTGGTGTTACGGAAGCACGTTATATTACACCTACTACACGTTGCGAGTTCCTACCGTTCGAGTCGAATTACCCAAACGTCCCTCGGTTCATTCCCTTCTCGTTTTATCGATTGGGAACGGGCACATTTTTCCGTTCGACACTGGCCATCGCGGCAACCGCGGAAAATCAATAGGGACTAATTTCGGGCCAACGTGAAATTTCGCCTGTGTGTATTTCGCGAAGAATTCGACGACAGCCCGTAAGGGAGAGGCAAGGGTCGCAATCATCCGGAATCGAAAATCGGACGGTGCGCGACTCGCACACACACACTCGTATACGTATATGTATACATGCGCAATCCCCTCGTCCAGGCTCGCTTTGGACGTACGGGAAGGACGTATCCCGCCCCAATCCTCGGGCATATTCGACGATATCGAAGTTTCCGCAGGAATGGCGTTCGGTGAGATATGAGTTCGCGAACTGTCGTAGTCGGCGTCGTCCGGCTTCGTCGCCACGGCCGGCGTCGTCGCGCTGCGTCGTCTTCGAGCTGGTTCGGCCGAGAGGAAGCGAGAGAAAGAGATCTCACGGAGATCGTTCTCCTAGAATAAAGTCCGCTGGATTACCGTGGAAAGGCCGCGAGGTGGGCGTATATAGGATAGGGGAATCGAAGGAAACGGCAGTGTGACTCGCATATTGCAGCTCTCTGGATCCCTTCGGTGAGGAGTGCCGGGGGTCTTTTCTCTCTCTCCCTCATTCTCTCTCTGTCTTTCTCTCTCCTCTCTTCATTTCTCTCTTTCTCCCTTTCTCTCTTTATCACGTCGAGTCCGTTTGCGCTTTTGTCTCTCGATCCCCGCGCTTCAATATCCACTACCCGGCTTCGTCGAGGAGCGGAATCGTCGGTCAATCTCGTTACTCTCTCTCTCTCTCTCTCTCTCTCTCTCTTTCGCTCTTTCTTTCTTCATTCCCTTTCTTCTCTTTACCCAGCTTTTCGGCACACTCGATTCTCCTCTTCCTCCACTCGCTTCCGCACACGTTTCCTCTTGTCGCGCACGCGAGCACAACCCATCGGAACGTAAGACGAGAAAAATCACCTGGAAAGATCTCCGGACAGTACGAGCAGGGGCCATGAGCGTTCGAGATGCCTGCGAGATAAGCCGAACCAGACTGGAAGAGGTCCGCTCGGATAACGCAACGCTCGCGAGCCATTTTTTAAATCTCTAATTTCGCCGAATCGCTGATTAAACTCGACGAGGAACAAAAAAGATCTCACGCTCATAAAGTCAAGGTAAAAAGAAATGCACCTCGTGGTTTGGTTAAAATTTATGCCCCTAAAATGCGAAATGGAAAAACGTCGCGAGAGATGCAATTCGTCGGGTCCCGGAGAAGAAAACTAGGCTATCCCGCGGTTTTCCATCCAAGGGAGATTTTGTTTTTATTATACGTATGCAAATGCAGCGCTCTAGTGGAAAGTCCTCGTGTCTTACCTTTCGGCACGGGAGAGCGGTTCTCCTCTCTTTCCCACTCGCTTCCGCGAGCGCGTTATCTACTTCTATTTTCTCTCGGATAGCGTCGTCGTAAAGCCGACTGTAAAGGCAGAGGAGGTAACTCTCTTTCCCATTTTCCAGAATGGATATCCCAAAATAATAATACTCGAAACCTCTTGAGTGTGACACGTAAATGCGTACAAATTGGAACGACTCGATGATGTATGAACCGCTCTATTGGATCGGCGGGTATTTCGACCAAGTGGATTGGGATTCGAAAATTTCCAAAACGTAAGTACCGCGACATTTTGGATCGATGCGCGCGATGAATGAAGAGAGAGGAGGCGGTAATGCAAAGCTTCGCGGTACGGATACACGAATCATGCGCATCTGCCGGGATAAACGGAAAAATCGGCAATCGACAGACTCGGTAAAGGCGATTCGTCGTTAACCAAAGCGTAAACTGCATTTCGAGGTAGCATCCCTCCCTCGGCGGGGAAACCATTTTTCCAGTTCAACGATGTATTGTGCTTTTACCGTGTTCCCGCACAGCCTTTTCCCATCCCCCTCGTTCGTTCTGCCCCGGTCTCCTTCTCCATCCCTCTCTCGAATTTTTCCTCTTTGCCAATTTTTCGCGTACTCTGCATGTTATTCATTCATCGCATAAAATTGCCACATTCGTTAAATTCTTTGCTTCTTTCGTACGACTCTCTAGTAAATATTGATACAACTTTGACGATCCGATGATAATGACGAGGCGAAAAGAAAAAATTGACGAGACCCTGGAGAACTTCAACTGGGACGCCTAGCTGAATAAATAAACGCTCAAAAATCCATAAAATACGAAATCTTGACGCGACATATACGAGGGTCGGTTGCCACGCGCCCGTTCATTCTCGCCGTTGCATATAGGGCTGCGCGCTCGCTGGTGTGAGTCTCACTCCAGACGGTCTAGAGAGGCCCAGAAGAACTATCCCGCGAACCACGAATTATGGAGCGCCGGTGCTGGTAAATGTGCGCGCGTGTGTGCGCGCGTGTGAATACATGCGGTTGCACCCCTCTATATTCCCCCTATCCGACATGGCTAAGGTTAGTTTGCGCGAGGCTGCTGGCTGTTCGTAAAGCGCACGTACGAGAAATACACGCCTCGACTGCAGCGAGCGAACTGTACGACGACTACGCGACGATCGCCACTGGTCTCCGAGAGAGAAGAGATACCGGCTCTCTGTGTTTGTCGACAACAAATAAACGAAAATAAAGTGGCGTAGCAGCTACTCCCGTGAAGCGAACCAAAGGAGAGAGCGAGAGAGGTCGTCTTCAATTTATACAACTCAGGGATCGGACTTAATCTGGGAGACAGATTTACACCCACGAACGCCAGCGATACCTAGCCGGGTAGGAGAAAGAAGGTCTCGGAAAGGACGATCGAAAGGCGGAGGATACAAACGTTGTTTACTCGAACTACCGTGTTCGATTTTACTTGGACTCCGGTAGGCGGAGCGAATCGAATTTATCGAATGTTTCGAACAACGAAGATTAATTAATAGCATGCTCGATGAATAGAATTAGCGTTGCTGGACTAGCGGAAAAACGGATAGATGAATATTCAAGATTCGAAATTCCGAACGTGTCGCAGTTGAGTGCAAAATGTCATCGAACGAATTCGAAACGGGAGTATTGCCCTGCATTGTACACAATCTCGCTAGCAGCGTGGTTAACATTGACAACGAGAGTTTCTAGACAGCGCGTGAGCGATGCTCCCGATATGTGCAAACACGCGGCCAGAGGGACAGAGAGAGTGAGAGAGAGAGAGAGCGAACGGACGAGAGAGCGAGAGGACCAGGTAGGGTCCGATGTTGTTCCGCAAGTTGAATTCGCCGGTGCTTCTCGCGGTGTTGTTTCAGCGAGCGCGCTTTCGCGTTTGGATAAACCGGTCTAATGGATAAACCGCTATATACACGGCAACGCTTGGTGACTCTACTCTCGTGGTCGCGCCAAGTGGGCAGACGTTATCTTCGCGTTTGTTTACTCGCGAAACCTAGAACGACGACGAGAACGCGAGGACGAGAACGACGACGGGGGCACGACGAGCAAGTTGCATATTAATAAAAGTTTCGGCAAATTAGTTTAGTTTCGGCGAGTTTAGTTGGCCAAGGCCCGGCGCTCTCTCGAGCGCGTATCACGCGCAATTTCACCGGACACGGCAGCGATAACCGAACCAAAATTTCACGTCAAATCGATGGTTCAATCGGTTTTCCGTATACGTGTGCGCGAGTTTCGTTCCGACGAGATATACAGATACGCGTGTGTATTTTATAACCGTGAAAATTAAATTCGGCAAAATATTTCATTGCGAATTAACAATGAAATATTGCACCGTGCGTGTTTACATCAAATATTTTATTAATACAATTGATGTATCGTCCGTTTAGTCATACCGGCCAACGATATAATACCAAACATTGAATTCCAACGTCAAAATATTTGACTAATAATCCAACCGGCGGGCACGCGCTGGCGTTAGAAAATGTTTCCGGAATTTTGCTCTGCCCTCAAATGCCGAACGTCAATGCCGATATCGATTTTCAAACCTTTTTCGGGATTCTAGCCTTTCGTGTCACATATCGCCGACTCGGTATACATACCGCGACGTATATCGCGCAAAATTTTTCATTCTCGTTCCCAATAGGCCCGCCGTTCCGTGCTCTCAGTCTCGATGGAATATATCCCCGGCTGAAAGTGACCGGGTGGACGCGTAAGCGGGTCAACCAGAAGTCACCGAGAAACGTCGCCTCGTCGGAAGGACGAGCCGTTGGGAAACGTATCGAGCAAATATCCCGGAGCCATATATTTTCTACGAGCGGTGGTGACATCGACTTTGACAAGGAACATAAGTCCGTGAGTAGGACTTTACGGTGGGTACAGCGCCGTCCGTGGCCTGTCCTCGTATTTTCATCGCACCTCTCGGTTCCATAGTCATTCATCCCTCGCTCTCTTTCTACCCTTTCTCTCATACTCGCCATGTTTCATCCCCGCGCTCGTGATGGATCTCGTACAAATGTGTTCATACGTCTTAACTCGCGTCCAAGGTTTCTACGGTTGGCTCTCGCGCAGTGACCGAGAGAAAGATGAAGAGAAACGCGAAACGGCCGCGACGAGGGAAAGGGGAGGGAGAGAAGACGGGAGAAGTAGGAAGACGGCGAAGACCAAGGGGCAGGACGCGCGCGCGCGCGCTCACTGACAGAGAGAGAGAGAGCGAGGTAGGAGAGAATTGCGCCTGGATTGTGTTCCTACTTCCTCGACCCAACGAGAACTTGTAACCATATATCAAACCGAGTTCTGTCTTCTCTTCTGTGCTGCTGGCTCGCTCTCGTTACTCCTCTCTTCGTGTCTGTCTCTCTCTCTCTCTCTCTCTCTTCTCTCTTCTCTTCCGACCTCGCTCGCTCTTTCCCGTCTCCTTACACTACCTCCGGCAAACTCTCTAACTTACGCGAGTACTTACGCGTGCCCTCTGAAAGGTACGGTACCCGACCTCATCTGTATGAATACGAATGTACCCGTGTTCGTTGCGGGCGAATATGTCTCGGTGCCCGGTGTGCACCTCCTCTTTTGGTATCCGCGGTCAAAGATAACCTCTCTCGCACGGATAGATTTGGAATCCGTTAAACCGCGTAACGTACGAGCGGGCATACACGAGGGCGCTGATCGATCGAATGGGATTGGGAATTGATACTAGAATGAACTCGGAATAGGAAAAACGAGCGAGAAATTTTTGCGCCGTAATCGCGTTATGGTATGGTAACAACAGTATCATACCCGTCCTTGCTCCTCCGCACCGTTATCTCGCGCTCTCTATACGTTCGCGGCGTATACGCAAAAACAGAGTACGTTTCTCCGTGTCGCACGCGTATTCACCGTATCCGGCGAGAGAACCGTCGCGGAGCGGTCGTGGATCGTGCTTGGCGAGCGAGGAGAGGCGCAAAACCTCGTCCCACGGATAATGTGATTAATGGGGCTAAACGTTTCCCTCCTACTCGGCATTTCTCACCCTCCGCCACCGAAGAGACTCCTTTCATTCTCCGCGAAGCATGACAGCAAGAAACGTCTCTATTCCGAGCCATCGCTCGACGAATGTCATTGCATCGCTGCGGTTCGACCCGACGCACACTCGAGCGCGAGCGTCCCGATTTCCACCCCACCACGGCAGGGGCAACGTAGTGCTCGAGGTCGATGCGGTCACCGCTTTAATACCATCTTCGATGATCGTTAACTTTTTACGAGTCAGCCGTGCGGAAATGATAAAAGCGATTATCGAAATGCGACCTCGGAAGGTTTCTAATCTCCGAGAGTACTCGCGGGAACAAGCACCCACTCGTATTTCACTTATTTTCCTTCCTTAGTACGAGAATTTTTGGCTTAACGTCGAATAGCGCGACGTGGATTTTCCGTCCAAGCTATAGTGCGCAGTGTGTAGAAAAGGGGGTGAAAAAAAAGTAGGGCGAGCTCTTGCGAAACGTCATTTTCGTTTTCAACGTTGCCTGCATAATCTGGTTAGTCTGGTTTTTTTGCTCGACACTCCTCTCTCTCTCTCTCGCTCTTTCTCTCCCGTCGTGTTTCGTTACTCGGCATCCGTAGGACGTGCGCTAACGAGACCCGCGCTCCTATATATAGAGGTACTCGTCGTCGTCGAGTCGCACATTGGCTCGTGCAAATTTCAATGCCCCTGTGAGACTAAAGAACCTCGGCGCGTGTGATACATGTACGTAGGTTGAGTGCGATGATGATTAGACGTGGTTGAAAAGAGCCCGACTCTCTTTGCTTCTCGCTCGCTCTCCAAACAGCGCACGGTCGACCTCCGTGTCGCGCCCCGAGCTCGTATAGCCTTACCAATCGAAACCACGAGTGCAGGAGTTCGCGCGTATTGACGATTTCGTAACAGGAGAGTGAGAGCGAGGGAGAGTGTAGGATGGCTTCCTCGTGGGTCTACTGTGACCTCGGTTAAACGCGATCGCGTATCGATCGAGGAGCGCGTTTCGTCGCTCAGAATTTCCGACGATCCCGTAACAATATGCCACCTTGGGTCGAAAGCTCGCGTCATTGTAAATCGAGAGTTCACCGTGATCCGAGCATAGAGTATTATAAGTAAAATAAAGAAGCGAAAATGGAAGGAATGGGAAAAAAAATCTGAAAAAGACACACAGTCGAATGTTCGTACGAGCGCTGTTGTACGAGCGGGCAAGTAAAATCCCGGACGTCTCGGGGGTGACCGAATGCGCGACGCGGCGGAATAAGCCGATGCATATACGTATACGTATGTTATTCTCTCGGGCGACATATGCGAGTTTCGGTGTCTAAGACCACACGACCGAGCTCGACGGTATACGTTCTTGAAACGAACGGAGGAATATATTTTTCTTTGGCCGAGAGCACTAGCCAAACCTAACTAGAGGCGGATTTCGCGTCGGACACGCGAACGTCTGCGCGAACCGGTGTATCCTCGTGTCTCTGGTGAGGGTGAATACACGCGGAAAATCTCGAGAGACCAGAAACGTGTAGGTAAAGCGCACGCGATGCGCCGTCGTCGGCTTGTTTACGTCGAAAAGCTCGTACCGCCGAGTTTCGATTCTTAAAGCTCCCTCTTGTCAACCGAATTACCACTTTATTGCGGCTCGACGAGACTATTTCATCGTGGAACAATTTGTCTCGTCGGTGAGAATTCGCGTCGGGGCGAACCGACCGTGATAAAAATATTTTAGCGTTGGGTTAACCATTTGTCAGGGGAAAGAGTCACTCGACGCTTCTATTCGCGAGTGCACGTCGCGATTTCGCGGTATTCCGCCATTTTCCGACAATCTGGCCCACCTCGCTGCGTTATACCTATATACGTGTATATGGTATACGGAGGTACCGCGGCCGGCAGCTGCCGCACCCGCGCGCGCAAACTTCTAGTGCAAGATGTTTCCGCAATAAGAATACACACCACAGAGAACAGCCGAGAGCTGCCTTTTCGTCTTCGCGCCGACCGGATGCGAAAATTCACCGAAATCCGTCCGCCTCGTCGTACTGCCAGAAGTACGTCAGATGAGTGAGACGAGGAGAGAGGGAGTCGGCTTTTCCTACGTCTCGAAAAATTTTTCCACGCTGACTTCCGGCAATTTTCACACCGGATTTACAAGTCTCGTATATTTGCTCTTACGTCTCGTCTCGTGTGATTATATAGAGAGAACCCGACAATGTATAGGTGTCAACGACGACGAGACACACAGTAGGATTTCATAGAGACGACGTCGAATATTTCCATTGGAGGAGAGAAAGCAATCGAACGATCGATACGAGGTAAACGATGTGTGCTGCAGGTTTTTCCGTTCTTTTTATTTACGGATGACAAAAGAGGCGAGAAGGAGACGGTCGACGATACTGGACGCGAGTTGAAAGAGCGAGGAGCGAGATAGTAAAGCGCCGTGTAAGAGTAATCGAACCGTTTTAGCGTTGGAGTTTAACGGAAGGGATTGGTAGAGCGAACGAGATAAGGGCGGGCGCGCCTCTATATCGGCTTAAAAGGGGTCGGAGGAGGGAAAAACGGGCAAGCGAGGGTTATACCGCATGATTGCAGCGCGCCGGCGAGAATCGGAAGTGAGACGGCGGGAGGGCGTGGGGAGGCGGTAGGTGACTAATAGTTCCGAGTCCACCTCCGCTGACCGTGGTCGAGTGTGTCCTCGCTTTCTTTCCACATTTCTTACTTTTACGCTCTCGACTTGGCGTATATAGCACCCCGAGTGAAACATCTTTCGTACGGTTCTATTTCTTCGCTTATTGCCGACGGTCTCGCGAAAAGAGAAGGGTAGATGCAATCACGAACTCGCGCGCCAACTCTTTCGCTGAAAATTCTCTCCCCTGTTCTGTTCGCGCTAGCGCACAATCTCGGAAAATTATCGCCGCTCGTGAAATTTATTTCATCGGTTCGCGGAAGGGAACGATCGGGCGAGAAAAAGGGAAAAGTTTTTTTTAATCGGCCGTACGATTCGAAAACAGTTAAACACGTGACTAATGTTCCCCGGGTATCTCTCGAGGGTCCTTAAAGTCTTAACTTGACGCGACGATATGGGTTTTGGCGACTGCATTCCGTTTGCGCGTGTGTACGTCGTAGTACGTTGCGAATATACACGTACCGGACAGGTCCGACAGGTAGGATACACGCTCCGGTAATGAAGCCTACAGTCGGTGAGCATATACATATCGGAACGTCTCGAGTGCGCGCAAAACCCTTGCACCTGCCGGTGTTGCAATGCGCTCGCTCGCGCTACGAAACACCTTTCGCGATAACACTCGGCCTAACCGTACGTCTCCCGAACACCTCCGCGCGTCTCGTCCTATATACTACTCCACGTTCTCCTTCGGCGTGTACCGAGCACTTCGGAGAAGAGTCCTCTCGTTCGCTCGTCCCCCCCTCACTAACGGAGAGAAGAAGGAGAAGGGGAGGTAGAGGAGATTAATAGTCCACTCAACTAGAGACGCGGTAGCGGAGCGAGAGGGTGAGAGAAGGACTTCCGACACGGGATGCGTTCGACACGTTCGAATCGGCCGTTTTATCCTCGATGATTAAGCGACCGACCTCGCGGATAAAAAGTAATTAACAAAGCAGAAGAAAAAGCCCCGGCACGTTATACTGACGCGAACGAGGGTCGGCCTGCCGGCGCAGCTGCGCCCTTCGACTAATGAATCGACCGAGAAAATCTTCAACGCCGTGGATGAAATTTACCAAATTCCGATCATGTTTCTTCTATTTTTCAGAGATTAAAGATGTTATGGAATGTCAGCAGCATAGTTTCGAGATTTCGTTCGATAAACGAGAGTAATCCGATCAGAAGTGAATAACAAAGGAGGTATAAAAAGGTCAAGGGAACAAGGTCAAACAAATAAATCGCTAAAAGGTCGTTGGCAATCTTATCTCACAGGTGTTCGTGCGGTAATAAAAATCGAGAGAACGGCGAATCAGGCAGAGAGGAAAGTAGTTAAGTTGAAAGTAAAACGAAACGGATAGCCAGTCTTGGACCTTTGATATAAACTTTAACCGCTCATTCGATTTATGGCTATTCTTACAATGACTATTGCAAAAGTTAAAATTGTTATGAACATATTTTTCTTTTATACTCTTCCTTTGACTATTCCTTGTAATGAAAAATAAACAAAATTATACGAAATGATTATAATGAATATGATCGAACGATAAGAATTTTCCTTATTTCATTCCACAATGTAAGACTTTTCTTTATTTCATGCTGCGATGATACGGCTGGGCGTTGTACCAAAGGCGCGTCGAATGAAGCGAGCACGATGAATCTGTCTCGGGGTAGAGCGTAAAACTCCCTGGCGTCGAGAGAACGCGTAGGTAGGTATAATACACGAACTCTTTTGCGCGCACATACTCGAGCGCAAGACTCGAACGTAAGGGGAATGCAACTTCGCTCGGGCATATCAGCCAACGCGCAGTATCGAATGCAACTAAGTGAATTAAGAGTGACGTGCGAGCGATGCCTATGGGAGGGACGTGCACCGCACTTCCACTCTCGTAAATGCTAGAACGAATTAGCGTGAAGGCTGACTCGAAGCTGAAAATTAATGCGCGAAGGAATACACGGTTCTCGCATATTGATTGATCGTTCGTGAAATCAACGTAAAATTGCTTCTTCTGTTATTATTATTCGTATTTCGTTCAAAAAATAAATTATTTCGAGTTTACACGAAGGTACAATGCGTATACGTAGCGCAGTTTAAAACCAGGCTGGTATATCTGGAAGTTTAATCGAGATTCCGGCCGATATTTCGGAACAATGTTTTTAATGGAAAGCGGGTGGTCTAGCGGTAGCGAAAGGGGTTCGACGTTGCTTAACCTTACGACGCTACGTCACGCCACGAGTCATGGCCAAGGGGCAAGTATAAGGTTCTAAAACCATTATTCCGCACGAAATTCAACGATACGGATTTTCAAATGTTTCGAAATAAAGCTACATTCTTTTTGCGCACTCGCGATTTTCAAGCAGATATTAGAAAAATTAAATTCGTGTTAATGAATTTTTCTTCTCGCATTCGTGACTGTGAAATATTAACGAAATTCACGTGCACGTGTAGCATCGCTAGTTTTTTTCAAGCGCGCGCCCTCGATCGTTAAACATTCGGACGTTAAGATTGCGAAATGATACGGCGGTATGCCTGAATTGTGCCAATTAGAATGGAATTCGTTCAAAGATAAAGAGAAAGAGAGAGAGGGAGACTGGCTTGGCGGTGAATACGTTGCGCAAAGGTAGCCGGGGAAGGAAGGGGGAAGAAGATTTGGCGCGTCAACATCGATCGTACGGTCCATTGCGCGCGAACTCTTATCCGAAATGCTCATCTGCCAAAGATTCGCGCGAATTAAGAATCTCGATTATCAACTTTGCCGAACGCACACACTCCGTGCTTATACAAAATGTTTGCTAACGGAGATGAAGAAGCTCCGGCATACGATTTTTCACGTCGCTCTGAGCACGTGACGTGTCCCTAAAAAAAACCCACTCCATAAATATTTTTTTATCGTGATATACAACACCGTTGATTTAGCAAAAGCCGGGTGAAGAAGAGGGGAGTTCTTAACACGGGCGCAATCGCGAAGAGGCAATATAACGCGATAACGTTGGCGAATGCCGGGTTGTCGTGTAAAGAGGAAACTAAAAAAGAATGCAATCGCCCTCTCACTTACCGCAGGACTGCGAGAATCGTGGTTTCATTGCGCTCTCGCGCCGTTGAGCGTGGCCGCGTGCCCCGGACTCGTAGATCACGCGTCGCGCCACCGTCAATCCCGCAAAAGAAAAGCCCAGTCGTGCGAGAGCGGTCTATAGATATAGGTATAGAATCGGTAGTCGTTGGAAAGGTACGAATTAGGCCGAGACGGCTAATCGGCCGTGAATTTAAACCCCTCGTGTCGATGAGCCGGATGGAACCGTGCGTAAAACCAGCACCTCGAATATCCTGTCGGACGATACATCAACTCTACTCGCAACCGCGTGTAAACAGAGCTGCGTGTACGCGCTACAAGTGCATCAAATAGTACAATGCTCCTCAAACAGCCTAATAATTCATCATTTCCGCGAATCGAAATTACCCGCACCCTGTCTCGTTAAATACAGCGACAACTCCAACCCGGATTCGACGAATCGCAAAAAGACAACGACGCGAGGCATCCGGCCAGAACGAATCGAGATTCTTCACGGGCAGTTTAGTACCCTCATTATAGGCCAATCTAATATGCCGCGCTTCGATTACAGTTAAACGGCGAAAAATCGCGAACGGAGAACCTTCGCGTCGCGGCTGATTCGCTCGAACGATGCAAATTTTTTCCTGGCACTCGACCGACTTCGTTTCAAACCGTCTGTATATATATATGGACGCGCGTCTCTAACGGCACTTTCATACAACCCCCGCGGAAACTTCGGCAGGATATAATTTTCCTTCGCCACCTAAGGGAGATAGTTTAACTACTGTCTGCGCTCTCTCGGAGGGTTAATTAGCGTCAGTTTTCAAGTACGATAAGTCTCGAGGGTTCCCTAGCCCGCGTTCGTACACAACTGCAATTTGAATAGAGTTACGGTTGCGTTTCGCGACGCGGCACTGCTACGGGTTTTAGTCTTGAGAGACACGGCGATACAGGCAATTCCTTTTGCCGCTTCCCGCGCGACGGAAATTGCTCGGAACGAACTATATACTAGAGCGTTCGATTCGTGTGCACACGAGCAAGAGCACAAGAAAGAAAGAGAGATGGAGAGAGAGAGAGAGAGAGAAAGAGAGAGAGAGAGAGAGAACGTGAGGAGGGAGGGGGTGCAAGAAAGAGAGCTCGAACAATTTAACTCAATGAAGATTATTTAATTAGTTGAGCAAGTTAGTTAGCTGGGCCCGTTGAAAAATTCTCAATACGTTAACTGGGTGCGGAGTTAATTTTCCATCGTTACGGAATCGACGAACAAACCAGCCCTATCTCGATTTCCCTGGCTTTTTGTCGAAATAGTAATTAGGTCGACGCGAAATTATTTAAGCACCAACGGTACCGGTAACCGGGATACTAGGAAATTTCTCCGCGGAGAGTTCAAACGCATGGAAAATTTTCGAAACTTTAACGAAAAGCCGAGAGCGTAGAACGAGGTAAGGGATATTGCACCAATACACGGGCAGACACTCACGAGCGAGACGATTATTTCGAGCCGGACCATGACATCGTCTCGTTCCCCGCTCTCCCCTCTTTCTCCGCTCGCCCCCTCGGTAAAACAGTGCATATCGCGAGAACCGAAGAGAGAACGAGAACTGGGGGATCGCGAGGTGGAGGGGGAAGGTAAAGGAGGAGTGACGGGATGGTTATACCTTTAATTAGCGGGCCGGCTGAACTTTTTGGCGGATAGATAAGAATATATTTACTGCGTTCGAGCTCCGCGCGCAGGCCGCTCCTGCAAACTAAGTAACCGAGGCTAACCACTGCTCTTCGGGTTCGCTCGTATCTTATCCCCCTGCCTAAGGAACCGTGGGGGCCCCCGACGCTCCGCGCGAGATATCGTCAAAAACCGAGCCGGCCTAGCGATGGATACGAACTGCTATCGCGATCGAGGGAGAAAGAGAGAGTAAAGGAGAAGGAGTAGGATATTTGAAGGCGAGCTACGGTCTCGCGTGCTTCCCGTCGACAATACCGGAAGCTCAGGGCCTCTATTAAAAGCGGATAAGAACAGCGTGGCATTCGCCACGTCGAGGTATAAAAAATATCCCTCAGACCGGTTGACAAGATTAATCGAGCGATCTCATATAATTTTTTTCACCCTTCCTTTTTTCTTCGTTTCAATAATAAGATACCCCGACACACGAAATTTATTCCTTTGAAAAAAGGGAAAATTAAAAGTCAATTTCGCGAGTATCGAGGATTGACTTGCAAATCGTCCCTACGCGCCCAGACCCTTTCCGAACGGACCAGTTAGGTAAAAATACGTTTAAATACCCGATGGGAGGCTAACGCGAGTAGTGCTTTATTCGACGCCGCGGCTAATTGATAACGCCACCGAGATTAGCTTCGCCCGAGCCAATTTAGGTAGTCAGATGCGCAGATTAAGGGCGAGGTGCAAAAGAAATCGCTCGCGCTCGCGTACCTACGTCGCTGCGGCGCAAATTTACTGCCGGTTAACATGAAAGCCGATCCCTATGCCGCCTCTTCTCTCCCCTCGCGCGATCCTCTCTCTCCTCCTCTCTTCCTCTTTGCCGTTCCACCGAAACCCGTCATCGCTCTTCGTTACTCGCGTTACGTGAGCGACTCTTCTTTCTCATCGACGATGACGCGAGGGGGAATAAAGAAAAAAAAGGAGGAAAATAACCCGTCTCGGAAATCCGAGAGAAAGAAAACCTCGGCATTTCGGCAAAGGCGAAACGCGCAATTGTGCGTTTCGGCTCGCTGGGTTATACGCGATGGTGCTCCAAACGGTAGAACTGCGAGCAAAGTGAGGGAGTCGGATGAAAAAAAAAAATGAAAGTGGTAAAGTAGGGACGTCGAATGAAGTTCAAAATAAAAAAAAAAACAAGGGAATACCGTGCACGAGAAAGGAGAGATTAAGCACCGATTGGTATCGCCGCGAGTTATTAGCGATTGTCGAGTAGCACTTGTACTCGTCAGGATAAAGCTGAATACAGAACGCCCTCGCGTACGGAAGATGGGAAGTCGAAAAAGGAAAAGAGAAAATGAGAGAGAGAGAGAGAGAGAGAGAGAGAGAGAGAGAGGGAAGGAAGCTTGATTTTTCGACCCCTAACACGAGTGCATACCGGGTAGGGAGGCCCTGTACGAAAATCCTCGAGTGCCCTCTTATACGGAAGCGAAATGAAAAGTACATACTGCGATATCCGACGGGTCGAACAAACCGGCAAGTACGCTCGCGCACAGCCTCTCGTAAAATGAGCCTACCAAAAGCGAAAGTAAATCTGGGTTTTTAGCGAATCCACGGAAAAAGCTTTATATCCTTCAGTCCGCTTTCACGCTCTCAGGACTAATAGCGGTCGGTCAATTATAACCTAAATCCTGTACTACCCTTTTGGAAAAAAGGGAGAGAAATAAATTCATTTTTATACGGACTAACCTGTTGTAGCGGTTGTATACATTTGCCGAGTCGATTCGCTCCTTTCCGTCGTGAAACCTCTCGAATTTCGGACGTTGAGATTTGAACACTTTCAGAAAACACACGTAATATTCTGTTTTCACTCATTTTTCTCGATCGCGTTAAAATAATAACCTCGCTCTAAAAAACACGATGAGAATTAAATTAAAAAAAGGGAGAGAAATTAATTCACTTCTATACGGATCTGTACCTGTTGTAGAGGTTGTATACGTTATTCGAGTCGAATCGCTCCTTTCCGTCGTAAAATTCTTTGAATTTGGACATTGCAATTTGAACACTTCCAGAAAATACACGTAATTCCGTTTTCGCTCATTTTTCCCGATCTCGTAAAAATAATAACGATACCTACTCCAAAAAAGCACGACGAGAAAAATTCTCGTTGTTTTAGGAGCTACGTATACTATGTTCGTCAACCGTTATTTCAAATATTTTCGCTCGACTCCAACTTCAATACGATCGACTTTTGCAATCTATCAACTGGTAATGCAGGACACCAACGCTTCTCGAAAGTTCGACAAAAAACTTTTTCGTACATAGATAAGAAACTTATAATTTGTTACCTATTTAAAAATAATCCGGGGTTTTCGCTAACTTACCGACTAGGTGATACCACTAACAATAACTAAGAAAATGAAAATACAATAACCCTTCTATAACCTTTATTTGTTATTATTAGTTTCGCGATCGCGAATCGTAAATATTTAGTAATAAACGCGATGTTGAAATATATTGGTGAAGTGATACTTTGGAAAAATGTTAGAATATTATTCTCCTATACTTAACCACAAATTTGACTAATAAACTTGATACTGAAATAAGTGTATTGGTGAAATGATATGTTGGAAGTGCGAGAACGTTATTCTTCGATGGATAACCTCAAACTCGACAGCGTCAACGTAATGTGAGTTTTCGAACAAACTACTGCTCCTAAATCTTTATCAATCGACAAATGTTTTCGTTATGAAGATCATTGTGCATACGTTTATTACCGTTTCTCTCTGTTGATAAATATACTGGCATAAATATTCGTCGTGTAAACGATGCTTAGAGCAGATAGTGGCTGCGACAAAACCGCATTTTTCTAGGCTTCGTACTCTTTCTTCCAGCCAAGGGAAATCTCCCGCGATAAATTACATCGTAGCCCATTTCGCGACCTCCGCGCGTTATAACGTTATCGCGCGTGATCTCGTCTTTCTCCCCACTACCGGCTCGTTTCTTTCGCGCTCTTGGGGTATCCAGGGCCGTCGTAAAAACTCGTTCCGCGCGCTCGCTCGGCAACGCCAGCCTATACGGTTAGTAGAAGAGACCGGAGCGCATAGTCTCGTAGCAGAAAATTCGCGCGAAGGAGAAAGAGGAAGCAAAATATATACTATATATATATATATATATATATAGGGCGCGGAAGAATTAACGACCAAGCTGAGCGTTTACGTTCCACGTTGCGGGCAACTTCATCGGCAATTTTCTCTCTCTCTCTCGCTCTCTGTCTGCGAGACCGCGAACGAGAGAACGGCAAACTGATTATTTCCGCACGCGTCCAAGATGAAACTAGCCGATTCGTTCGATAGCGACGCTCCCGAAAAACGTTCGACGGGAACCGGCGAGAAAATTTATCGGCCGTTTAACGAAAGCATCGACGGCCCTGCGCGAGTCTTAATTCACTCTTAATTCGGCTCACGTCGCGACCAGGACATTAACCGACGCGCCATTGCGCAAGGAGAAGCGTAGAGTGGGCAAAGTTCCGGCCGATCGTTCCGTATCTTCGAAACGAGGCGAAACTTCCTGATTCGCCGGTGGTCCGTGCACACCACTTCCGGTATAAGGAGCCTCGTCGTTCGCGCAAACTCGGCTTAAGCCCGATGGGCCGGCGAAGGGATGGCAGAGAGGGGCCGCGTGCACGCGAGAGGGAAAGAGAGACGGAGAGATCGAACGAGAGTAGGGGGACAGTCGATCCTTATCGCGGGGATAGAGAGCGTTGCGAGCGTAGAATGGCGTAGATCCCTTTAATTGGAAGCTCCGCTCGACTCGGCTCGCGCGCCCGCGCGCGAGCTTCGACCGGGCTCCATTTAAATCTCCCCCGATGTGGAATTCACCTCTCTCGCTCCAGGAGTGCCCGTTTGCCAAAGGCAAACTCGCGAGTTTCGATAGTCTCGTCGAAAAGCATCGATTCTACCGACCGCCAAGTTGCTCTTTCCATTTCGAATTGAGCCGTTTTGTTCGCTCGAACGACCCAGCGTCGAGAGTCGATCCCGAAAGTGAGGCCACCAAGCAGCGAAATGAAATATTTCCGAGAGCCAGATCCGAAACTCGACGACGAGACCGTAAGTTGGAGCTGAAACGGTCACGTGTAACCGGTGCACATATCACCGCGCGGACGGTATTCGTGACTGGGGTATACGCGGGCGAATAACTTCGATACGCAACCGCGACATAATGTTCCTGTAATAAACATTAATTTGCGCGATCGATTCTCGAGAGGTATATCGCGCGCCATACGCAGCCTGGCACGCTACTTCACCGTCCCACGCCAACTACGTTCAACTGCCAAGACGTTTTCCGCGCATCGCGGAGGAATACGCTCTCGGAAAATGATAGCGTTGCTCGATAGGAACCCCTATACCCTAATTTCGCCCAAGTTTAATGCATCCTCGCTAAGCATGTCGTTTTTATAGATCTATTCGTCTTTATACGTATACTCGAGATTTTTTACGAGCGTTCAAGCCGAAATACGGTAGCCCGCGGGTAACGATTGACTCTACTATTCTCTAGCACACCGCGGTATATATAACCCATCTGTATATATAACCCAGAACGTACAGTTTACTACGTCAGTTGCACCCTGCCGAAATCAAGCCATCGCTTACCGTCTTCCCGACTATCGAGGTTACCGGCGCACTAGTTTCGCCAAGTTCCTCGCGGTTTTCGCATTCCTACCTCTCGTCTCAACCCCGTGAGATACTTCATTACGTCGCTCAAGCAGGTATATCGCTGTGACGCATATATCAGGAGATGAAATTCCCCGGAGGTACGGAAAGACGAGTTCGCATTGAACCGATTATGAAACTTGCAGCGGAAAAATACTCAACGTTAGAACAGTGATTCGCAATCGTGGAATAAATCGACGATCTCGCAACGTTACTTTGCGAACGGAAGATGAGCGGCGAAGCTCGGCCGAGAGCTGGTCGTGGATAAGTCCGCGGATCGGAGTGATAAACGACTCGAGCGTTATTAATTGCGGGCTCCATTAACCGATGAGTTCCTCTGGCTCTTCGCGGTCGTTCGTGCAGCGCGCGAGAGTTGCAACGGATCGTTTCGTTCGAGTCTTCTTCTTTTAGTTCACGGAGCCCGGAGAGAACGAGCGACGTGTAAGACAAAGTTGAAGTAAGAAATTTTTCTCGACCGGCGAGCCGTCGAGCTCGCGGCGAATGATGCGGCAGACTCGAGAGTGAGTCGCCAAAGTCGGCGCGATAGCGGCCGACTGCCGATTTTTACGGTGCCACTAATAAATTGATTCGAACCCTTCCCCGTCGAGTCATCACCTCGATTTAGACTAACGCGGGGATTATAATTCTACCGTGCGCTACTTCGTATAATACCGCGCGCGTTCCTATTAACTCCCGGCCGTTTAGCACCGCGCTCGCTCGACTGTAACGGAAAATTTCAATCCAGCGAAGCGCGCACGTGACGCGAGGAGGACCGTCGATAATCATCCCTGACGGTGGAAAAAAGGAACGCGTCGCGAAATAAGTACCACCTCGATTTTTGTACTGTTTCTAATTAATCGCCTCCTCTTTGATGTATTCATTATAAAAACTTCAGCGTCACCGTCTTCGCGTCCTCGAAAGCGGATAATGCGGCTCGGTTAAAGAGGATGAGGAAAAAAGATGGACGAAAGGGCGGCAAAAAGAAACGAGCGAGGATGCGAAATTAAATAGCTTGTGTTGATCATGCGGAGTTATTCACGGAAAATCCTTTAAACGACCGAATCGCTTTAGAGCGGATTAACATTAAGACGAACGCCGGAAGGAGAGCCGTGGGGTGGGGGGATATAACGGGAGAGAAACTGCCGGAAATAAAAATGTAAAATACCGAAGACGAGGTCGCCATGAAGCATTAGGTTGGGGTGCATTAGTCGTAACAGGCGAGTGCTGCAACGAGGTTTCCGCGCGGATATTCCATGACGCGGTGCGAATGGTGGGGCGCCGCGGCCTGCTGCAATCGATTTAGGTCGTGCGCTCTTGGAAGAAGGAGGAGGGAGAAGAATCTCGATCTCTCTCTCCCTCCCTCTCCCTCTCTCTCCCTCCCTCCCTCCGATATCGAAGCTGATTATGCCTTGAGAAATCGGGGAAGCGGGCGAGACACGGACCGCTAGAAATTACGGATGCAATTTTGCCCGGTCAATTCAGCGCGCGGACAAGAGAAAAGAAGAATCGCGCTCACGAAGCAGATGGAGAAGGCGGAGGCCGAACGAGCCACGCGAAATGAAAAAGGCAACGCGCTAGACGGGGAAAACAAAGAGCAATCATAACGATGGTAATCTCTGTGGTTGACGTACAATTACCTTCGTCAAGACGTCTAGGAAAATAACCAATTTCAGAAGTGTTTATTGCAGGCACTTGCCACGCTCGCTTCATTGTTCGCACCGTTGATGAGAGGGCGAGTTTCGAATCGGGAGCGTTGAGCTCGCGGAAGGGACGATTATTGTCGTTTTCAATTCTAATTAGACTGCCCAAATGGTACTTTGTGCCGTTTATCCTTTGAGAATTGATAAACGGCTAATTAGTTTTTTAGATTGTTTCAAAACAAATTCTATTACTCCGATATCATCGAATAACCGTTATCATTACTTTTCACTTTACCGGGTAGATAACTCTTTCGTAAATGAAAAAACTCGACGCAATGAATGTTCAATATTTCGTAAAACAATATCGCGAAGAATATTTTCCGGGAACGAGTCTTTCCGAAGTCGTTAAATTTCGTTTCGCGACAAAAGAGGATTGGAGAGGGTCACGGCGAGAGCTTCCGTGCCCGTGACGAAAAGGATCTATCCTCGTTGCGGGATCGCGGCCACGGTAACTCCGAGAGTATCGTGGGCGCGAGATAGCGCGTAACGCGCGATCGATACATCCAATCGCGGTACGAATATCGATTGTTCGGTCTCGGGCTCGACTTCGCTAGGCACGCGGTGACGGTGGTTAGGTTACCCAACGCGAGGTACACGGGAGAAGCGAAATCGCGGACCGAATCGGGATTTCGCCTCGATCACGTTCGGGCGATTTAAAAGTTTTCTGTTTGCGCTCGTCGACGCGCACCACGTCGAAACTTTTCTGTACGGCGTGTGGCTTGGGCGACCGCGCGCACTCGCGATACTTTGCATTCGATATCCGACGGCGACGGGGTCCCGACTCGGGAGCGAGCTCCCAAAGCCGCGATGGAACAAAGGGAAGAGAAGAAGTAAGGAAAAGTAGTTTCGGAAAGACGCCGGCGCGAGGGCGCGTTCCGTCGCTTCTGCCGTATTAAGTCCATAGAAATCATTCGCGACTGCGTCAACGGAACTCGAGCAAGACGAATCGGAAATCGAGATTGTTCGACGCTCGATTTCGCGCACACGCCTCTCTCTCTCTCTCTCTCTCTCTCTCTCTCTCTCTCTCTCTCTCCCTCTCAATCTCTCAGCTCTCTCGGATTTCACCCGACGCTCGCAATTGCCCGAGAATTATTAAAATTCACAAGTCACTGGTGCTGCATTCAAAAAATTATTCTCCAACCCGAGAGAGAATCAAAGAATTCCGAGCTTCTTATTCCATAAATACCGCTATTCAATCGAAGCGTTGGTAATTAATCGCCGTGCACAAAAAACACGAGAAAATTTTTCCATTCAATCGGCCCTTTTTAAAACGTTCCTCCCTTGTTATCTCCAACACTTGGTCAACGATCTTCCTACCTCGCGAAAAGGAGAAAAAAAATGTTAGGGTAGCCTCGACGTATTATGGGCTTTCCAATTTGGCGCCCAATGAACCCTCTCTATATTTCGTTTTTTCACTCTTCCTCTCTTCGTCTTTCACTTCGAGCCGTTCGAAGGTCGTCCGATAGCTTCGTTGCGCTCGCGCAAGAGGCATTCGGTGAGTGGGTATAAATTATTTTGCTGGGAAATGATCTCTCCTTCGAGGTTTCGTGGCACGGGTAGCGGTGGCGGCGGCGGCGGCGTCAGTAGAATAACGTAAAAGCGAGTAAAAAGAACGAGCGAGTACCGAGAACCCAACACCGGTTGGCCGCCAGAGGCAGGAATGGACGATCCAGGAGTGGCAGGAGATGGAGTGTGAAACATCGGCCCATCCTTCCTGACTGGCCTTCCTGTACGATCCAAGACGCTCTCGCTTCCTATCGTTTCAAACTCCTATAAATCGCATAACAGCAGTCTCGTTGCTGAATTCTCTATTTCAGCGAATTTTTCATGCGTACAAACTTTCTTCCAATATAGCCATCCCTAAAATTGACAATCAATTTTTACGCGAAAAAAAAGGTATACCGACAGGACCGTAACATGCCCGGGACTGAAACTTCGGATCTTAGACTTCTGTAATAGACCGAACGTCGTCGTGAATCTCTCTTTATGGCCTCCAAACATCTCAAACGCTCGGTATATATAGTGCGTCGTCCGAACGTGCTCCGTGTCCGTGATAGTGGATACGTGTGCGAGTTGTGCATCGCGGACACTGAAATACATAGAACAGGGCGAGACGGGCACCCAAGCCGTATACCCACTGCCCTATATGCAGAGTTTGACTCCATGAAACATGCATCTTCGATAAACGCGACCTTATCGATCGACTCGTGAGCGCCCGCTCGCCGCGGCGAATTGTAAAAATTGGATAGTCCGTTCCGTGGAACTAATGAAAAATCGAACTGTCGGGACCGGTATACTATACGCGTTCGTGAGCGTAATTCAATAAAGAGATGTTTATCGATAATTCAACCGACGATCCAATATCGAGGCGGAGAGAAAGGGAGAAATCGAGAAACGCGTGACTGGAAGGAGGGGAGAGAGAGTCGGTGCCATTATTTTGGCGACCGCACCGGACCTTCTCCCCAACATCGTAAAAGGTCTTAGCCTACGACGAAATTCCGTGGGCAACATTGAAACTGCGCGCACACGACGCAATATAAGTCTCTCCCTGTACCTGTCTACACCCACCCCACCCACCTTTCCGCAGGCTGCCCCTACCGCCTACTATTTCGCTTCTTCCATCGGTATACCTTCTCGAGTTTTCTCCTTTTCTCCCTCTATCTCCTTGTCATTCCCCCGTTCGCAGCTCTTTATTGCTTCTATCAACGTGGTCGGCTTGATTTATATATCTATATGTTCGGCGAGGTTTGTACCGCTCCGATCCGTGGGCCTCTCTGTTTATTCCGAGTGGGTACATTCGTTGCGTCACGAAAAAAACATACCATTATCGTCGTATATTGTATATAAGATTCAATAAGGTAAATTCGTCACACACGAGTTGTATAATCAATAACGTAATCGATAACTCTCCAGTGGGTTGTAAATTCCGTGCCTATTCGTATACAAGCCCGTAAATCTCGGATGAAATTTTTGCGCGCGTAGAATGAAAATCACGAGACAAATAAAGATCGTAAGTCTCGAAGTTGTTCGCGGTCGTCTCGCGGGATATTCATTACAATTAGTCGCGGCGAGTAGTCGTATATCCCTGAATTCACGACCATTGCCAAAAATATTTATCTCGTTGGCGAGGCTTCACGCGTGGATAAAGCACGCGTTCGGATTCCACGAGGGTGAGTTGACGAGTGTGCGTGCTCCGTCATACGAAACCTGCCTCACGTAGCGCGGTATGATATGTTTAATAGTGGCTACGCCGGTCCATCGGTCCCGCTCCTCGAGACTCTCGGTGGTGTTATTAATGGCACCAACTTCTGAACGGTCACCACTCAACGCAAAAATCAGAGATGGCACGATACCACGCTGGACTTGATTCGCTCGCGCAAGATAAAAAGGAATAATTAAATACCTCCAGGGTTTCTTCCTATCCGAGGTCCGTAATCGTTAGTGGAATCAATTTAAACTTACCTGAAACAGAAAAAATGAAACAAAATTAATGTTTTTTCTTTTTTGTACGAACGAAAATTCGGATAAGTCGCGATACGAGATTTCTTTAAGTAATAATTCGTGTTCAGCGTGTTTTGCCGAATAATCTGTGTTAAGTATAGCGTGATTAACGGCATCGAATTTATCGACGTCACCGCGATAGCGCATGTATCCAGGTCCACGGTCGAATGTATTCAAGGCTTCCCGCAGGAATCCACAAACTTGATGTTCTTGCGGTGCCGACGATGCAAGGAGGGCCAAGGCTACTGGTCATTCCTCTGTTAGTCTCGGCGGAGCAAAGCGATCATGGACGAGGCTAATGTCGGATGCATCGAAGGCTAACCGAGCCACTCGATCAACGTTAGCGTACATATTTTGACGAGAATTTCTGCTCGATGCAATGCTGCCCTATTACTTTAATCGATCGTCTTTAACATTTAATGTTCGCACTTTTTCAAGAACATTGGTTCTTTACCGCTTGGAAATAGTTTATCGACCAATCGACAAGTCACCTTGGTCCGGAGTCTAATGTCGCCGGAAACTGCGACGAGTTGGGGGTGGGTGGTGGATCTCGAAATCCGGTACATTAACCGGCCACAAAGCGTATAGCCCTGCGGCGCGAATAGCTCGTAAACCGTACAAACGTCGTTCGCGACGCTTCGTTTCTACGAGCGTCTAACTTCCTTTAACTGTCGCATTTAAAAGGCATTCTTTACTTTTTTTAAAAACCGAATGCGGTGACGTAACTACGAAACCGATTCTCATTAAATTCTCAACGAAGATATTGGATACATTCTATCGAATAAAATATCTTTCCGACTTTTAAATTAATTAATCGGCCATTATGAGGTCGAAATTGGTCCATGTTATTTATTACTCTTTGAAGTTTTCGTTTACGATTCTGTGCTTTAAATTTTATTGGAGAGCGAACGGTCACGTGCTAGATAAAAAATGACAAAGCAACCCTTTCTTTATTTCTTCCTGAATATTCATTACTTTTCGCAATCGAAGAGAAAATATTTGAGTCGTATTACGTTTGATTCTCGTATATTTCAAGAATGCGTAAAAATCACATCTGCGTCATGACTATTTTTACCCTTGTAGACTCATAAAATGAAGATTCACGCACCGTTAAAGGCTGTTATATCTACGGTATTGAGGTCTAACGACCAGAGATGCTACCGTGTAAGATGCTGAGCTCGAAGTATTTTTTACAGGCACTTTCCCGACTAGTTTCAACGGTGAAATCAAATTCGTAATGTCCCCGTCGCCAGTCAAAGTCGTTCGCATGACTGGACAACTGAGAAGATCTATTTCATTGCGATAAATCGGTGCCTGTGCGTGATCTTGAGTTCCACTGGTCATAGAAAAAAATATGGTCAAAGTCGATAAAATGAAATCCAAGTTTTCTCACAGACAAAACTATTTCAATACAGGTTAAATAATCAAAGTCTGATTCATCGATAATTTCAATAAATAACATCTACGAAAAACATTGTTTCAAGCAAGCTTCGGGTGACGCAATGAATTTCCAAGAAATTTCGGGAAAAGGTATGCACGATCAGGGGTGAAACTCGTGCACCCGGAGGAATATTTTGCGCGCACACACGGTAGATGTACCTTTGGGTCGTACGTGGGATGCATGCGAAATATCAGTAGGGAGGGTGTAAACGGGGCACCGGAAAACAGAGTGGGGATATCCCTTGCAGCTTGCCATCGCGACCGTGTAATTATGTCGTGATTTATAATGATGGCAGCGGGTCGCCCGTGTGCGCGATATATCTACTAAATGAAAATGCCCGAACCTTGTCCGTGCGAGTTCGTCGCGCCTGCTCGAACTCTCCCGGCCTTTGTTTCAGCGGATTAGATATTGGCAACAGCCCTGGACGTTATCGCGAAATCGAATCCGTGATTGAGAGCCCACGTATTGACTATTTTGAAATTTCATTTTGAATCCCTTCCTTGCACAGTGACACTTTGATACGTCGAATGAAACATCCTTCCTGATGTGCGCAACGGATGAAAACGTTCTCGGAATTCTTTTTACATTTTGCAACGTACAAAGTTTGAAAAATGGCAATTTCGTTATCAACTGTGATATAGCGTGCTCGAAACTTTGAAAATAGAGAGACTCATGGGAAAGCTCGTAGGCAAATTCCTGCCGAGCTTGTCACACGGACGATACGTGGTTGATAAAATATTGGCGGCGTCTGAGGGGAATGTCGACGCTACATTTAACGCGACGCGAGCGTATACCTATACGTAGATTCCAAGTTACTGTTGGTTGGACGATAATGAAGAGAGATAAGGGATTCGCTAATGTACGCGAGAGACTATTCCTCTATAGTTCTGGAGTCAATCGTTAGAAGCAAGGTTGCGCTTGGTAATCAGAGATGGGTTTCGGCACTTTGATTCGTGGACGACCCACAGGCACAGATGAGTTTCGAGATTGACTGTGAACCGACCGACGATAGAGTAACATTACAGGATTCTAGCCGACTGCGTTCGCTATTCGGCTTCGGTTCTGGTATCTAGTGGTATGCGGCTGTTCGTCCTACCAGCTTGATTATGTTCATATTCCGAAAGCGATATTCGCTCGATATGATGAGACTCGCCAGTGTTGTATGTACGATGTATATACATCAACGCAATCGTCACAACGAAACTTTGTACGGTTAAAGTTACGTCATAATTTGGAATGCGCATATATTGTTGATAGAATCCAAGTACATTAGCTTTTTCACACGATGGGCTGTTACAAGGCCCTCTTTTACTCTCTTTCCACTCTCATTCGAATTTCTTTTGTTCCGCGATACCGGTTAAAAGTCCGTAGAGGTTAAGTGCCATACCACTCAGACCTCTTTCGTAGTCTACGAGACCTCCTATGTATTTTTAAGTAGGTAGGATAACATTGTTAATGAAATCCTTGTCTATTCCAAACAAGACTTGTCTAGACTATTATCTCGGAGTTTTCCCAGTTTGCGGTCGCTATCACAAAATCAGTGACAAGACAAATTCGGTTAACCGATCCCTGATTTTTTTCTGGTTCATTTCAGTTATACATTCTCGCAACAAAAATTATAAATCTAGTTGATAAAAACGTAATCGAATTTCACATGCTCCTATTTTCGAAAAAAAAACCTAATATCCTAGAAACAGGATACGGAATGACAAGCTGCAAAAGATCAGTAATGAAATTTTCTCGTAACCAGAAGAGATTATCGGAAAATACTTTTTGCTACGGCTTTTTCTAATATGCAGGACGAGAGATCTCGGAAGATCTAATACTTAGTCCTGTCGACGATGCAAGAAATAGGTGAAAAAAAGACGATGTTGAGATACTAACAGCGGAACGCGCGATTGGCCTTTTCTTTCCGCAACGCTCGATAGTACGAACCGGTCTCCCCTCTTTCTTTCTTGGATCGTTCTAATTCCAACAGTTACCCGCACAAATGACCCGAAACGAGCAAAACATTGGGATCGCGCCGAAGCCTCGACTCCAACACCGAAGTTAAGATAAGACAGAGCTCTGTAAGCTATCGCCTGATATAATTCGCCATTTGCCATTACGTCCGAGAAGCCCATTCGCTGGTTAACTGCTCGTGAAGGTGTCTTACGCTTTGGCTACGCAACGCAGTGCTAAAGCGTCATTCGCCGGCTTGCAATTTATCGTCCTCTTAATTTGTTCCGTAGAAATAGCTTATGGATCATACGTAACCCGCAATAATGGATAGCGGCGTTAATGGTGGTAATAACATTGCAAAGAGGGGAGATCCGCTATAAAATATTTATATATATTGAGCATTTTGCTTGAAATATGCCACTTTTGTTTTAACGTCGAATAAACGGCCCCGTGAGTGGAAATTTTCCAAATTACTCAATACTCGGAAGATACATAAATTCTATTAACGCAATTTACCATAACAACCAATTAATTTTACGAAGAAGAAAATCATTGAGAAAAATCAGAGCGACCGATACGGCATGAAGTGGTATGCAGTAGCGTAGCCCGACATGAGAGTCGCATGATTTGCATTGGTGCAGAATACAGGGGATGTAATGGAGCAGCGGGGTCGAGCAATTAAATTCCAATTTAATAAAGGCGCGGGGGAATGTCGACGCTGCGGCGAAGTTTCATTTCGACCGGATGGAATTCCGAGCGTGCGACCGTGCCGAGCCGCAAACGGTATGCGCACACAACGCCATGCGCCTGACGTTTAGCTACAAGAGACGAATCAATCGTGAAGTACTTGATACAATGAATTTTCCTACATGCTGATATTAAAACCAGTACATGCGTGAAACGCGTTTAACAATATAATGAAGAATTTAACGCTAGGTAATTGCGAGTTTCGCATATACTGTCACTTTCGCGACACCAATGTGCAATACGTTACACGTCGACCGAACAACGATCGAGTATACAGTAATGCGAATTCAATTTTTTCTGCAAAATATTATTCAAAAACAAATTGGCAATTTCCACGCGGTGATACATCAAAGATCGAAACGTATAAGAATACCGATAACAGCGCGCGATGAAATAAAAAAAATAATCAGATCATAAAGGTTCATAAAGTACGGGAAGGATGAAAAAATTGGTGATAAACGACGATCGACGAACAAGAATGAATGGCGCGTTATAAAGTATATAAGAAATGGAGTGGGAGGACAGCGGGGTCAAACTTAAGAAGAACAAGGAACATAAAGGAACGATTCGGAAGCAATTCGGTAAGTACACGTCGATTTATGTCCGTGAACAGTCGATAGCTCACCTCCGCCATTTTCCCTCTTCTCGCCAGTTGCGCCGATGGCGCAATTCGGCGAGGGTGGCGGTGTCGAGACTCTACTGCCGGTCGTAGCCAAAAACCTAAGAGAACCAGGGATGTTATTGTATGAAAGAGCGGCTGGTTCAACGGTTCCCTCATATTTTATACACTAGGTATACTCTCCCTCACAATGGTCCATCTTATACGACGTTATTTGCGGAGCGCTCCGAACTGATAGCCCGTCTAGTGTCGGTCTATCGCTTGCCAATCGTGTGAATGGAATTCATCAAAAAAACACATTTTAGCTATGTCATCGAGTAGTCTGCCGTAGAGTACAACGCTGTGCCGTTTTTCGTCTGGTCATCTCTCATTTGGCTTATCTCTGATTCTGACTGAGACTAATGTGGGTGATCTACTCGCGTTCCTTCGCCCACAGAACTGCCTTCGTCTCTAATCTTTTGCCGACCGATGCGTCCTCGTTCATCCTTCAGGAACCAATGTCAGTCGTAACGAGAACTGGTCGAAGAGAACGCTGGAATTAATTACTTTACTTCCGCATCGTCGAGAATTCCGTTCATTTTTCTTCGGTTTCTCGAGTAAAAATATTCTCCGCGATAAAAAGAGCTGGCATTAAATTCTCGAAATTATAATCGTTCCAGGGCGATCTAATAGATTTCGTGTGAAAACGTTGAAACCGCGCGCGGCCAACAGAGTCTCATTTTGGCTCGACTCGAATGAGATCCGGAAACGATCGAAGGCGTACTCTCCTCTCTTCTCTCACTACGGCACTCGTGGTATATGATTCGTGTAACTGCCGCGGGACCGCTCTCCGACGTTTTCTATGCTCGAATAACATAGCACTTACCTTGGTTTACGTTCTGGCGCTTCTCGAAATATCGACTTTTAACGATCGAGACAAGGGAAAGCCTAGTGGACCGAAGGAGCACCGTCAGTTTCGCAGGTTATGCGCGATACGGCTTTTCACGGCTTTATCCTCTCCCCTTCTGAATTATCTTCGGGCTCGAAGCGATAAAATTATTCTGTAATCATTTTCAGTAGCTACGGAAATATATTCAGCTCGTAGCGTGATTCGTCTCCATATTTTACGTTGGAAAATGTCAAAAATAAAGAATCGAAGCTGCAAAATATTAGGGTCGGTGAAAAATAGAAGTAACGAGCGACGCGGCCATTAACCTAATCGTCCTCTTCGGGAATCGTATCCCACGGTGCGAGTATTTTACATTGCGTGAATGCGAATCGAAACCAACGTCAGACTGGTTCTTCGCTCTCGTCTGTTCCTCTCGCATTCGTTCTCTTTCTTCCTCCCTCTCTTGATCACCTCCCCTGATCATCGTCCTCTTTTCATTGGATTTTTTCCTCCTGGCTTGAGACGCGATGCGCTTCTATATTACCGAGCTCCCGATCCTACATCAGGCGCCTCACACGCGATTCACTAAGAAATTCATTGGCTAATGAAATTAAACACCAGCTGATGCGGCGTACTCCTCCAAACGCTGTGACGCAATTTATGCGCCGTATTGAGTTCCCTATGCAGCTTCATTCGAGAGCAGCCGCCTCCCGTGAGTTTACATAAATAACGACATGAAATAATATAACCTCCGCGTCAGTGATCACCAGTCACCGCTCGTACCGAAATTAAACGATAAATAAAAAATCCATTACACAAATAATTCGAAACAAAACTAACAAACGAGAAACTATTATTCCTACAAACTAATCCCATTCCGGGAACTGGAGAATCGAATTGGAAAAAAGTGCTTCGCGCTTGTAACGTTCGGGGATTGGAACGATGTGACGTCATTTCTCAGAATGATATATGCCCCATGGAAGCCCATCGAGTTACCTGATAGGATCGTACATTTGATCCGTAATAAAAACTCTGTTACATTTCCGCCATCCACTTCCTTGCGCTTGCGCAGATACATACGACCGATAACCACTCTCGACGATCTATGCATATCTCGCGCATTACGCGAAATACGGCGAACAGAATGATTCCATATATAACGGAGCAAGTAAGAAAATACGAAGGAACGCCAAAATAATACGGGGGTGTCTCGTACGCGTATTTTTTTTCTCGGAGTGACGCGACGGCGTTACAAGTGATATCCTGCGAGCG
Source organism: Goniozus legneri (assembly GCA_003055095.1). Lineage (NCBI taxonomy): Eukaryota > Metazoa > Arthropoda > Insecta > Hymenoptera > Bethylidae > Goniozus > Goniozus legneri. The sequence goes on from NCVS01000331.1 coordinate 111,204, forward strand.
GGAGAGAGCGAAAAAGTGCGAGAGTGAGAGCAAGAGAGGTAAATTTTGTTTTTGTACCGACGCGGCAAATCCCTCGAGGGGCTCGCTCGAGTCGGGAGGGGGAGGGCAGCGGAGTCAGCGGTGGCTTCGGTTGCGAGCATTAATTCGTGGCCCATTGCACGCTGCAGGCTGTTTACACGCACGGGGACTCCGTGATGTATTCTCGCCTTGAATTCACGGTTTTCGCCTTGACCACCCACGCAACGAACCCGGCCGCTTCCGCTCGTTGAAATGCCGCTTTCGCGACAAATTTACGAGCGAAAGTAATTTATAAGTTTCCTCATGGATAGAATGCTCGCGATATAACGAGCTCGAATTCAATCGCAGCGCTACAGTGAATGGAAAAAAAATTGATAAGATATAATATCATTAGAGGCATGCCAAACTGACAATTAGCAGGCGGGTAAAATGGTAGACGCGATGCGAGGGGCGAAGGATAAGCCCTGTCAATTAATTATCCCTTCTTGTACATTCATCTTTGGGGACCTCGCTCCCTTTCTCATTTCGCAAGATTATTATATATGACGAGCCAAGCTCCGTCTTAAAGACAAAGTTTTGAAAGGATGTCTCAAAGTGTATGAGTCAATCCTTGTCCCTTCGATGAAGCTTTCATAATTCAAAGGAAAATCCTATCACCGACGCCGCGAATTACTCGAGCGTGAAGGTTATTATAATTTGAAAAATCTCACGGAAAAGTAAACGGAAGCGCGCTAGGAAAAACAAAAACAACAGCAGATGCGATTAATAAAGACAGCGTCGAACTAGTTTTCTTTTATTCTCCCGGGCGACGATTCTTATCGAAGATTGAACTCGTAAAGTTCGTAAAATAACATCTATAACGTCGTCTCGATCGCAGCGACCGATATGAAATTTATTAGCTTCGCGGCGAGATAACCCGGGGATCGAGGCACCGAGTAACGGGTATATCGGCGAGACTCGAAGGAAGATGAGATCGGGGGTGCACGGTTAAGCCAGTTCGGGGAGCATGGTATAATACCGTATGGCGGTTATGCCGAGGCTAACATAGAGAGGTCCGAGGCTTTAGGGGTGGGCGTGAGGTCGTGAGAGAGCCGCAGAAGTGCGTGCGAGAGCCGCTGAATCTTTGATGGCCGAGGTCGAGACTCGGCCAACCCTCCGGCATCTCCCGACGGGTTTGTACCACGAGAACCCAGAGCCCCGAGCACGACAGACGAGTTAACAACGAGCGACTGCCAGTCCACGCAACATTACCTCCATACTCATTTACCGTCATTATCAATTACGTGCGGGTGAGCTTTACGTGGGCCGTCATGCTCGCCACCGCTACGCGCACAGATATATCTTCGATCGCGTTAAAAAAAATTCTCGCTGCTCCGGTTGAAATCGTCATAACGAGGTCGTCCAGCCCACGGCGAGCCATCTCGGGCTCGTATTCTCCCTCTCATCGGGGTCAGATGCGGAAGCGAAAAAACTGTTTGGCCTACGAGAGAGAAACGAAATCCCTTTTTTGTCAGGCAACACCGTTACCGTATCATTTCATTTCCGAGCAAAAAAGTGGAAAAGTACAAAGTTGGTTTCGCGTTTCAAAATTTTTCGGAATTCAAGTCCATTCTTCATACGCGCGATTATTACTGTATGAAAAATTTGTATTCATACAACCATGTTAACGCGAAAAATCATGTCAATAGCAAGTGTTTTTTGGATTAACGAAGTAACGGGTATAAATAATAACGAGCTCGAATGTCGCACGCTCGTTTCGGCAAATACACAGTGAATCAGAACGAATCAATCGTCTGTCGCGTTAAACACCAACGAACCGTGTGGCGTACCGTGGTTATATCGACGAGCAAAACCCCCCGGGGTGGAATTTGTAAAACAGATTTCAAATGCGATTCTTTTTTTTTTCACCCCGCGCGAATTCAGTCGACGTTGATATAGCGAAGAACGACGCGAGAAAATTATTCAAGGCGATATTTTCCGGATAGCTTGAAAATCCGTAGTCCGCCTACGCGTTAGGAGGAAAGTGTCGGTAGTAGCCGCGACGATTAAAGGTGGGAGACGACGGTAGCTCGATTAAGTAACAGAGTTTAATGTCTATGCAAAGTAAATTGCTAGCCGACGAGGGTAGATCGGGAGCACGGAAAAAAGGACGCAGGGTTCGCGCAAAGAGAGCGGACCCGGGGAGAAGAAAGTATTATAGGAAAATAGAGAAGAAGAGAAGGAAAATAAGGGTAAAAATCTAGTAAGGAAAAGATAGTACGGGAAACCGGAAAACAGAGGGTCTCGAAGGAATCGCACCTGAGGCACAATTAAATGAAAGGAACACCACCCACCGATAACGCCCGGGATAAGTTCCTTTGGCGAGTGATTAAATTTTAATCCACTTCTAATTAGATTTTTTGTCAAACCCGACGTAAGGGCGAATTCATGTCGAGAAGGTACGGGTGAACAGAGCGAGAGAACGAGAGCAGAGCACAGCGTGCTCACGCGCTAAAAGGATTTATTTTAAATGAAACTTTTTAACGAGAATTGGTTGTCCGATATCTTAATGTCGTTAACATCGACTTCGTAAAGAGTTCGCAAATCGAAATTTACTCGAGATCGACAAAAGAAATAACTCGAATTGAAAAGAATTAAGACGGCTGTTGGTGTTGCACTCGTTTTTATTATTCCACGTCGATTGAAAGAGAAAACTGAAAATGGCTTTGAATTATAAACAACGAGACGAAAGGACAGGGAAACGCATTCGGTTCGCGAGCGTTAATTTTGTACGAGCGGTTCTCTCGAAAATTCGATCGAATCGTGACGGATTTGCGAGGCCGTAAATAAACAGTGCGTTGAACGAGCCTATCGAGTTTTCCTCGGGTACCGACTCGTCTAGGGCTCTCTCCGTCATTTCGCTCTCTGTACGCATGCATTCTGGCAAGACCCGTAGGCGTTAGAGGCGCGTTCTCCCATCTTGCACCGCTAGGTACGCAAATGACGATGATTCGAACATGTAGGCACCGAAGCGCACCACCCTCTTGGTCAGCAGTTACCGCAAAGTCGATTCTATTGTGCCAAGGCTGTAGAGTCTGGAACAGTTGGGCAGCCAATTAGCCAGGTAGTCGATCGTTCAGCGGACCACTCGCCACTGTTCGAACTAGTCGCGCACTCGAGGCTTCTCATACGCTTCGTGTTTCTACCGCCCGAGCAAATCGTGTCGAATGCGGACCGTCAGACTATGCTTTTAATTGAATCAGTCAATTCGTACGTGACTCGCAGTTTCTAATCATTTAAACGAGCCACGAAAGGTGGAGACTTTTCGCCCCCTCTCATCCATCCCGATCGCATATTCGGCTAATTGCGCCCGTTAACGTCCTAATACCGTATACACGATTATGCAACATTGTTCTAGAACCGAGCCAAGGGAGATCATTTGCGTATAGTAGTTACATAGAGTACCGAGACGAGACGAGAAAAGCTAACACGACCCCGAATCACCCGAGATAACGGCAGCGCTGCTTGAATTTGCGTTTGAGAACGCGCGAGAGCTTGGAAATCGATGAATCTTGGCGCGTATTCCGGCTCAAAGGCTGCAGGAGCCGCGCGCGCAAAGGTAATACGTATAGAAATTAAGTCGGTAACGCGAGACTCAAAGTATCGCGAACAAACTATTCGTCGTGTCGCAGCGCTCGTAGTCCGCTCGTATGTCTGAGCGTTCCCCTCGCAGCTACCGTAATGCCGATACTCGTTACCTGATATTATTACTCGCTAATGCGGAGGTTCGGCCGCTCCCCGAGTGTATTTAGTAACCATAGCACGAACAAATCCGATTGTCGCATATTCCTCGGCCCGTCGTGCGCGTCTCGTTCATTCGCTTTTAACGATCGGAGATTGCGAAGAAAGAAGAAGTGGATTGAAAAATTACGTCGCAGAGAGCGCGTCGATGCGATTCAACGAAAATTGTAGGATCCGAAATTCGCGTAGAGTCCGTGGCGCGATATCGGGCGTCTTACGTTACCGGGGCACGTAGCTGAGTGTAATTCACGAAAATGGTAAATATTTCAAATAAACCGTGACTTGCCAGGTAAGATATACATCTAGGCACCTTATCTACACGAGCCTCGTCGCGCAAGGTATATCGCATTCGCGCGCGCGCGCTATATATCATGGTTAGCATGAAACGGGCTGATTTTACATTATAATGCGGGAAGGAAGGAACTTTGCTCGATTACCGGCTAATGAAATTATATCGTTAAACCATTGAATTAGACTGTTCGGGATAAAAGGTGAAATCCGAGGATTTCGAAATAACGCGGAGCTGTAGAATGCGCAAAACTTCCATAAAAATAGAGGAAGCGAGCGAGGAAAAAGAACGAGGTCTCGCCGTGAGCCGTAGTCGGTGAACGCGTATATCGGTCGCGTCCGGCCAACACACGGGACATTTTTTTCGTTTCATGCGGGAACCAGTCGTGGCGGTTTTTCATACCTTCCTTGCGGGAGGTCGCTATTAAATCATATCAGCTTCAGCCGGCAATTATTCCGGTATTAACACTCTTTCTCCGCGGCTCGCTCGTTGTTACTCCCCTCGCTCGTTCCTTTTTCGACGTCAAAACGGAAAATCCATTCGAAGCAAAAAAAAAGCCGACGGTGCATTAAAGAAAATACGTCGACTGTACTTTCCCGCGAGATGTTTCTCTCATATATCAGCATTAAAAATTCGAAAATTGGAACTCCTACATGACAATGCAATCTCGTATTTCTCGCGTAAACAAGATACGTCGAATCGAAGCTCTTCCAGTTCCGGCGGAGAGCCTAATGAGAATGAAGCCGTAGATAACATACTCGCGATCCAACCGCGATCGATTACTCATTTGCGTGGAATCGCGCAAACCGGAAATGAAGCAACGTTATTAATATCGTGGCGCGCATTTGCACACGCATACAAAGTTCTTGGAGCAAACCCGAGATGAGAGAGAGAGAGAGAGAGAGAGAACGGGAGGAGAGGAGGAAGATTCCAGGAATGAGCCCCATTGTGTGCCGCTCGGAAGGGAAAGAATTGGCCGAATAGTAAATAATCGCTCGTCTTCGTGCTCACGCGCGCGAACCCGCGGCTCCTGTTTACGCCGGACGTAACCGGCGAGCCGAAACGTTTTTTTTTTGCTCGAAAGCTGCCCTCGAGGGGTGGCGACGGTAGCGGCGGCGAAAATGTCGGTCATAAAAATGTCCCGGTAAGGAATGGCCGTGCGGTGGAAGCCAGACGGGGAGTGGGTGGGGTGAAAGACGAAGGCGGCTGCGGCGTGTCTTCCTACGTCGACTCGTCGTTTATACCGCGAATAAGTATACGGGTTGACCGCGCGACCCACCAACCCCGTGCCGGCTGCGAAAAACCACCGATGCGCGCGGACCCCGAGAGCCATCCGCGGAATAAAGAACGGAAAGCGAACCGTGTGGGTGGCGAGTAACAGGGAGAGAAAGAGAGAGAGTGTGTACGAGAGGATGAAAAAGAAAACGCCAAAACCGCAAACGACGACTGTACAGGACGACCGAGCGAGACATCGAGACGGAGCCGAGGTGTGCAAGACCCCTCCCAATATCGATCGACTTCCGTATAGAAAATTACACCAGCGAAAAATTCTTCCGCTATTCGCTCCCTTCGCCGGCATGAATCGGATTAACCGCATTCTCAATTTCCATTGATTCAACATCACTGGACAAACTGTTGTCGAAAGTTTTGGTTACTTTCTTCATTCGATCGTATAAATTCACTTTTGGAGTTTGAGAGTCGAGTGCACGTGGACCGTCGTATCACGCTCACAGGACCAGTACAGCGAGCGTGCACCGAGCTTCCGCCAAATCTACGGGAATCGCTTTTCCAGCGGACGCATCCAACGTCTCGGAGGAGCGGAACACGTTTCAATTAAGTGTTACCTCTTACAGCTCTCATCCATTCGTAAAACTAAACCACTTACCCTTCCGAAAAAGAAAAGAAGATTCGAGAGAACGAATTCGGTGGAAAGGAAGGGCGGTGAACAAAAAAAAAGAGTCGAGGTGGAAGACAGCGAACAGGGAATTCTTCCGCGCGAAGCACGAACTAAGTAGATTAAATTGTTTTAAACTCCTTGGACTCTTGTTAAATATCGTACATTTCTAGTCCTCTTTAGAACTATACTAGAGGCGCGACGAGCGAGGGTGGAATCGATGAAAATCGAATCGAGTACGGAGGACTTTAGTTTACGTTTTTCCCTCTTGGTTGAAAATTTTTTTATTCAAAATGGCGGACGCAATAGCGAAACGCGAAAGAATCATAATGGCGGAAATGTCTCCCGCGTGGGTTACCGCGGCATGCCAAAAATTCTATACGAGAGGAAGAACGTCGAACGTGAAACATGGCATTCGCTTTATGGCCGGTCGTTCCCTTTTCGTCCCAGACAGAAGTTTTACTCCAATTTCGCGCCAGCTCCCTCCTCGCTCACCCCCTCTTCGGGCATCGAGCGAACGCTCGCGTCCGCAATCCGCTGCAGCCGTCTATTCATCCGTCGACTATCCGTCGTCCGCTTCCCTCGACTTTCCACTTCCCCGACGGGAAACGAAGCAAAGCAACCGGCCAGTCAGCCAATCGTATTCTCGCTGATTGGTCCTGCATGAACAAGACACAAATTCCCCATCGAACGTTACGAGCTTGTTTTCCAACGTGTGTGTTATCCCCGGCAAGTTCGGAACGGCATCGAGCGCTCGACGCTCGTATCGTAAAGGTGAACGACGAGCGTCGAACGAAGAAGCCGAGCTCGCGGAATATGCCGCGGTCGACACAAAAGATTCTAAACTTGGAAGACGAAACGAGTGTATGAGGTACGAGGACCGGTCAGTTTAGAGGTGTAGCCGGTTTAGCGCGGATCGTAGCGAAATACTAATAAAATACCGAATGGATTACTCGTCAAGCGGTAATTGGGCCGCGCGCGACTCGTTTCATCTTAGGCGCTGCTCGGTGCGTTCTAATGCGAGCAGCCGACTCCGTCGTTACCGAAGTATAGTATAGGAAAAAAAAAGGTTATTGGCGAGGAAAAAGTCAGGTCGAAAATTAAAAGCAGCACGTGTGGAACGTTAATTTCGACGGAGAGG
>NCVS01000331.1:118347-146553 GCA_003055095.1 Goniozus legneri
GGCTATAGGGGAGGTATTCCGTCGAGCTTTACGCGCAAGAAAACACGTTTCGTGCGATAAAAACTGGAAAATAAAAAGATCGTCACGATAAACGGCGGTGCTAACTGGCTCGTTACTATTGGCGCGCTACGCCATTACGAGTAGGTAGGTGTAAAGTCGGGTCAGGTATTTTATTATTTTTCTCTTATCCTTTTTTCAACGCTCTAAACGTCGCGGTATCGAAATTAGGAAGACTCGTAATTTCTCTCGCGAAGAAGTAAATTACAAGCTCACTTGGAATTTTTGCCAGGGCGTTGATTACAAGCAATCGGACAGAGTCTCTCGTTCGGATTTTCGGTTCGTATCGATATCCCATTTCGAGTGTTCGATGTCGGAAATGTTGCGTTTAGAGGTCGTTGCAGCGGAGGCGCCTGAGTAAAAGAACAGTTGGGCGAAAATAAGAAATTATACCAATGAACAAATTATAGCCATATTTTTTACGTCCAAGTCGGAGAACTCGCAATTATAATGGGCAGCTGCTCCAACAGCCACTACGAACCAATTATCCTGTCTCAATATAATCTATAGTTTTGATGTTGGCGATTACCGAGGAGTCTATCATTAAATAGTACATTTTTTGAGGCTGTTGATTGCTTGACTAATTGCTCATGGAAAGCCAGTCGCTACGCATTCGTAGCTTGTAAATAACGTCAATTAGACGAATGATAAAGTACTCGTTCGATTAAAGCGAAATCGCAGTCGCCGATAAGGATGTTCTCGAGTAAAAATGCAATAGAGGGATGAAAATCTCGAAGGATTTCAAAACCCATTGAACTTATCGCTGCGCTCGTATACGGTCGCGTCGGTATTTATTCTCGCGAGAGCATGCGTTAAAATATGCATGAAGTGGACGCAGCTGTAATAAAGGAACAAATATAATTGTTAGAGTAGAAGTTGAAATGCAAATACAACGACTACGCGTACGTATGCGATATTCGTACGAGCGCAAATACTGGCGCGCGTGGTATAAATATGCATATTGCAATTTGTTTCAATACGAAAGAATACGAGTATGAAAGGAGAGTTGGCAAAAACCGAGAAGAAATTCATCTCTTTTGTATTATTCGTCACATCACAGGGCGGCTATAAAATTGAATGAGTAAAGATATTCGGAAAGAAAATGCGTAGCGCTGTAACTGACAGCTCATTTTACGAAATAAAGCTGGCGAGTAATTACCGTTCGTTCCGCGACGAAGGCGTGGGCAGAGTCGCCGACAAAAGTTTCGATTCGCGTACATAATCGACGTCTCGACGAATTACAATGGCAATTATACGTCCGACAACGTGGGCCATTATTGTGCCGCGCGAGCTCGTATAACACGAATCACCGGGTCTCGTCACTCGGGCGTGCGAAACCGAGAAAAAGCAGTCGATAGACTCTCGAGCGATTTCCGACTTCGTCGCTCGCGTTGTCTGGCGCCTCGCTCGTGCACCCGGCCACTCGCGAATCGCTAATTAATTTTACATCCCCGTAAAACGAGCGGGATGCCAGTCTCTAAAAAGCCTCGCGCGCATTCACGTTTCTGAATAAGTCCGCCGTTGGGACGAGCTGGTGGTGCGAACGCGCGCACACCGATCGACAAGAAACTCGGCCCTGCGTTCCGCGAATCTCATTCGACGTCACGAGGGGATAGGAGAGATGCACGAAGAACGTTCCAATTTTTGTCCACGCTAGCGGGACGCGGCTTGGATGGGTAGCCGAGCGCGCGCTCGAACGGGTAAAGCGGAGAGTGATAAATGGATGGGATTCAATTTGAGGCCAATCAACATTCTTGTCTTTCGACCTACTCCTTGTTCCATTCCCCTCCCTGTCTTTTCGCCGTTCTCTCGCCTGTTTTTCTCCCCTTCTCGCGCATTTCCGAACCGTGTCGGGCGCACGCGCTAATAATACGATTCCGGACTACCCTAAATTGCGATAGAGGAATTATAAGAGTCCGTACACACTCAATTATGAAATTCATCGATCGACTAGTTCGTCGGCCGTTACCGCCCCGCTAATGTAGATCGTGATAGTTCGACAAACTAGATTGTCAAAGGATCCCTTTGAGGGGTAGCACGTGTAAGTGATCCCGATATACGGATAATTGCGCGAACGGTGCCTCGGCATTACCATAATGGCATGATAGATGGAACAGTGGAGACGATTAATTTCCCAGATATCCGTCTTCCAACAACTCCATTTCCGATCGACGCGTACCGCCCATTGAATTAATCGCGAAAGACCAAGATCGCAAAATACGCCGCAGTTTGTTAACATTTATAATCCGCTTGACAAAGCTCCGCGCAGGGATGCGCGGAAACGAAGGCAAACTTTGTGTTTATCTAAGCGTCATAGAGTGACGTAAGCTTTCTCGAGACGAAGACCCGCTCGCGCAGCCAGCCCTTCCCTCTGCTGTACTCTGCGGCACTCGACTCCGGTGCGAAAACTTCTGTTCGTCTCGATAGAGTGGCGTTTGTAGGTACCTGCTGGCAAAGCTACGTAAGCTACACGATATAATAGTGGTATGGCGGTGGGTGCCGGTGCCGTTACTACAGCTACTGCCTTCGCCACTTATCCATCCCCCTTCTCCCCACCCCCTCCCCCACCGTATATGCACTTTGCCGTGTAGTCAGCCTCCGTCATCACCCTTCTATCCAACCATCCTAGCTCGTGTATTCACTACGCTGTAATTTCCCATAAACTTTTCAGCCGCGGTTCGGCGAATATCGTAACCGGCAGCCGTTGCACCGGGCAAAATGCGTCCCGTCGATCGTGCCTCAGCCGAAATTTCCTCCACGGTCCATGGACTTCGCTCGTCAATTACCAGACGCTTTTGTAGAGCTCGCGGGGTTCGATAATTGGGAAGAAAGCTACTCGGCTATTAGTCCTCGAATTAACTCGCGAATGTATATACTAGCTCGACGAGTGGAGCAAGGGATAAGAAGTTGCGTCAACAACGGGATTTTAGCGGGAGGGTGAGAGCGCGAATGGCCAAGGGGAGGTATAAGGAGAAAAGTTCTTTTTTTCCACGAAACGGCTATAGGAAGGTTTACAGTAGTGCCGTTACCGATAAGAAAGTAATTTTAACTAGACAAACAAAAGTATTCCTTCCAAGTGCGCGAATGATCGATCGCGCGACATAATCTGTCGCTTTCGAGAGATGCACACTCGCGCGATACGACGAAGGCTTATCTCTCGGGCACAGGCCTCGCGCATTCGTTCGGGACGAGACTTATATTTTTGTTTCATCGATCAGCACTACGGGAGCTTCTTGCGCGACTTTCATCGATCATTTCGCAATCGGACGTGCGTCACGAAAATTATTTCCGCCTTCGTCCCTTATCCACGTCGCGTCGTCGTACCGCGCGCGAAATAGTTCGTCATCGATCATCGAACATATCGAGATCCTATCTTATTAACTGTCTGTCGAGGGGACAAAAAGCCGGAAAGAATATCGGCCTGAATTTTTACCGATTCGGAATGTATCGAACGAGCGGAACGCGCGCTCGCTCGTACCATTAAAACGCGAGCGAGGCTCGAACGAACATCGTTGAAAGCGAAACGCGAGCATCGAGTTCGGTGGCGCAAGTTTCCCGCGAAATAATTTTATGCACGTGCCGAGAAAAGTTTCGGTAAAGCGGCGAAAATCGAGTATCGAAGTTACGCGACGCCGCGGCGGTAAGGAAATGAGCTCAACGAGTTGTGAAATCACGAAGCTTTGAAAGTCTCGTAAAGATGCCGGGGTAACGCGGAAATCCCGCACGCTCGATAGCACACGAGGTGCGAATCGTATTCGTTGTTCGCGCGAACGATATCTCCTACGATTCGATCGTCGATCGACAAATTACGCTTCATTTCGAATAATCTTGGTCCGACTAATTCCGGACCCGAGTTACAAGGCAAGACGCGAGAGGGAAGAAGCTATTTTCTAAAATTCACTGCCGGGAAATTCTCTCCGAGTGGTGGCTCGATTTAACCCATTCCTTTCCATTTCCAGCATCAGCAGATTTGACTATATAATATTAAAGTGTATGGTATATAATATGGGATGACAAGCGAATCTGTATAAACGCTTAGGTAGCTGCTGAAACTCGTAATGAAATTCCTACTATTATTAATATTGCCGTGGTAGGGCAGGAATAGCAGTCACCTGTCACGTGCTCAGTCGTGGAAGAGGATCAAGTTGCTGTCATACTATCGGCTAGACGTCGCATCAAAGTTTATCTTGACTCCCGAAAATCGGCTGCTATGTTTAATGCACGTGTTAAATATGACACGAGCCCGATGCGACTGACAGAAGTCCCATACAAATCGGATTTCGGTGGGAGAAAAATGACTTCGATAGCGACGATAAAAAACAACAAATTGACGAAATTTCGAACTACCCGGGCGAGTCGATTGGCGAGAGAATCGCAAATCGCGAATGAGCGAATTCTCTCGATTTGATTACACGCTTCGCGTCTGCCTTTTGATGGATGCGCGCCACGTCCTGGAATACACGGTAATTCCATTTGTAAATCGGAAAAGACGCGATGTCTCGAAGATGCGATTTCGCTGCCAAGACGAGGGAGGCCAAACGCTCGCGTGAACGCTAATTCGCGAGGCAAACGTTATTATACGTGGAGCGGTGGCATCGCCATTAATCATCCCGGACGATCGTAGCCCGACATTAATTATCCCGGGCCATTTTCCTGGGTCGTGGCGGAGCGCCGGTAGCACGGTTTCCCGGGCCGGCGGCCTCAAAGCTCGCCCGCGCGCGCGCCTATACCTTCGGCTTCTCCGGGACCGCATTTGCGTGAAATTGATATGTTATCGCGTTATTAAACGGACATGATCCCCGCGGCTTAGCGCGAAACCATTTCTGGCCATGCTAAGACACGGAAAAGCGCAAAAGTGCTGGCGGAGAGTGCGCGCCTAATAACTCACGACGTGAATAATTATACGCCCGCGTACGTATAGCGCGCGCGAACGTAAAACAACGCGAACACGGGAATTAAATCTACCTCGACTCTCTCTCCGCAAACAATCCCAACACGCATATTCGAATTCATCCGTACGTAAGCTAGTTTTTGTTTGTGGTACACGCCGATGACTAATGGGCCGCGAGGGAGCATTTCGGATTGGCGAACCCCTCGATGCTTCCGTGCCCAATTTTTCACGGCTTTCGCGCACTCGAACGCTCGACCCCTTTCGCTAATGCACGCGATAAACTTGAAATCGATTCGAATCGGGCGGTGCGCGAGCCCACCAGAACTCAATTATATGTAAATTGAAAAACGCACCGGCCGAGTGTGGATTTTTAATCGCGTTAATTATCAACATGTCACGTTTCGCGTAATAACAACGTTATCGTCGCGAGGTTGTCTTCCAGCGAAATAATAACGTCCCGGCGTGCGATTCGCTCGCGCGAGCACACGGATGTATACACTCGAGAGCGCGGTTAATCTCGGAACGTAGCGCTATACAGAGAGCCCGATCGGATACGCATACCGAGCGGCCCGTGGAGCCCTGGATGAAGATAGCGCACGTAAAAATGGTATTTAGAGGTGGATGATTGATGCCCCGGGAACTCTTGGGCCACCTCGTTACGACCCCGCTTCCTGCCTCCTCGATTCTTTTTTCTCCTATCACCCTCTCCGCTCTCTCTCTCTCTCTCTCTCTCTCTCTCTCTCTCTCTCTCTCTCTCGGTTTTCGCATTACGCTCGATTCCCTCCCCGTATCTACCTCCTTATCCTCTCTCCACTCGCGACAAGCCAGCCACTCCAGAATTGTCCTGTCCGACGCACCGCGATGTTGAAACGAAATCTTAATGACACTTTTTATACTCCACTTTTTCTCTCTCTCCGAGTCGATAACAGTGCAATAATCGTAAATCCTCGCGTATCTTTGACTATCGGCGTATCGATATTAATTGCAAAAAAAATTCCGCTTCAGGGTTATTTACCCAGTAGATAAATATTTGTATCCGACTTTTAATTACAAGGAACAGGAAGCTTAATATACTAACATCATAGTTTTTTCGAACGTACGAACGTAAATACTTAACTTTCTGATGAGTTTGTTATTTTACAACGGAAATAAGGATTATACACACAGAGTAGAGAAACAATAACATATTACATTTCCTCTTTGTTTATTATTTCTTATTTGAGTAACATCGTATACGGGTACACGGTTTATATTTCTAAAAGTAGTATAATATTAAACTTGAGATTTATTTACACAACTGGAAATTAAATTAAAATTTGTCCGTGTATCGATTGGTCGGTTACTTCGCGAGTCGGAAACTCGGAGGGCGAGAAATAGGTTTCGTGCGAAATAGAAGAAAAGGTATAAGGGTAGAGAAAAAAGAGAAACGAAATAGCCGAACGGTCATTCCACTCTCCCCAGCGCGCAGGAGCGAGATCGTGGAGAGGGCAGGTAGGGATGAAAGGTTGAGAGGTCTGTTATCATTGGAAAAAATCGTGGACCGTAGTCCGCTGTCGCTCAGCGCGACCCTTGGGAAAAGTGCACGTGACCAACGGATAATTCAAGGATCAGACGGTGGACCTTACATCGTCTCCTAGCGCGGCATGTGTGCGCGCGCGCGCGCAAATCTATCTTACCCGACGATCAAACCGCATTCACCGCAGTATGCCGACAATACGTCGATCTTTTCCGCATCGGGTACCGAGAGACTCGCGAATAACGAAGTATAAGGGGAATATACCGTAGTCGAGGACGGGGACGGTAGGCAAACAAGTCCCTATCTCATCCCTCGCTATTTCATTCCACCTCTCTCACTCTCTCTCTCTCTCTCTCTCTCTCTCTCTCTCTCTCTCTCTCTCTCTCTCTCTCTTCTTTCGTTCCGTATAAATAAATATTGCCCAATGATTGATCGTTCGTCGTTGCGCTCGCGGGCAGGACATTACATCACCGGTCCCCCGACCGCTATATATAGTCGCTTCGGCAAGGGGATCCCGTATTTTTTACCAGACTCGCTTTTACGCCGAGTAATTTGTCATCGTGGCACAATGCTCGCCTTAGCCGCGACGCGCACCGAACAAGGGGGTAAGTTGAATCTCGTGCGCGGATATAATTGTCGGCGCGGCTCGCCGCGATAAGAGAAGCCAGCGATGCACAGAGCGGTTATTATGGTTCCACGGTGCCCGGGCCCCGACGAATTTTCGAGCGCCGAGTGAGCCGCGACAATTAATCTACGAACGTCTTTCTCGGAAAGACTCGTTTCGCGTTTTCAACGAGTTCCATTCAGACTCGGAATTATAACCCTCCCGAGCGCATCGAAAGGGATGATGAAAGACGCGATAAACTGCGGACAAGAAAATCACTTCGCAGAGCGGTACGTGGAGGGAGAAAAAAAAAATAGTTGACGAAACGAGCGCTAATATTTTGACACGCACAAAGGACGTAATAACGGCGGCGCCGCAGCGCGATCCTTTTGAAATCGCACGGTGCGCGATATGAAAATCGATTGCTCGATAATCGCGCCCAAGGGAGAAATTTCGCGAACCACCACCTGATACTTTGCGATCGCAAAATCCAGCGCGCGTAGTTTGTCACACGGCGAGAGAGCGTTAGAATATAGGCGCACGCGCGCGCATCTGACTCCCCGTTTAATAACCCATTATTACAGAAATACGAGAATAAAAGGATGAGATTTTTCATTACGATCGGAAGGGGAAAAGCGTCGCCGATAGTAATTACATACATAGCTAAAAATGCAGCGGCAATTTGATAACGGACGAGCGGAATTAGAAGTCATTGTTCGCCAGTGGAATATGCTCGAGCGCGATGTTATTATCTTTATGCAGGACGAGGCCAGGTAGAGTAGCGCGCTTAACAAAAAGGTGGACCGTGATAATATGCGGCCGGAAGATGGAACAGTCGTCTTGGAAACTTCTGGTCGCTTACAGCTTAAAGTAACTCGTAAATTTCATTTTTCTCGAGGTGCTTCTTCGGTACAGCGAGAGAACCGAGCTCTTCTCTACCTCTTCGCCCTGTCCTCGTACGTATTCACCGTCGTCGTTAGTAACTGGGTCAGAACTTTTTCACACCAGCTTCTCGGTGTAATGCATTTATTGCACGCGAAATGCAGTCGCGCGAGAGCGCGTGCTAGGAAGTCGGGAATTGTGCATCGCGCGCGAGGTCGTCGACCATCGGAGATGGAATTTCGTTCGATCGAACGACGCGCGTCACGGTCCGTTCGATTCCATTTTTATCCCAATCCCCAATGTCACGAACAACTCCGAACGTTACCTAGAATCAAGAGGTATACCCGTCTATAATCGAGAGCAGTCTATTCCCGTGGTTATGGCATACGTGTCGTCCGGTGCGAAGCATGGGAATTCGATAAAACATCGATATTCGATTAATAGCCCCGTTTAAAGAATAATATCCCTTTGCATTAGCAATCAAACTGTCGCGACGAAGACTTGTAAATGTTATCGACTTCGCTCATTTTCTACCGCTGCACGAACGGCCGAACGACCGCAAGCCAGAAACAAAGTGCTTCCCGCGTATAGTTTAATTTCCATCCGATATAGCCCGACCCGTACAGCGCGCTGCCGATCGCCATGATATAAATTTGCTTTGTTTTTGCAACCATGCAATTTGAATTTCATTCAACACGAATATCGAGCCCTGGGTATTTCACGCTTTATGAAGCTATTATGCCTGGCGTCGTATCGTGCATCACCTTTTCCATTCATCCTATATCGGATATTTGCGTTTACAAAAGTGAGAAAAAATATCGCGAAAAAGAGTTCGCTTAATTAACGAGACGCTAGACGAAGCGTGTCTGTTCATACGACGGTTTTCGGTTGGAAGTTTTATGAGAGTTTCCCGAGAAGCGAAGGAATACCGGTAGAAAGCAGAACGAAAGATAAAAGCAGGCAAAAAAAAAAGATGAACCAGAATGATAGTGCGCAAAGTTGCATAATCGACCGAGTGGCAGGACTGTCGTAAGTTCGCGTGCGAATAAAACTTGACTAAGTGAGTCGAGTGAATAGGGACCAAATGAAAGAAGTAGAACCAGTAAATCCATTGAAAACTTTCCCACTCACGGACACGTTGCGATTCTTGCAATATCGCTCGAGTTGTTCGCGAATGAGCCCCCGGGTATGGTCAAACATCCTAATAAAAGAATTTCGACCGTCCTTATTCTGCAACCTGGATGCGAGAAAAAAAGTTGCATCTCGAGGAGAGCGTTATCGCGTGAAAAAAAGAGAAGAGCGAGTTGGAATTTGCGTCACGGAGAGAAATAGGTTAAGTGCGTCTACGAGACGTGTAGCAACCTTGCGGCACCTTTCTTTCGCGCGATAGCGCGTTGTTAGGTCACTTAGCTCGTTACCAGAGCGTTCCGGAACGTGTCGCCGTGTCTCGGGTCGATAGGTCAGTCGAAGGACACTTTGTATATACGAGTTTCGAAACACTTCCTCGATAGGTGAAGTGCGCTCGAGAAAGCCTCCGCTTATATCAACATGAAAAGCACGTGCCTCCTCGAATTGTCCAACTCGGTGAGCCTTCTAAATTATTCGAGTACATCGGAATATCAGTTTTTTTCTCCCAAGCCCGGTACTCTCGTCGAGTGAGGAAAGAGAAAAAATAGAAGAGACGAGCTTATTCGCACTCGAGAAAAATCCACCGCGGTGTAAACGAACTGAAAAATCAAGGTGGCTCGTGTGCTGCGGATGAGAACGTGCCTCGCGCGGGGAAAAGGAGATGCAACTCGTTGGATCCGCTGCGAGAAGAACTATAGCGATAATAAAACGTGCTTGTTGCGCGAAGAGAGCGACTTTGAGGATTTCCGAGCGTGGAAGAGCCGGTTCGGGTAAAGGGGGCGGAAAGGAGCGGAGTATATTTAGTGGTAGTGGACTCCACCCGCTGTCCGCCCAATATTAACTCGCGCCATAATGCGCTAAATTCCTACCACCATTCTCGGCATCCTTCCTTTCCCCGTAGCGAGAGCATTAAATCTCTTTCTCTTTCTTGCTTTCTTCTGTCTTCCTCTCTACCACTCTCTTTCTCTCTCTCTCTCTCTCTCTCTCTCTCTCTCTCTCTCTCTCTCTCTCTCTTTATCGCCTTCACTCTCGCTAGCTCGCTAGTTCGCCTCTCGAAGAAACCGACAACCTGTGCCCGCTACTCGTATATTCTCTCGAATCCGTTTCAAACAATTGCTCGGCTCTTTTCACCTCCTGTTCTCCGAACGAGCAAATTTTCTCTCCTTCTATCTCTTCTCTCTCTCCCCTTCTGCGAAATAAACACCAGTCAACGCGAAAACGAATATACACCGAAAGAAATTTGCTAGTTGAATTTCGCTACAGCAGTTAATAAACAACAATTACCGTAATCAGCTGGTTATTCGACGGGCTTCGACCAATAGCCATAAACAATAGAGTTATTACAAACGATACTCAAAGTTGTTCTTCCAATTACTTTTGCTAGGTATCTTCTAATATTCCAAATTATATCACTTTTTTATAATTAAATTTTTTTACTAAAAACAATAGTAAAAAATGTAGAAAATCTTTAAAAAATTTCTTCGAATATAAGAGTAAAGAAGAATTAGAGGACGAGAGCCGATATTTGCCAGACGAATTTGTTTATCGCTTTAATTAGCGAAGCGACAAGGGACGTGTTAGTTTCCACTCGAAGGCGGTGAGAAGCGATCTGCTTCGGTGAACGACGACAATGGCCCGTGGAGTATGTCCGTGTCTCGAGACTCGCCTTCGCAGTATCCACGTTCGCGTCTCTTTACCCTCGACTGTATAACTGTACAGATATCCACCATCGACGACTTCCCATTCAAGCCATCTCCCCCTCTCCCCCTCTCGCTCTCTCGCTCTATCTCACGATTTCGGCGCATCGTCGAATATCGCGCCGGCTGTCATCGAGCACGGGCGAGTTGGCGCTCGCGCGCGATAATATCCGCGCCGCTACACGTCCGATAATTTGCAACAGTAGAACCCATAGCTAATATCGCGTGACTGCGGACCATCGTAGCGCATGTCGGTGAGCACCTCGCGGAAACAATCGTTTCTGGAGATTGTGTTTCTCTGCACGAAGCGAGGTGAGAGAGAGAGAGAGAGAGAGAGAGAGAGAGGGAGAGAGGGAGAGAGGAAGGGTTGATTGAAATCTACTACAGTAATTCGCAATACGCTAAGCCATCCGCTCCGGTAATAAGGACTATCTCGAATTTGTCGATTCGCGAGACTCGCGCTGTAAGCGATCATTGTCGGTGCACGCCGATGTTTTATGACGGGATGAACTCGGTAGCTCGCGTTCTCGCTGAATTAATTCTCGCCTATCGCCCGCACGCGTATATAGCATATATACTCTACACGTGTATATAGTAGAGCGTGCGCGCGGTTATTTGGCCCGCGGCGGATCGCGCCCCAATCGGTAAAATAAAAAACGGTATATAGCGAGCAATAAAAGTTTATGTCGACGCTCTCGGATTGGCGAATCCCGCGGAGTCCCGATCAAAGCGCCGGAAATAAAATCACCGCCGACCCAATTGGATTACGGACAACGAAATACCAACTGCAACGAGCAATTACCTATGCAAATAGACAACACGCCTACTCGTTTTTGTCAGGGTCGCAATTGCTCTTCATACGGATCGGTTAAAAATCAACCTATATTCTAACAAAAAAAAAATTTCCAACGAAAAAGAAAAGCTCTTTAATTAATGTCAGCGAGAGTTAATGAAAACTTCTAGTAATTACGATTGGATCGGTGATTATTCTGTAATTTAGAGGTATTAAAGAGTACGATGATTGTAGGGGCGTGGAAAGTATCGGAATGACTTCCGAGGAAGCAAGCAAGCGTCATTACCAATTAGACTGGCCCGTGGTAACGCGAGAACCCGTCGTTAACTTTACTAGCGGAGGCAAGAGTCATCGGACGACAGAACGAAGGGCTGCAAGAGTCGCGATACGCGCTGTAGTTGCGTTAACGTATAACGACGTGCTACTAGTCGCGCGAATCGGCTGTATTCGCATGAATATATATTGCTGTATTAACGTTGTTCCTCGTCGAAAGCAATGAATTGGTTAACGTTGCCGTGTCGGTATAACGTTATGTTAATGCAAAACCTTCGATATATACGCACTTCCTCTCTCGTGCGCGCGCGCAACGACTTTTGTTGTTGTTGCGAGTCGTTTTATAAATCGTTCCATACGCGGAATTGATTCGAAGATTTTATGGCCCTTGCGACAATGAAATGAGCACTGTTTTCAATTGGATGCATAGGAGACTTGCGATTTATCCACATTCGCCACAGTCGTGTTCGAAACCGATGCCTAAGAGGCCAGCGGCGAAGAAAAGCCAACCAAGGGTGTACGTAAAAGTATCTCGAAACTCGGATCTTTCTCGGCGCACGGGTATTTTCGTGCGCCGAGCGGTATGTGAGAAGACAAACGCACGAAGAGGCCACGCCGTACCGGTCCAAAGATGTTTCACAAAAGCCAGGAGAGAAATCGGGAGAACCGAGTCCGGAAATAGAATGGAATCCGTTTCAGGATTCGGTGCTCGCCGAAAGTCGGCCGCTGCCGGGAAGGAGCGATCGTTGCTCGAATAACGTTTTCCTCCAGCCAGCCATTTTGACTCGAGGACGGCTTATGTTCGCGCGAACGAATAGCACCGGTTAAGATCGCTTGAAAATTTTCCGTCGGTAGAAAAATATTCCAGATCCCGTAATCAAGGCAATTGACAATTATACGATCCAGTTCATAGATGCGAATACGATCCGTAAAAGAGGTTAAACTTGTTATACGGAGGAACGAGGTCAGAACGTTGTTTTAATTGGAAATGAAGCAAAGCAGAGGTGGAGACATAGCGATAAAACTTAACCACGGGTGACGGGAACGAAAGTGGAAATCACTGAGAAGTTAAGCGGTTCGTTGTATCACCTTAATTGAAGGAATAATCGTAAACTCGTCCTTATCGCCTGGCTCCTTGCTAACCACTCCACCGACTCGCTATCACCGCACTGGCCGAGTCGATACGCGAATCTTGGTCTCTCGGAAGATTTATCCCGGGCGTAAGGAAGATAAAGAGGAGAAAGGACGGTGAAAGCAGGATCGTTAGTCAAATTCTTAGAGTCTTATTAAGGAATTATCATAATTATACCATAAAATGAACGATGCTCTTATTGTACTTTGGTGTATGATGTATGACCTGCATTCGCGAAACTTTTTCTTCGCGAAGAGACGGCTTCGCTCCCTCCCCCATTAGTCGTTACACAACTTCAATTCAAAAGCGACATACTCGAGATAAACCGACGGCGCGGCTGAGTATACGGGAAGGTTGGTTCGTGGCTCGAGAGAGAGACGTCAGTCGACAGATGCTACCAGAAACGACGCTTTTTTTTCAATACGAAAAGCACGCATACCGAGAATCACCGGAACGACGAAAACGCTCGATTGTTGCGAGCATATTTGCAATTCGCGTTCCATATGTAAAACGGAACGAAATTTGAATCAGAGGGAAAGTCTATTCCGTTCGGTACCGAGAAATATAGTACACGCGAACTGTGCAACATTGGAGAGAACGGCGTCGGGCTTTTTTATATTATACATATTCTATATATTATCATCCGATGTAAAATTCCTGTAACGAGACCAATTACGCGAGCCGATTAATGTCGTTACAGAACTCCTGCCGTTGTCGGAGGGAAAAAATTCTCGTTGAGAACGCTGCAACGTATCGCCGGCGCAACCTCAAACATCATTACACAATATTCAAAGGATGAAAAAGCACAGCGCGGGAAGCGCGCCACGAAGGGATAGGCTCTAATGTACCGTACGAGATAGATGGGTCACCTCGGCAAAAGTTAATTCGCGTTTTCACTTGGATGACCATCGGGTCGATTGAAAGTGTCGCTAGGCCGCGCAAATAACGACCATCGCACTTCCTAACGACGTCGTTATCGATTCGTCTATCCAGCCATGGCTTTATGCGAAATAAAGCCAAAGCTCATCCTCTTAGTTTATTACGCATTCGTATTTTTCCTCCCGATTCGTTCGAATCGCGCGTGAAATTTGGCGAACGTTCGAGACGTCTTATCCGGTTAACGTAACAAAGGCAAACTAATTACGAAGCTATACGTCGATTCGATACTCTGGAACGAATTTGAAACCAGTCACGTACCGATTGGATCAGTGTAGAAGTTAACCTTCTAGAAACGTGACGTGCTAATTAAATCGCTACTCGGAAATGCAAGCTGCAAGGAGAAGCGCAGGACGTTAGCAAGGAACGCATGCGACTTGGGTATACATAAGCGAAAGCCTTTGCGAAACCTCCGAGCTACCTCGAATAGAGCATTCCCCATCTTAGAAACCCATCTTAATGTCGAAGGCATCGA
This sequence comes from Goniozus legneri, assembly GCA_003055095.1. NCBI lineage: Eukaryota > Metazoa > Arthropoda > Insecta > Hymenoptera > Bethylidae > Goniozus > Goniozus legneri. The sequence continues at coordinate 132,732 of NCVS01000331.1, forward strand.
GACTTTGCGCGATATCCGATTTGCTCGAGAGCGAGCTTGGACGACCGTTCGTTATCAGACATTTACGATGCCCGTCCCGGGAGTAGCAATAAATATTCACGCGGCAGTCGCAACTAACGCAGATCCCTGCCGGTAAGATGCCACTTCCGTAATATCAAGACAATCGTATAACGCTGATTGTATCCCCGGTTCGTTAAGTCAATTATGCCGTTATGGTATTGCATCGTTTTCATCCCAGCGCACCGAATCAAACCCCGCGTCTCGGTATTTGCGATCCAATGATCAACCTGAACGAGAGACGAATGCGCACCTCTCTCTCTCTTTCTCTCTCTCTCGTGAGAGAGTCAGAGAGAATTCTCTCTCTCTCTCCCTCTCTTTCTCTCTGACTCTCTCACGAGAGAGAGAGAGAGAGAGAGAGAGAAAGGTAAGATTTCGTAGTCCAACGTCGGAATTCACAATAAAGCGGTGATACACGAGACGACCGAGAAAACTCTGCGCGGTACTCCATCCTCGTCACTTACAGATGCAGACGATTTTTCATACGACGTACGGAAAACTGTTACGCTGACTCTCGGGCACGACGGTAATGGTCGCTAGGATTGTCAACGTGCCATTATATTCGCTCAGGGAATGTATCACTGTCGCTTCCACTTTAAACCAACATGCCCAGAATTTAATGTTGTAGAGAAAAAATTCAATTTTAATAAATGGTATTTAAGAAATATCACTCGCTCGCAATGGAATTTCAATCGCCCACTCCGGAATAGTCAAATATTGTTTTTGTGAGTATTTTTTCGTTCACGTAAGAGCTGTAGGGGGTGACGAAACCGAAGAAAGCGCCTAGCGAGAGCGAGATTTCGAATGATTCTCCTGTCTGGGAATATACGACGCTCTGGGCAATCGAATTGTATCGTTCCATCGCCAAGATGAAATATACGTCGACACCCTAAACCCGATCGTTTCTATGGGTGGAGAGCCACCGATCGAATAATAAACGCTACGAATTTAGCCGGGATGCATCCTTTATTGATTAAACCTGAGGGACTGCGCGTAAAGTAAGGGAGCCTTCCACCGAGGGAGCTCGAACGCCTCTAAAGGGTGTCTATCCTTCTCTCCACGCGAGCCCGAGAGCGTATCGTATAACTAACGAAAACCATACGCGCAGATCGACAAATCTTCCCTCGCCCGTATAGGTCGTTATCGGCAAATTTCACTCGGAAGGGATGAAAATTGCATAGATTTTTCTCCTTTTTAACATTATCGCAGTTGTTATCTCGAGTTTCGTCGTAATAGCGTTCGATTAATTTTCATGCGAGCATCCGAACAGTTATTCTCAATTTTTCTCCACTAGAATGTAATCCCATTTAACCTCGAAGGAATAACGACGATTTTCTCCGCTTCCCAATCTCTCCCTCTCGTAAAGTGACATAAGTTATCGCGCTCATGGCTTTCATGCATCACTATGTCCGCAGGACGCGCAGGATATACGCAATGTAGGGTGGAATGTAGCCTTGATGGCGCGAGGGTGAGAGCACGGACCGAGGGTTGCCGAGGAACGACCGTATACGTCGTCTCGACAAAACGACGATATATTTTTTACGGATCACGATTCGAACGACAACGGCCGCCATCATCGATAAAAGTGGCAGCACTTCGTACCGCTTCCGTCATTCTCCTATCGTCAACTCTGGAAAATTATTTTTTCGCTATTCGTTCCGTTCCAGCCTATCGCGAGAACAATTGCATAGTTATTTCCTCGCCAGTTCTCTTATTACAGGAATACCGTTTGTAATTTGCCATCAAACGTGTAATCTTTTCGGTATACGCGAGGGCTAGTGCGTAATGAAAAGGCAAGCTCCGAATGTCGTATTGATTGAAATTTAATATCAAGTCCCCGATGTACCAGGCATCTCTCTCTCTCTTCGTAAATAGAGGGGAACATGTCCCTCGTCGTGTTTCCTCAAGAACGATTCTCTTATAGCCTCGCGAAAACTCAATGCTGGAAGGGAATTCGCGTAAACTCTATTCGGGTATTTTGTACAAGTGGAAAATAAATTACACGTCTCGGAGACTAGAAAATCTCTTTGAAAAAATTCCATAGGCCTGTCGATGAGCCACTCTAGCGATCAGATATGCATTCAGATGCCGGACCAGGCGTAAACTGCCACGACACGATCGGAATTAATCATCTCGGTGTTGGATCGTTCTATATTCCGGCAACGTGCGAGTTAACACCTCCTATTCGATATTAAGAGACTTAACGTCGCTGTTCATCGAAAATATTTTCAAAGTGCTTTGCTCGTCCCTCCTATGCACCGAGCACGATTCGCGCGAACGTTTTCATAGATTGCGGTGACACTGGGTCGAGTCCGAATGAACTACGACCTGATACGGGCGATGAATGACCGATAACGACCCTCCGAATCTACCACGAGATTCATAGTTTCGCTTCGTTCGAAGAAAAAATAGTTTCTCGATTCAATTATTTTCTTTCCCAAAGTAGAATTACTTTTCGAAAAACTGTAGTAGAAGAATAACATGTATCCGAAGATGGTAAAGCGAACTGGTGGACGAGCTGCGGAACGTACACGAGTAAAACACAATCTCATCCCGTCGGAAGCTCGCGTGTCTCGGATATTCGTAAACGCGTGATACGCCTGCACGATATGTACCATACAGTACACGTGAACCGCAATCACGCATGAACAGTGAGAACGACCGGTAGCGTAACGAGAGTTTTGCCTGCGAGATGGTGTTTTTCGAGCAACCTGTCAATTTCACGTCGGGTGTGGATTCTACAAACTCGAAAAAAAAACCGAAAAAAAATGGATAGCGAAAAACTCGTAGTACAGGATTTTCGAAAAATTCACTTCGTTTTATCGTTGATCAACCAGAGCATAATCGGATAACGAAAAATAGCGTCGATACGACGATAGTATCGACGAAATCGACATGCCACCTTTTTCCGAGTTACCGGATATTGATATTCGAGGGAATGACTCGGGCAGGTAATCGAGCGGACGAGAATCGCCGTTCGAATGTCTCGCAGCGAGGAGACAAAAGGTCCAGGCGCGATTTTTCATTTGCGAACTGGGCTCTGGACATGTACTACCGAGCGAATCGATGGATATCCACGTTTTCGTGGGAGCGAATCGAAATCGTTTGGGGGTGGCTTAAAGGGCATGGAGCGATATTCCTTTTAAAGGGAGCGCGCGATCGCCCATATACCGTACATGTTTCTCGGGGAAACATGGGGGGGGGGGGAATTTTTCAAATTCGGATCGTTCACTCCGACAGTAACGCCGGGATCTCTCGTGGATGATACGACGATACTCGTAAGGTTCGGTCAATGGTAGCCGAGTGGAAAGGTTGACAGTGGCGTGTTGTTGGGTAGTGGCAGTGCCAGAGCCGCGCACTGGCGTTACATTACGCCGTACATTACGCATTACATTGCCCCGTAAGTTCGTACGAGGACGTTGGCGTGGAATTTAGAACGGCGTACACGAGTAGCTGCTGCGTGTAACACATCGCCAAATCGACTTTCTTACGACGCCGTACGTTATCCTTTACGTCCAAGGGACTGGCGATATCCGCGCTAGGATAACGTACAGACTGGTTGCTCGAGCATTTCCGAGTAAAGGATATTCCCCCTGCTAAGACAAAGCGTCGCTATTCGAATGTAAATCGGAACCGTCCATAATGCGGAAAATTTCACCGTGCCCTATATAAAATGAGATTTGTCAGCGTCGAATAATGGAGCGTTATATACGCTCGCGTGATTAAACCCTGAAAAATATCTCGCGTCTGAGCTTTTATAGGAGACGAATCGAGACGCGGGCAAGTTACCCGATACCAATGAATGAGCGCCGGGGGCCCACAATACATCCGCTCTTCGCTCTCCGCTCTCTTCACAGCCTCCAGCGGCGTGTCCCACAAAAAGCACTTGATGTACACCTCCCGCTTGGTTAGCAACACCCCAAAGGCCACTCGTTCGCGATGCGCCCTGTGCGCAACTTGCACACGTGCAGCCTACCTCGCAGTGCTCGATCGAGAGACCGACCATTGCAATTAGCTAATCTCTCGAGTAGGAAACGATAATTGGTATAATCGATGCACCAATTAGAGTGGATGCGAAACTAACGAGATTCGCCCAGGTGGGACGACCCCCCTTCTACGGCTCGTCGTCTTCCGTTTTCACTCTAACGCGTGGCGATTCGCGCGTCCTTTAATTCGCGCTCACGCAATCTCCCCGCGTAATTCGAAAATTGCAATCGCTCTCGCTCTTATCCCTCGCTCCGATTGAAAAAAGGAACCAACTGCCGCGCCATCGAGACGTGAGAAAAATAACACACCGGTAATGAAAACGTACGAGGAGAGTACACTCGGTTCGCACGCACGCTCCTACAGTGTTAGCCGAGATTCGTGCTTTTTTATCGTCACATTTCAGCCACTTTTGTTCTCGACAAATGAGCACGTAAGGAGCGGGAATATGAATTGGCGTTTCACGCTTATTGTGCGACGAACCGAGAGTGTGCCGAATTAATAGCCTCTCCAGGGACCCAGCAGTTTTCGAATACACAATAATTCGGGCTGAACCGAGCGAAGGGTCGCTCTCGTTCTCGTCGTTTCCTGCGTGAGTACGCCGAAAAAATAAGCGATGAGAGAGAATGATAGAGAGAGAAAGGACGAATTATTTTCTGCTTTTTAATCGTTCTCTCCACAGAAGATTCTTCAATGCGCATCCAGCCCTCAGGTGCGATAATCGCGGGAGAGAATATAAGTGGGAAAAACAAAGTACGGGAGTGTCGGCGCGAAAATAGAAAATTGATCGTCTAAGAGATAATTGATGTCGCACCGAGAGTACGCGTTTCCGTTTGATCGAGTACCGCATAAAAAATTTGTTTACTATCTATCGGCAAAACTAATTGAGATGACGCGGCATACAGATTAATACTGATGATCGCGATAAAGTTGATGCAATTTCTACTTTTCTACTCAATCAACAAAGTTTTCTTTCCAGCGATAGGATCTTATTTAATCCACCAATTAACTCGACGCCGCTTTCCAGAACAGAATAAAACTTTTTCTCGCTTTCCTTCTTTGACGCTTACTCCTCCGCTCGCGTCCGCCTCTCCTATGCCTCGGTCTTTTTCTTCATTTTCAGTCCCTCCTCATCTTTTTGCTCATTTTTTTCTGCTCTGATCGATATTCTATGTCCAAAGTCAATGAAAAGTTTAAAGCGAGCGAATGTTCCAAGGAAATCGGTTGTTCTTGTACGACACCTCCGGAGTACTCGGTGGAATCCGACTCCGAATCAGTTTTACGCTGCAATTTTGACGTTGTCCCTCTGGCGAGGAGTCGCTCAAGGAAGAACGGGGAAATGAGTTGTGGTGGAATTCTTACGACTGTGCCGAAGTTTAGATTGAATTCACCGGAGAGCTCCGAAAAGTAGGTCTCATTCGACCTTCTTCTTACTTCCGGCTCGCGCGTGTTTTCAGATTTGCAAATCCAAGATTGGTTCGCTCTCGAAACGAAATGCATCTGTTTCGTTGTAAATTGGAAGAACGAAAGAGTAAATTACCGTGAAAATATAGGATTTGCCGCAGGGTCGGCGAAGCGAACCGGGACAAAATGATTTTCATACTCGGGGACAAAAGGTGTACGATAGTCCGGTATGGTGCAATGGATTGACAGATGCATACATGTGCAAACATGGCGGCAGATTGAAATGATTCCCACAGAAGTGCGAAATCAAACTGATCTATGGAGGATCCGTATCTATAATGCATCCTCGCGTAACCGCACAACAGACAACAGAGACGCATGCACACATTGCCGATCACGTGCGAGCGCGTTTATTTCCGAATGGCACTCCGTAGCAAGTTCCGGCGTCGACGCGACAGCTCGATCGTTGCGCGAAACGGACGCCCCGCTGCCTAAACTAAATAATGCATGAGGCAGATCGAACGCAACATTTAAATACGTGTACCCAGGCCTGCGGGAACGCCGCACCCTTGGCCTTGTTCGATCGAAAGCGCGCGGTTGAAATTTTGCGGGAATTCGAGACTACGAAACGATAGCGCGCGCCATCGATTCATGGCCCAAAATTTTATCGAGAAATTCGTTAAAAATATTCATTTTTGCATCGGTTATAGCGATAAAAAATCTCTCGCACTGTAAGCAATATATCATGGGCGTGTTGCAACGCAAATAATTCGCTAGAAATATGCACTGAAATTGCCAAGGAATTGATACCGGCGCAAAAACACTAAAAAAATTTTTCGTTTCCATACAATTCCGCGCATTATGGATAACAATCCAGCGACGTTTTTTAAATGTAATAATTAAAAGCTTATATGTGAAACGACGAATAGAGAATTTCGCCGGAAAAAAATAGACTGGACATCGCGTGACCCAGTCGAGTGAAAATGTGGATATTCCGCAAAATGCGGATTCCAGCCTGTCGGAAACAGCCAAAGCATTTCGGTGTAGCTCACTCACCTATGGCAAACGTAAAATGGGAAATGAAATTTGTGACACTTCAGCGAAAAATTTTTGAATTCGCTGCAGATGAAAATCGTTCGCTTACGAACAAAATTCGCAGAGGCAGTCCGATTGGCGATACCGAATTCACTTTGATGCGTTTGTACCTCGATCTTAACAAACAAAAAAGGTCTTTTAAATGAAAAAATCAAAGAAATTAGGCAAACTTTTTTTTTATTTCGAAAATTTACAATTTTCATAAATCGTTTTCTACACTACAGAAATTATGCGAGGAATGACGAACACGCACGCTGGTATGCGATACGAGCCCGCTCGACCATCAATGAGAAATAATTTTGAACCCTTTATAAAATTTCACCCTTGATCCACCCGACTTGACATACGTTCAATTTTGAATACGTTGTCGAATTAAACGATATGACGGGTCTCTAATAGGTACAAAAGGAATCGTAATTGATTATAATTACTCCAGGGAATTCCCAGCCGAATAAAATAAAAGAAGGTTCGTACATATAGAAACTATTAAATTCTCTCCTCCTCTCGATTTTCGTAAAATCGCAAGCACGCAACAAGAGTTAATAAAAAGAATATAAATCCCCAAATACGATAAAAAATAAAAGTCACTTCGAGACAGTTAAACATAGTGGTCTTTTGAATTTCCGACTTGGTCGAGAAATTTTATTAAACGCATTCGTCGAGGTCGTCGGGGTTTACCGAAGAAAGTTTCTTAAGACCGGGGTACCGAGGAGAAGAAAAATGCGAAGAAAAAGAGCGAACGAAAGGCACGACGGAAGATGAGAAGACAGCAGGAAAGAGATGGAAACTTTAGACTCATTACTCAACCCCCTAACCTTCTGACGGAGGGAGAGTCATGGCCAGTACAGTATGAATGTCTCCTTTATTTCATTTTGCGAAGTAACACCACAGTTTAACTCACCAGAGAGCTCGCATTGCCAGACATGGTAATGGGACTTGTGGTGGAAAACACGCTTCTTATTGTACGCGATGAAGAAAAATAATTTTGCGCGGGCGAACGGTAAAAAAGAAAAGGGGAAATAACGCCGTGAGCCGGCGCGAAATTTCTCGAGCGGTCGACGATTTTCTGAATTCATCGCGAGCGACTGTACCGTTTCTCGGTCTCTCCCCCCAACCCCCTCCACGAATGGTCCAAGTATCAATTTCTCGGGTAAATCCTCGTGTAATCCGTCGACAATAGAAACGGGTTGACTCGCGAAGTCAAGACCCACGGATGAGCCCAACATTCGAAACATCCAATGAGAACGGATTGCTTTGCGACCGAGTGACAGGTTCTTACACAGAGATGCCTCGATACGAGACATTTGGTCAATCCCTTTCCTCCCTCTCTTTCCATCTTCTTCCAGTGATAACGCGCGCTTCCTCTATACTATACATATATGTACTCTCTTCTATTGGGGATCCGCAGTCAGAGTTTCGGGAGTCATAGCCATAAAGTAGCCAATAGTTCGCCTCGTCCTTCGGGGCTTCGATGGGATCTATATTTCTGTTTGAATGGCTTTCTGCGCGCCCTCATGCTTCGAAATGTATTATTTACTGTACCGCCTGCTGTATTTACTCAACTCGAGAGATCCGGAAGGCCACCTGACGTCGACCGAAATTTCGATCGGATGTTTGGCGAGAGTCGCAAAAAAAAAGTAAGTAGAGAAAATACACAATAGAATTTGTAGTAAACAGCGTGGGATCTCGTTTTCACGGCTCTCCCAGTTCACGTGCCGTTAATTGCAAAATCAATGTCCACGCTCTCGTTCGTCTTTCCTCGAGCGTAACGGCGCGGTGGCTCAATTTCATCGCAACTTCGTCCCGGTTAGTTCGTACGGATAACACAGACAGTTAAGTTCAGGCCGAACGAATCTGGCAAACACGGGGAGGGGTTGTTTCGTCGAGTGCGCGGCGTAAGGGGGTGCGCGCCTATCCACGAGTGCTAGAAAGAGACGGACGGTAAGTAGCGAGGAGAGAAAAAAGGGGGGAGAGCGCGGGGGATATACGAAAGAGAGGAGAGGAATATATTATACAATAGTGTCAGCTGTGTTTTATAACCAAGGCGTCGAACCTGTGTTGGTATAGCGAGTTTATAACACGACGTATAGCACGCATCTGCCAGCGTCTGGCGAGCTTCTTGCTCGATTGGCTTTTCTACCGTTGTTTCAGTCTATAACCACTCGAATCGCCGCTCGCTCGACTCTACGGAGAGCGCGCGGAACGAAAAATTTAAGCACTCGTAACTTTGGCCAACTCGACTTCGAAACCCATCATTTCGTCGAGAGTCAAGAAAATTCCGAGGACAACGAGTTCTACTTATCCGGAAGGAGGGAAGACGAAAAAGACGGGACGAAATACTTAACCAGGCGTTTTCACGCCGCCCGAGACACAAACGATCTTCGTTCGCGCTCTCGCTTCTTCTTCGCGCTCATCTCCATGAAAATTTCAATAAGCGCACAATTAAGAATGTCGAAACACCGATTACACGAGTCGAGAAACTTTTAACGAGCGCCTCTCGTTACGAGACGAATACTCTCTCTTGTCGTACCACCGGGCGAATCATTCGCCGAACTTTGCGCCGTTTAATCTTCCTCGAATTTACAAATCATTTAACGGCCAATTTTTTTCTCTTCCCTCTCGCTGTTCGCGCTCTCTCACTCCTCTCTCTCTCTCTCTCTCTCTCTCTCTTCGCCAACTCCGTGAATTTATTTTGTCTACTCAAACACGCCCGCGGCAGTCGACGTTGATTCCGCGACTTGTTTCGGGATAAAAGATAAGACGTCCTGGAGGCGCGAGATCATTGCGTTAGCGACGCGCGCACGTGTGTGTTTGCACTGCAGTCTACTGTGCGTCATGCGGCGTATTACGAAAGCACGTGTGCAATTGTATATTCCCTTGGCTGTTGCGTACGATACGCGCGCATACAGCTGCGAATTAAATCATGTCGGTCTATATATCGCCTAACAATGGGCGCCACACGAGAATTTCGCGGCGCGCGACGTGTTACGCCTGTAATGAGCCAGAACGATACCGCAATGAAGGAGCTCGCGAGCGTATACCGCGCGCGAAGAACGCCGTTTCGACGACACGTGAAATTGACTCATCTTTGTAAGCATTCTCAAAGAATAATCATCGCGTACGAATTCAAATACGAAATACAAACACCGTCGGTGAACACAGGAAACCAATTCCTCAATTAACTATGCACACATCGATCTAACGTATCAATTGTAGATTGTGTAAATAGTGTCGATACATCTGTTCTAATCACCAACCTTGAATCTTGTATTCCGCGATGGAAATCTATCGGACGTAACAGCTGTTTTCGTGAAAATTCTTATCTTTTTAATCGTGTGTACCGAAAATGATGCAACTCGTATTTTGGAGCTAGTGGAAAATTTCACACATAGCGATCGGAATTTACACAATTACGTTGTAAGCCGTGAAATATCATTAATTTCGTTTCATAAATTACTACACATTTAGCGTGGACTGGTCCGGAATGTCCAAAGAAACATCAGAATGCTCCCGGGGACGTAATTCATTACCCACGGGATATGCTCGTACCTTAATCTCATCGCGGGCGCGTGCTAGGGTTAGGAGGCATCGGATATGACCGAGCCCATTGTGAAACGCTCTGTACATTCGATGCGCGTAGCACGTAGACGCGTGTGCGTGCAGCAGGCTACGGGCACGTACATAACTATCAGCGAAATGTATCATCCCCGTGCGGAGCGAAGGTGGGACGCGTTATTCTAGCAGGAACCGATCCCCTGGACCCAATGAGAATTATTATGTAGTCCCGTGATATATAAATGTATCCTCGTCTCCCCGACCATACAGCCTATGCATTACGTATTACAGAACCGATCTCGCCGCCCTATGAATAGTATCGATTCGCATAGCTATATATATATCCCGGCGAACGAATTCCGATCGAGTCGCGAACTTGTAAATTTTTCAATCAGCGTAAAATCCGAGCGTCGGATCGAGTCGTAAAATTAGTCGGACGTAAGTCTCCCCGTTCTCTCCTTCTCTCTCTTTCGCCCGCCGTTGTGATTTACAGTCGTCGGGATGCGGTAGCTTTGACGAATTGTCCTGGAATTCTCGACGAATCGCATAAAAGTCTGCTTATCGAACCGGGAGGGAAGTTTTCGCGTCGATAGAAGCAATTTTTTTTCTCCCACTCGACGGAGAGAGGAGCGGCCAAAGTTTTGACAAGATAGGGGGCGAGCATCATCGTCGAGCGAGCGGGCCGTTACGAGTGTGGCCGGTCAGTTGCGGAGAAGTTGGCATATAAATATCAATAAACGTTCGGTGCGAAGGTTACGCCGTGTCTAAAGTACTCCAAGAAGAAATATTTTTTCGCCAGACGCGAAATTTATCCGACAATGGTGAAATATTTTCGGCTACGTCTACCAGCGACGTTTATTTATTCGCTCGGGCCCGAAGCGAATCGATATTTCGGCCGAAAGTTCGCATCGATATGTTATAGCTGTTCGTAATCTCACGTACGTTACAATCGAGCTAATGTCCCTGCAAACGGAATCTCCGAACAATCGCAATCAGATTCTTTCTTCTCGCCGGCGAATACATCAATTGGGACGAGGTTGAATTAGCGAGGAAATAAGAGTCGCTACGTGTCATCGATTTACATAAAATTCACGATAACGCGGACATTCGACTGAACCAGATACCGAAACGTGACAGACGTTCGAACTAGTTTGTTGGACATTGAGGCGCACGGTCGTTAGATGCATAGCGATAATTCGAGAACTAGGAATTCATACCGTGTGGCACATGCGAGAATATATTTAAATAATAGGACGACGTGAGAGGACTAAATTATTCATGAAGAATAGGTGACAGTAACTATCGCGGTTCGAGCGATTTCGTGAAACGAAATGTGGTTCACTCGAAATCGATTTATTCCACGAGGTGCTTTTCGTTCAACGAGTGAATTAATACCAACATCGCGTTCTCGCATTTGCGTAACGTGACACATAAATGCATATCTAGGGAGAGACGGAGAGATGGGAGAGAAGCTCGAAGGGAAAAGAAATCGATAGGATAAAGAGAATTTGTATGAAATGGAAAACGAAGTCAAGAGAGGAGCAAAAAGATGCGCGAGGGGATTTAAAACCGGAAAACAAAGTCAAAACACGCGCGCAAAGTCGCGTTGAAAAGGCAGCGTATGTAAATAGCCAACTTGCAAAACTGGAAGAAGGAAAATCGAATAACAGGAAAACGTTATGGAAAAGTAAGGCTACCGCGTTCCCAACAGACTCGCAACATCCGCTATCAGGTGCTACCGTGCCATTCTCGACTCGAGATAATGCGATTCGATACAAGAATCGTTGCTGGGGTAACCCCAGAATCAATAACGCAAAAGGACAAAAACACAAACGTCACGGAATGTCGGCCATGCATTTCGTGGCTCGAATCTCGAATCGAGTACAAGCGCGAGGAAAATTTCTTCCAAATTTTCGTCCCCTCTTCCCCCAGCCTCTCCCGGATTTTGCCCCCTTCGTTGTTACGCTCTCGTAAATAAGCGACGAAATCGGGAGTAAGACTCCATCGAAAATGATTACTATCGATTCGGTTGACGTACCACGGGGTATCATCCACGTGAGATATGTCGGGCACGTGCTCTTTACTTTTATTTTCGTGCCATCGACGTCCGTTATACGGGTGGCACGTGGTAGATGTAACTTAAAAAGAGTTGCCGGAGCCCGGAGAGTAGAATACGGCCGGGCGATGTCCTGGCGGAGTGCCGCGGGGGAGCGAAGTCGATCTTTCCCCACTTTACGACGAATAAAACTGCTCTCGATGTCTTTTCGCGTATACGTATACGCGTCGTGTGTACGTCTGTACGTATGTGTGTGTGTTCGTTGGCGTATCGCAGGAGATGCAATCGGTGGTAGTACCTTTATAGTTTGCGCCCTCCCTCGATTCTGGCTCGCGCGCACAGGTAAGTATACGTGCGGAGGCGAGTCGCTCGTCGAGAGTCAATTTCCTCGAACGAAACCGGTAGAGAGTAGGAGGTGGCTGCAAACTACCGTCAAAGTATCTCTCTCTCTCTCTCTCTCTCTTTTCTCCTATCTCCGCAGGAGCGAGTAGACTCCTTTCTTCGCGGAAGCGACGAGATTTACATGAAAAATCCTCGGCGAAATAATCGGCCCCGCGAGCTACGCTCTCATACGCCGGTTTTCGTCTTTTTCGACACCGAGAGTCCTCGATTACGGGATACGGTTTGAATTTGTCGAGCGGAAATCGCCGAGCACGGACCCACACGCTTCCGTTTCAATCGACTCGAATCGCGCGCGTGCTCTTATCGATGGAACGAGAGCTCGTTTCCCGGAGAAAAGCACAAGGGGTGGAAGAGTATACAGATGGAAAAATTTTTTGAAATTTCGGATAAAATGTACCGGGAATTCTCCATCTCTCATTGTTCGAGCGGGAATTAATACGAGAGAAACAGAGAATTTCAGTATTTACAATTAATCTTTTTGTTTGAAATTTCCACGGAAAGTATACATATAATAGATTTTTTATCATAATTTGTAACAATAATATTTTAATAATTTCCTTATTATTCGAAAAAAGTTTTAACTCTAATAACGTTTTAAGCTATACTATACGTTGACGGCTTTTACAAATAAAGTTTGCTGTAAAATTTTTAGTAACGACAGCCGACTTCTCTGACGATTCGATGAAACGCTGAAATATTCTCGACAAGAGCGAACCGAGCGCGATACGCGCTTCGAAAATCAAACGGTTGGCATACCGTCCCGTGATTCTATTAATAGGGCGAGAAGAATAAATTTCGCTCGTTGGAAAATTGGAAAAAAGCCGACGAGAGTTGGGTGGCTCGCGCGGAGATTCGGAAAATCATTTGGTCGGTTTCGCGCGCGCGCGCGCTCGTCGAGGCGTGAGAGCCCATCGATTTTGACGATAAAACACAAACGACAATGCCGGACATTCGAACCCGCGTCGATAACGAATTGGTTTTTGCCCGCTGAACGTACTCGCGCCCGCTCTCGTCGTACCCTTTGCCCAGAAATCCCGTGGCTGCATTAGCCGAGCTTTCGAGTCGAAACTCGTAGGACGAATCGATCTTCGCATCCCGACGCGCGCATTGCAACTTTCCCGCTGGTCTATATATCCAGTGAAACTGGATGCACTTGACCCCACACCGCTCGGACGAAAATGCAGCTGTGCAAATCGATTCCGGCGCGCTCGGGTACATTAATATCGTCGCGAACGACTCTACTATTTCAGCCGTCTTCTGATCCCCCCG
>NCVS01000331.1:146586-293019 GCA_003055095.1 Goniozus legneri
CTCTCTCTCTCTCTCTCTCTCCCTCTCTTCTCTTTCTCGTTTCGCTCTCGCGCAGGGCTCCGCTTCGCGGCAAACGAAGAAAGATATCAATCGAGCGAAAAGAGGCGAACATTGACGCGCGAGGGAAGGAAATATCGGCGCGATACATCACCGGCTCCTCGAGTAGCGTGCGGTGTGCAGTTTCCACTCGACGCCGCTACGGATTGGCGGAAAGCGCATCGAAGAAGATTACGATGGATATACGCTCGCTGCTCAGTCACGAAATTTCAATGGAGGATGGTAATCCTGTTTTCGATTACGCATCGCGAACCGCTCCGAGCATCGAACACACCGACTCGGCTCCGCGAAAGCGGTTTCATCAGCAGTCAGAAGTTCGTTTCGCGGGGAGGACGCGAAATACGCTACTCGCGAGTGATTTCCCGCTAAGTTAATCTATCCGCGAAGGCGATATCGCTCGGGAATAAAATTCTCGAATGGGTTCGAGTGTGGAAAATCGTTAAGAGAAAAAAAAAGAGAGACGTAAAAAGGCGCAAAACAGTTTTGTACGCACGCTCGGGCGAGAAAATCTTATTTCCCCCCGCTCCATTTTTACCTCGGGAAATCCAATCTTTACGCTCGGGAGGGACCTTACCATCCGAAGAATGTTTTAACACGGAAATGTGGCCGCTTTGCTACCCCGGACAAGGACATTCGCGGTAATATCGCGAATGAGATTAAACTTGAGATTCTTCAGACGGGTGGGATACAATGCGAGAAAATATTTTCGGTAAACACAAATGTTCCGGCTAACGAAATACGCACGGCATTCTCGGCGCGGCGATCTATCGGCGGTCGAGGGGCGCCGGAATTTCCGCTCTAGTAAGGATTAATACTCGAATCGCATCGAGCTAGTGGATTCGCGTTATCTCAAAAAGGAGGAATTTTTAATTCCTGGCCCTTGTTATCTTAATCCCGCCCGGTTACTCGTCCCGAGTGCAATTAACGTACCCCGAATAGAGAAAGAAGAGCAACGTAAGTTTGTAAATAGCACGCTCCGCGTAGTTTTGACATTACTACGTGCTCGGGGTATATTCCGAGCGAGCCGGCGTTGCGACTTACGACGTCGCGACGCCGTCTCGCTAAGCTCCACACCTCCGCGTGCATATTTAACGAGCGTCTTACTGTCCCCTGCTCCTCTTGTGTTTTCCAAGGCAAAACAAAGAAACGACCGCGGAAGCTGGTCCGCCCGAGTTGCCGCTAGTTTACGTAAGCAGTCGCGCGAAACGCCTCCGAGGACGGTATATTAACTCGCTACGGTGTCTCGTGGCGAAATTACACGAGATTATTTAAACGAGAAAACGCGATAATCCAAAACTCGGGCCGAGAGGGCTTCTCTCGCGCGACTCACATTGGATTGGTGGAGTTCCAATATATGTCCGGCAGGCGGGAACAGGTGGCCTCCCGAGGGAAGGCCTCCATCACAGCTAGCAGCAGTAGAAATAGGATGAACCAAGGCATGATATCCAGCTGAATCTTGAGGCCGTTTGTGTACCACTTCCAGGAAAAAGATGTACGTCCAGTCGGCCACCTGAAAATATCGCTCAACTATATCCCATATTCTCCATTAAAAAGTGCGAGCCAAGATTTTTTTTCGCGACTCAACTCCACTTCCGAAGCGTCGTTAAACCAGACCTTTTCTGCCCTTACATCGCGGAAGGAGGTTAATGTACGGTGCCGCAGGTGTTCGCGAAAAGCGTGAAAAATATTCGCGTATAAAGCAAAGGCTTGTTAGCGAATCCTTAAACTTCCGTTACGTTTTTTCGAGAGAAAGATTTTATAAACTAAATACAAACACTCCCGAGTACACAAATATTCTCCCCGTACGCAAATAAAACGGAACGAACGTTCTTGCATTCGAAAAATAGGAGCCAAATCATCGCCGATATAACGCGAGTAAAAATTCAAACTAGCTCTCGTATTTTCGCACGCTCTTTTTCAATTTGTACGTATTTTTGATCGGCAAAAATAAAACCGTTCGTTTTCTCGGCAATTTTCTACTCGGCGTCGAACGACTAGCTCGCGTAACTGACATACAACACGAGACGGCAAAAGACAATGGCATTGGCAAAAGAAAAGTGGCGAAGGAGAAAAGACTGGGTGTCGGGAGTGTCGGTAGATGCAGTTATTGCCGTCACGTCTGGTTTAGCCGCGACGGTTCGCGGTTAGAGGCGGCCAACTGTCACCGCGCGACCTTTGCTCCTTTTTCGAGCTGACCGTACAGAACTCGCTTCCCTATTTTTCTCCCAACGCGAGAAAAACTTGCCGGTAATCGGCGAAATGAAAAAGAAATGGGTTTAAATATTTACGAGAATGCGAAACGAAGAAACGAGCCTTAGGGATCGGGAGCGAATAGCGAGATCTCGTTTTCCCTCTTAGCCCGCTTCTCGTGCCTTCGCGCCTGCATCTCCCCACTCCCTCTCTCTCTCTCTCTCTCTCTCTCTCTCTCTGTCTCTCTCTCCCTCGCCTCTTTCAGTCAGCCCAGCCGTCACCGGTTCCGACGTCGTTCACGGCACGCTCGCGTACCATAACACGCTCCTCGGGGAGCGACGCAAGACGGAATTCGAAGGACGATCGTCCTCGTATATAAATGAAATTGCGCATATATCGGGCTCGAGAGCGGAGTACAGTCGATCGAATAAAGTGGCTCGATTTATACTCACTTTTCGGAAGTGACCGGTGATGGAGCGGGCGGCTCTCGTTACACGGAATCGCCCTTGCGAACGTTTTTGTCAGTTGGCGAGCCGCGATGTTATTTCACTCGATTATCGCGAACCGAGCGAGACACCGTCTCGTATTAATTGGGCGGTTGGCGGGCTATAGCCGAGGAACGGGAACGAGAGAAGGCTATTTTCCCTCGGAAGAGGCGGCAGGTGCGCGGAAAGAGCACCCTCGATGCTCGCGAAATTACGACAAATCGAGCATAGACGAGGTCGCCGTTATAATCCAGGAAACGGAGCGACCGAGCCGGACACACACAGCGGCCGTTTATCCAGCCGTGTTTTAACAATCTGACAAATTAATTTTCACGGCGAGTTAATTTAATTAATTAATCACCAACTCACAAATGGACACGAATAATTGCTCGGCGCGCACTTTGCCCGCTACCGATGATCGGCGCCGGCCTACCTGTATACGTACACTGTGTGCGAACGATGGTAAATTCACGAGAAACGCTCGCTGACCCGCACCAACCCCCTTTCACCTCTCCCCGAGGGCTTTCGAACGAACACGAAGAGCCCACACGAGACGTCGATGTAATCCACTGTCGGTATATGGATATGCGTACACACACGCGATATAATTCGATACTCGGCGCACACTATACGATCAACGGGGAATTTCGCGGCGGAGCGCGAGAGCGTCGTCGAGTGTGTTCGATAAGAAAAAATTAAGTCGGTCGAGAGTCCTCGAATTCGTTTTCGGGCTGACCGACCGCTTCGATCGTCCGATCTATCTCAATTGGGCAAACTCGAACGCGACTCGAATGCGGCTAATTACGCGACGCGACAGACTCTCTCGCTCTGGCTCTTTCTTACCGATACACTCGACCAATCGCCGCACGCGATTTCCTACGATTCGACGTGATAAAGGAGCAAAGCACGAAACGACAAACAAACGGGGATTTAATCCGCACCGCGCGATCAATCGTTATCGCGTTGTCTCAGGACCCTTGCTGGCCGAGTGAGAGAATTTTTGCACGGCTCGTAATCCATCCGCAGCACGTCACTTTTGCAGAATAAAAAACAGAACACCGTCAACTGTCAAAGCTCGACAAGCGTAGCGAGGATGCGCCCGAATTCTGTCGTATCCCTTTATTTTCCTTGCCGACTTATCGACCACCACCACTGCACCGTGAAACAAAAACGCGCGAAACGAGACACCAAAACCGATCGAGAGGCGAAGTGCATTCGCCCGCGAAACGATCGCGACCGAAACTTACCGAACGAGAACCGAGAGCAGCGCACGTTCGAGCGAGACGGACGAACGATCGCGAATCGGAATCGTATCCTCGAGAGGAATTCTCCTTTTTTTTTTTAATCTTTTTCGAATCAATTTCGTATCATCGATCGAACTCGCAAACGACGGAGTCGCACGCGCGCCTGTAAACCCCTGGCGTAATTTTTCTTTTTTTTTTTCTCTATCTCGATTTATTCAATCGGCGAAATTTTCGCGTGGAGTTTGGCTCTCGTACGCGGTCCCGTACCGTAGCTGCTCGCTCGTCCGTTGGCGGGCTTCGAATGACGGGCCGCGATCTCTCCCCACGCCGACGCGCCGCTTCTCCCTCTCGTCTCGCCGTCTCCCTCGCACCGCGCGGATTCGCGCTAGCACCCTCTCGCTCCCACGGACGCCTCACCCGCCGCCGTTCTCCGTCCTTGTTCCGCCAACGGGGCCGACACACGGCGCGCAAGCGCCGACAACAAAACGCGCACGCGAGCGCGGCTGCTCCGAAACGCGACGAGAGAGCGAGAGGAGGAAGTGGGAGCGAGAGAGGAGACGAGTCCTGCACCCCCGCAGGAGATCGCGCACTTCTCTTCCTGCAGGGGAGTCTCGCGTACACGTCGCGCCGATACCGGAGATAAGATTCAACCGAGCGACGTTTCTCGCCGCGTATCTCGATCGTTCTCGTTCCGATTAGCGAAAAAAATTTAACCCGGCTGGTCTCGTCCTCCCTCGGCTTCCCCAATAGGCGCGAAATCGAACGGTTCGTTCGCTTTTTCGCAACTCCCCGATAATCGGAATCTGCACCACCCATTTTCAGACGTTAAGGAATTATTTCTCGACTCGACTCGGTCGTCGCGGGCTCTTAAACGGGATTTTTATCCGAAACTCTTTCGAAAGTACAACGCGGAAAAATGAGAGAGATGCTTTAATGTATTATAAATTCGGCATTACTCTCGAATGATTTTGTTTCGTTTATTTACTCTCATCGGTCTCGTCGTTATTATCATATTTTTACAATTTTTCAGAGTAATGAGGATTCGTCGATTCGATATCGATGTTTTAATTTCGTTATTGCGGTTATCGGATATTTTTCCATATATACGTATTACACAAAGTACACATTTCGTGTTAATGAATCGATGCCGCGTACACGTTATTTTCCAACTAGATGCCATGAATTTGTTAGTGCGTTCAATGAAATTCGTTTATAGACCCATTTTCCCATTAATGCAACTAGCAACAAGCGACCGCGAAAATAACTTTGTTGTAGAATTTAAATAGTTTAATTTCGTCCGGTCGTACGCGCTATATCCTGCGTTACAGCGATTTTCGGTATACGCAAGAATTGCCACTCGATGAATTTATTTGGGCGCGGTGACCAGAGTTCGACAAACAAAAATTGATATCGCGGTGCTCGAGAAAATTGCTGTAAAAATTGTACGAGTATCGAGAGTCGACGAAAAATTTCATATCCGAGGTTAATACAGAGTACGCTTGGGAGAAATGACTTTAAGACGTGCTCTCGCGCAGTGCATTTCGGAGTTAAGAACCAGAAACGGGCACGTCTCATTAAAAAGCAACCGTTGCGTTTCACCGACGATTTCCTTACTCGAGGATTCAACTACCGGAGATCGCTGTGGTCCCACAGGAATTTTGAGAAAACCTTCCGCTGACCTACTACGAGAATCTCGTGAATTGTTAAACGCGTTTTACACTACGTCTTAAATTTTCGCGTATATCTATGTCATTCGCCGGGTAAAAATATTTGCGATTAAACCGATAATATGCATCGTTATCCTAAAAATAGAACACGCGCAAATATGTATTCGTTAAAACGATACGAATCTAATATTTATCTGCATTGTTGATCGTGGCAAAAACTCTTTACGCATATGTGAATTTAACATGAAATAGGGTGATCGATCACTCCGAGACAGGCGGAGAATAATTTGTATGGGCAAACATCACTGGCCCATACCCGATACCTACAAAAGCCGGTTCACGTGTAAATTTACGATGCACGAAAGAATAATTGCCATTTCGAACGGGAGTTTAACGAATATTCGAAAATTTTCGTCATTAGCGAGCTTTTACGATGTATCGGAAGACGAACCGATCGCTTACGATAGTGTATTGAACTTTCTCCTTCCAATTCAATATTTAATGTACCTATACCGATCGATATCGTCCCATACGACTACACCGTAACAGCAAGCATATTGTTTCCGTCCAACCTGCACAAGCCACTTCGACCGACCGCCCGAAAAATTATCAACTAACCCCTCGCGTATTTCCCATATGCATACACTCTCACGTACGTCATTCGGAATCTATTTTGCCACCCCTTACGTGAGAGCTAAAAGCTTTTCTCCTACTCATAAATGAAATTCAATGTAATTATCGTTCTATCGCGGAGAGGAAATTTTATTAATGGAAAGTCGATTGTTCCGTACGACGATATACTTTTATATGAAATTCACTCCCCTCTTTATTCAAACATCTTGATTTATTTGCTCTGCGGTATAACTTCAGAAAATAAGCGTTTTAAGTAATTGAAAAATTATTTGTTCAGGTACGAGATTTGCGTCGGAAAATTTATCCAAACTGTTTATTTATTTTTAGTAAATTATATATATCGAATGACGTATGACTTTTTTCAAAATAAATATCAAGACGATGCAGTTGTTGCGTTAACGACCGGAAATATCGCTGTTAATTAATTCGAGCGGAAGAGGTATCGACGTTCGGTCTCTGATCTTGCGTTTACGGTCAATCAACAGACACCAGCCTGTTTACTAACGTTGATCGAGAAGTACAGGCCTAAACGCCACCGAAGCTCTCAGCACTGACCAAGCTAACATTCTATACACAATACAAACCAAATTTGTTTAATGCGCGACCTATCATCTCGAATAATTTTCGAAATGAAACGACTGTCATTGTCGCTTTTGTATTATTTTCATTGATCGTTACGAATGCGTAAACTTGGAAGTACAATATTTGGTTAAAAATTGGCCAATAATGGACGTTGTGGATTCGGATTGACAGCCGACTCTTTTGTGAACTTTGTATGGAGTAGGACGCATGCAAACACGCTTTGATTTGTTCGTTCCCGGCCAATGCTGTCATCGTCCTGTCCATCCTACACCGTTTTCATGTACGTCTGCTCATCGGTTTCGCAACTTTACAAGCAGTAACCGAACATCCGTATGACTGGTTTATGGTTGCACACGATGGTCCCGAGTCGTACCATACGAGGCAACTACCAGGCACCACAGCTCATTTTTTCATTTTTACTGCGCCCTTCGTAACCTATGACCTTCCTTGAAGTGTCATGACCTACACGCAAGGAAAAAATATAACTACGAAGACGTTTCGTGATCATATTTTGTTGTTTACAACGTAGAAACGCAAAAAAACTTCCTATTATATATCTTCTGCGTATACAGACAACTCCAACTAGCTGAAAAATTATTCGTATCCCTAATGACGAGCTGTATTATGGACAACTACCTCGTTATTACTCAACGAGATTATCGATACACTTTTCTTATACCACGATGAATCAACACGTCTGATAATACTCGATTGTGAATCACCAATGTTTGTATGATATCAGTGATCTTTCTTACGTGAGAAAATGTTATCAAAAAATAAACGGAAAGTGCATATGTCACGAGGATCGATTAAAGAAGCTGGATTCCGAAGGAGATGGAAAATCGTAGGTGATACCACGAATATCACGAGTGAAACGAAGGTAGAATAAGTAGGTTAATGAAATGGTCGTTCTCGTGCTTTAGATACCACCACCAATTTCAGTGGCTCTCAACTCGATTTCAAGTTCTCTCCGGTTGGGAGGTTAGCGGCAAAATGCACCGAGATGCGACAACAATTTTCCGCTCGGTTGTTTCCCTCCGACGTGGCGCCGTCGTGCATGCACGCGCATAACATATTTTGTACGTAAGCCTCGGAAACGGAAGATTTCTCTCGCGTCCTTTCGCTTCCTTGCTAGATCTCGTTTCGAGCCATGCCAGGGACAAAAAAAAAGAAGCGAGCGGAACAAAATCATTGGTAGGCAACTGTACTTGGAGTTTCTAGAATCTACCCTTGATGAGTAAATCTATAAATAAGTATGGTTTTGATTCGTTCTTATTAGTATTTTTGTTTTTTTGTGAAAAGAATAAAAAAACCCAAAATGTCAAGAAAACTTTTCTTAGAATTTTAATTTTCATTGTATCAAATTCGTTAACAAAGTCTGATCGATAACATATGATATATTTAGTTCAGACGGTTTATCATATTACATCGGTAATATGGTTCTTCCCGAACGAAGATACGTTTTAAGAATTATCATTAAATAGGTGATTATCGATTATGACCTAATACAGTTTCGAGAGTTTCGAAGTGTCGCAAGATAAAAATAGAAACGAACAATGGAAATTAACGGCCGTAGAGCTCAACGGTGAAGTTGATACCATGTCCTCTCTGGCTCTTGAAACGGAGGGTGACATTGCTGTATCCTGGACCACCGCTCTGAACGCTGGCGTATGCTCCGTTACCGTTGGTCTTGTTATCACGAGCCACTACTTGAGTGATCCTTTCGAACCTCGTGGTGTTGAAGGTCTTTGTGACGGTGACAATTTGAAGCATTGCAGATTTCTTGTAGATATTTTCTGTGTAGACGAGACGGTCACCGGGTTGTCTGTATCCAATGACCATGGTGTGAGATTTGTTCTTGGCCGCAGCATATTGAGCGTTTATTGGAGGTGGATAGAAAGCCGATGTGGCTACGAATATCATAGCCAGGCTGAAGAAGAGGATGATGTTTTGCGCTGCCATTTTGCACTTCTGTTTCACTAAGTGTATAATTGCACAACAGTACGAACGAGTCGATTCGATATGTCGTAGGGTACTGAAAACGTGCTACTTAAATAGCACTGTGCAGGTGTTTTTATCAACGATCTTATCGCGATCTGCACACGAAGTGTTCTTATATTCTGGAAAGATACGTTCCAAGAAGTTTTGATTATAGTAAGAAAATGAATATAACATTCAAGTGTTACGGCTGATAAGACGCTGATTAATTATTTTTTTATCAAACTCGTATGTTTTTAGTCATTACGTATTCTTATGATTGTTGAAATCTTCGGAATCAATTAACGTGTCGCAATTATTTCATCGAATTTTGCATATATCGCAGACACTCAGAAATCACCTTCGATAAGAGCTTGTGTGAAGTGTTTGATTATGTGGTAATAATAAATCCTTCTTCCCTATTGTGTTAAATTCATATTTTTGTGATGCTATTTTTTAAGTTCATTTGTTTCTGATAATTTTCATATTGCATCTTCGTTGACTTCTGTCAATGACTACTCGGAATCGATTTGGTGAGCATCGTTTGTATTTAAGATTTTACAATTGTGAATCCCCTCTTGTCTCTTAAAATAAAGGGAATCACTCACCTTATCGAGGTCATTATAGGATGTTTAATCAGATGTTTGTCGATATCACAAATACTAACATGTTATCTTTATGCATTGGTAGAGACCTTATTGAAGAGGGAAGTATGTGTTCTGCTGCTCTCTTTCAATAATTGTCCCTATGAATGTATTAAAAGTAAGCAGAATATTTTAATTTCGTAATTTAAAATGTTAAATTTGTGTTGTTTACTAACTGAATTTTATGTTTGAAAATGTGTGTATATAATTGACAATCAGGAGTAACGGAAAAATTCCATTGCAGCAAAGTGTATTAAGTAATTATCATCCATTTAAGAGTAGAAGTGACATTTACAATTTTCATTCATTGATACTTTACCTGTATACTTCATATTATAAAATGAATAATAACTAATCGCTTCAAATATTAATAAATACGTTAATTTCAACGTTCAAACGAAAATAAAATAAAATTGCATTGAATTAAGTTGAAATGAATTTCTGTATTTTTAGGAAATTATTGTAATAGTTGTTTCCTCTTGTGAGAAAATTTATGGGATCAATAATACTTTAAACAGTTTGTTTGAAAGTTATCCAATTTCTTTACTAGATTATATAACATTTTGATATAAACGAATCGACAATCAAAACAATCTTTTCTTAATGACATCGATATAAGAATATTGACACATTAGATTGATTTTGTAATTTAGATGGATACTAAATATTATCATAAAATATAAGAAATATAGTAATCTAATAATCCGAGTCGACGCGTACAAAATCAAGTAATTTGTCGAATGCATTGTATATACGCGAATGAGTAAGAGGTAACAAATAAATTTAATATGTAATCATAATATATATTTGCGAAACAATCCTCCATACAAATAATTATGCAAAGTTGCAAGATCTTCATACTATACAAACTCTCAAGGATAAAATTTAAATTAGCTTCAATGTACAAAGCTAAAGCTATTAAATATGGAATGTTTCTATTATCGAATATCATATTAATACAAAGTTCTGCAACAAAGCTATATTTACATTAATGTGGCAGTAAAAAATAAATTACATCCGTAGTGTAAATCTAATAAAAGCAGGTAATATCAACAGTGATTAAGTTTGTTCTTCGGCAAATAATTAATAAACCTAACAAACGCAATATATTATCATTATCATCTGAGATATATATATAAAATGAGAATGTGACATTTATTAAATTCTAATTTTTTCTAATTAAATTGTCGATAGTAATTACGTTGCATTATTCACTGATATGTGTGACGAATCAGCCGAATAACGTTTTTCTTGTTGCACAGTTTTTAACCATTGTTTATGTTCACAAAGATATGGATACAAGGGTACAACCATAACACTTATGTCATCTACCGACGCCATTCTTGAACATTTTTCATCACTTTCGTTTGAATCATCTGGTTTTCCGAGCCATGCCCGTCCGATCAATCTACCTCTAGCTGCTTGTACTAATTCCTGAGCGCCCATTGTTAATCTAAAATGAGAAAATTACGTTTTGAGAATTATGAAATATTGAATTCAATGTTTAGCAGTGCGAAAAATACCTATATTCTAAAGAGGGGCTATCTGGAGCAAGAGTTTTTCTCAAAATTGCTGCCGCCGATTTATCCGATACAACATCCCATAAGCCATCAGTAGCTATTATAACACAGTCACGCTCGGTTAAATTACATTCATCTAAATTCAATGATTGTACTTCTGGTTGCGAAGATAAAAATGGTTTTATATTGACGCCCGTATTAGCTGCTTTTAATCCGTGATCACCAAAACCACGTGTCACCCCAATAGTACCCATTACTCTACTCTATAAAAATATATGACAAATTTGTATTATTAAATTTTATTATTCAAAAAGTAAAAATTGCTCTTCGTAAACTCACCCGTTTACCATGTCCGGAAATAAGAGGTAATTTTAAATCAAGATGTGTCAATGTTTTATATGCCCAACCAGTCATGAAAGGTTCTCTGTAGAGAACCAAAGTGCCTAATTCTTTTTGCAATGGTCTCTTACGAAATTCCAAAGGCGTAAATTGACCTTTCAATAGCTCATGGCTTCTTAAAAATCCTAATGCTCTAACTCTGTTAGATTCTGAATCTGGTGTATGATCGCGGGTAAGTGCTCTTTCTACATTTCCCAATACCAAAACAGCTCTGTAATTAAAAAAAAACATTTTACACTTGATATATTTCCATGATCAACTAATACAAAAATAAATAAAATAATATAGTTTCGTTACCGAGAATCTCCTGCGCCTGCTGCATAAAGTCTACCATTAAGAAATAAAATTGTTATAGCTGTACAACCTCCACCTCCATTCTGAGCTTGCAGCTCTACCATTTGGTCCATTTGTCTATAAGCTAATTCTATAGCGCCTGTAACTAAATCTCTACCTTTTATAAGCTCATCTTCATTTTCATTCAATAACATGTTACCAGGTATAGCCGATAATCTATCCTGATAATAACAAATATTCAATGGTATTAAAAATGCAATCAATGAAAATAAATATATAAAATACATACAATCATCAATCTATGAAGGTGTAATCGTGCTGTTAATGCAACTTGATAACCTGCATGTCCATCAAACATTGAAAACAATACATAAGGCAGTGTAACATTGCATTCGGACAATTTTAGATCTCCACGGGTTGCAGAAGCTTGATCTTCGTTCCAAGTACTTTTTCCGGCATTTATACATTCGGCGTAACCTGCGCACCATGGTAAACGACTAAGATCCCTTGGAACAATAATGGGTCTTACTCTATGATCTGCGCTAACCTATTTGACAAAAATTTTAACAAGAATAGAATAAGTAATTTTAATTCTTATAAAATTTTAATGATAATATCAGTCATACCTGTGTTTCTTCAGTTGTCAAACCTAAAAAACTTGGTCGACTATAGGGTTTATTTTCAACTTCAATAGCAAAGTTTGAATTTAAATAATCAGCAACTGTATCGGTATCCGAGTCATTAGGATATTGCAAGCCAAGTTCACTTGCTCCAACCGCATTCATCAACGCAGACTTAAATCGGTTCAACATGATTGTTGGATGTTGTTAATTAATAATTTCCAAAATAATACTCTTCCGTTTAAACAATCTATATAAATGTATTTATATAGATATTCATAATTTACATATATCAAAATGTCGACAATGTTATTACGAATAATAATCAAAATTATGTACCCAATATCACACTTAAAATTGTAAGATACATATAAAATATTGAGGTTAGCTGTCACTGTAGAAAACGAATTGCAATAATAAGAAAAAAATTATTTCATAATATCGATTTAAACTCTGTTTATGATTTTCGAAAATTTAAATGAAGCATAATAATAATAAACGTACGATATTAATTGCACAGTGTCATATTTCAATCATCTTGTTGAGATGACGACTAAACGTCAACACGTATTTAGGTTATAACGATTAAGCATCGCATACGCCATAGAGACAAGAAATAAGGAGAATGACCTCTATTGAATTCACGTGAAATTTTAACCATTTGACCAAAGAGTTTGACCATGAACAATGAACAGGGTTTGAAGTGCAGCCAACTTCGGAGAGATCAAGACCAATGTAGAAAAATGACTAATTTATACTTTATAAGTATAATTTGATCTCTTTTTAAATGACAATCATTTTTATTTTATATTTTGTATTATAAAAATTGTTCATGAAATGTTTGTTCAACTGCAAACTACCATTAAACAATTATAAAAAACATTTCCATAAAAAACGTAAATAGGTATTTAAGTTTACGCGCGTTAATTTAATGAGGCTTAAAATCAGTCATGTTTTTGACATGTGTTAGTCGATAATGAAGTTTTGTATATTGACAAGTGGTTTTCTTTAGAAATCAGAATTTTATATGTTACGTATAAGAAAATATTTTTTAATTGTTGATTTCTCATAATGTATTATATGTTTCATATTTATTAAGTATACTATTTGTACAGAAGTGTTTTAATAAAATTTAAAATGGACGTAAAACCGAAGAGTGAACATCTTTTAGCCCTTAAAGGTAATAACAAAATTATATTCAATACTAAAATTGAATCAATGTAGTCATTCAATTTTTCAATACTAGCTTGTTTAATATTTTTAAATAATCAAACTGGGCTATTTTCATATTATGAAATTGTTTTCAGTTATGAGGTTAACTCGACCCACCTTAGCCAGTCCCGTAGTTATCACAGGTGATTCTACTGATTTATCAGGCAATACCCTTAACAGCGAATTGAAAAATGATTGTACATCTTTGCAAGGCATGGAAACTTTAGCAATTGGGCAGTTTATGGTACTACCTCAAAGTTTTGGGTAAGAGTTAATTATGAGATAAGAAGTAAAATTTACTAAACTATGAAATGCCATAAACAAATAATATGCTCTTCTAACAAAAATAATCAGTATTGTCCAATAGTGCCTCACTCTTTCATTTTCTTTTCTATATGACAATATTACCAATAATTTCTAAAATATATAAATGCAACAAACTACTACACCATTTACTTATATAGTTTTAATATTGTTGTAAGAATATAAAGTATTAAACCAATTCAAGAATTATTATGATATCTTACTTTTTGTAGGAATATATATCTAGGAGAGATATTTTCTAGTTACCTATGTGTACATAATGGAAGTAATCAGTTAGTGAAAAATGTTACAATCAAAGTGAGTTTTATTTCATAAATAATTTCAAGAATTATTAAGAAATAAAAATATGTATATGAAATTTTATTATTTTTAGGCTGATTTACAGACAAGTACACAAATAATATCTCTTTCCAGTGCCAAGTCAGAAACAAAGGAATTAATTCCTGACAGCACTCTTGATGAAGTAATTCATCATGAAGTGAAGGAAATAGGCACTCACATGTAAGCGATGTTAATATTCCTTAATTACTTTAAAATCTTCAAGTGAAAACATCATTAATAATTAAATTGACTTCAATAGACTTGTCTGTGAGGTGATTTATACTCCTACAACTTCTCCCACTACTCCGCTATCATTCAGAAAATATTTCAAATTTCAAGTATTGAAACCTTTAGATGTGAAAACAAAATTCTTTAATGCAGAGGTATGACTTTTCACAATTTCTAAATTAACTTAACTTTACAACAATTTCAACTTTGCAGTCTGATGAAGTTTATTTGGAGGCTCAGATACAAAATTTAACTGTAGGTCCAATTTGTTTGGAAAAAGTTGCTCTTGAATCATCTCATTTATTCAGTGGTAAATATTTGTTTTAATTTAATTTTCTTGTAAGAATATAATAGAAAATTTATAATTTCAGTTTCTACATTGAGTACAAATGAAAAAAATGAATCGATTTATGGGAAAGCTAATTTGCTGGACAGTGGTTGTAGTAGACAATATTTATACTGTTTGAAACCAGAATCAAGTTTATTAAAGGATTTAAAAATGATGCACAATGCTACAAATATTGGTAAATTAGATATAGTTTGGAGAAGCAATTTAGGAGAGAGAGGCAGATTACAAACTAGCCAATTGCAAAGAATGGTATAATTTTCTTGTATTTTTTTCATAATTTAAAGGATAGATTCACTTATCTGTAAATTATTTTTAGGCACCCGAATATGGAGATTTAAGGGTTACTATGAAATACATTCCATTGAAAATTTATTTAGAGGAACCTGTGAATTTCAAATGTCATATAATAAATACTTCGTAAGTACAATATTACATTTTGATTTTTCATTTTAGATAATAATAGAAAACTAATATTTCCACTAGTGAAAGGAGTATGGATCTCTTATTAACGTTAAAAAGTAATAACTCTATGGCTTGGTGTGGTATATCGGATACAATGATTGGAACTCTGAAACCTGGAGCTTCAACTGAAATTCCTTTATGTCTAGTACCATTAGAGACAGGCATTATTGTAAGTATCTGTTTTTAATATTTGATCATTCAAAATAAATTATATGATAATTATTTTTCAGACCATCTCTGGAATGAAATTGATGGATACATTTTTAAAAAGAGTTTATGATTACGATGACTTAGCACAAATATTTGTTAATCAAGTTAATTGCGTAGAAACTTGTTAATGAAGCGATGAATGGAAAAAATTTACAAATATTAAAAATATTTTATTTATTATACTATAAATTATTGTTATTTAACAAATTATTTGAAAAATATTTTGTACTACAAATATGATTCAAAGGTTGACATCCGTTCTGTTTCACTTGTAGCTCCAACAGCACAAGCTAATAAAGTTTGTACATCTTGTGGTTCATTCCCACCAAATATATAACCATTAGCTTTGTCCACGGCATTTTTCACACGTAACAAAAGAGCATCATTAGATACATCCAAAGGAATGAAGCTTACAAGACTGTAATCTTCAATTAATGATACCATAGCAGTATTCAATTTTTTATATCTATAAAATTTATAATTAACATGAAAAAATATTACAAGTCATAATTTTTGTGTTTAATAACTCACTTTGCTGTGAATGGGTCATCATCCAATTTTTCTATCAGATACTTCAAGTCTAAGACTTCTGTATAAAAATCTATATTAAATGCTAGACGTTCATTAAATTTTTTCATTTCATCAAATTTCGTCATAATATTAACATGAGGTAAACCAAGTTGAAGCATAGTAGTTGTACAAAGCACCAAAGATGACAAATATTTTCCTATTGAAAATAAATTAGATGTCTAAATAAAATTTTCTCAGTTATATTCCTTGTAGTAGAAATACCTGGATCACTGCAATGGTGAGAATCTATCAGTTGCACACTGCATAATCTTACCAGATTTTCACTCAATTTTTCAGTAATTAGCTTTATGGCATTGTGGTGAGTATATAGTTCCACCTAATGTATGACAGAAAATAATATTCTAATGATTTGTACAATGTTTTAAAATTAAATGGCAGAAACAGTACGTACTTGACCTGGACAATCCAATATTATGTAATGATCCTTTAAATTTAATATTTTCGAAATAAGCCATTGAACATTAGTTTCCAAAACTTCCATACAATATATCAGTGCTCCATTTGGTCCTAGATCATATGCTGACATTACTTCTTCGTGTTTAATTACTTCAGAAATATCTACTTTAGGTATATATTCCATATTTTCATTAGCAGGATCTATATTTACAACAGCAACTTTCCTTCCCAATTTTTCCAAAAATTTTGACATTGCATTACAATATGTGGTTTTGCCACTTCCAGGTGGTCCAATCACCAGTTGTCCAAAAATTAAGCTCATTTTTGTTTTTGTGATAATAATTTACCACGTCTTGATTTTGTTGACTACAGCTATAATAGATTTTAGTGTTTCCTTACTATATTCTTTTAATGCTAATGATATCAACAATGGTATTTTTATATCAACATTTTCAGCAATATTTCTAACAGCAGCAAGAGTCTCTATGTCATCTTTTCCAAACAGTGTTCTGCAAATGAATATTTTTCTATAAATTTTAAATTCCTTTAATTTATAAAATATTTATAGTGACACTTACTTCACGCTAAAAACTGAACTGAACTGAACTGTTTCGTTTATAACAGATTCTTGATTGACTGATATTATAGGTCCTAATTTCTTATACTGAGTAACTATCAATAGTATTCTATTGCTGAAATAGATAAGTGCACGTATTATTTAATAATTCTAAAGAAATAATTTTGCAGTCAATTCAATTAAAAATTAGCATACTTGTACGTCTCTATGACAATATCAGTTTCGTTATTATTTACAACAAAAGAGCAAGCATTACTCATCGTAATCTTCTTACAATCCTGAATGAAAAGAAATAAATTATTTTTTTAATATTCAGTAAAAAATTTTTTTTACTTACAATTTAATATAACAAATTTAAATTATTTTTTACTACGTGTATTAAATGTAAAATATAGTAAATGATATCATATGAAAAATTTTGTATCTTTAAGGTTAGAATACCAATTTGTCCAAATTCATACAATTTCAGCCATAGACTTACCGGCCTGGTACCGGTTCCGGTAGGCGGTAGTACCGGGGCATTTCACCGGGTGGACAATAACGCAAGCACTTGCGGGATTGTCCAGTATTATCGAATCAAACGCCGTAACATTAGTTCACTTTCGCAAACTATAGTTCAATTCCAGAATCCAGATTCCTTTTATAAATGATAATCGTCATTCGTCAATTCGCTATTTCGCCATTCACCATTCACCATTCCTAGATTCTTAGTGCATTCGACTGTGCAGTGTGCGTATTTTATGTACCACTCGACTCGGCTCTTCCTAACATTTTATTTATTCCTCTTTTTCTATTTTGTAAAATTAGGAAAAATAGTATTATATTTAAAATTAAGAAAGAGCGAAACAAACAGTGCAAAAAGAGTACTTATATGTACTCTTTGCAAGAGTGCGATTAGTAACTCTTCTCATAATTCGACATTCACAATCATAAACGACAAGTGGGCATAAATTAAAAGAATAATTTGTTAATGTTAACTACGATGTCGTTGTTTAACAAACCTAAGAGAAATATCCGTCGCCGACATTTCAATGAAGAAGACGAGGATAATGAGAACAGGATGGAAGCCGAAGATTCTCAACCTGTCAAATTAAAAACAAAGAAAAAAGATAAACCAAAGCAGACCCTGCTTAGCTTTGGCGAAGAATTAGAAGAAGGTAAGTATGAATACAGAGAACTAATTGCATTCAAAGTTAGCTAAAATAAGATTATAATATTTCATATTGATTGACTAAAATCAATTACATCATTATAGCGGATGACGGAGAAGTTTTCAAAGTCAAGAAGTCTTCCCGGAGCAAAAAATTGATGAAACAACTTGATCACGAAAGGAGGAAAAAGAAAGGTGAAGAGAAAATGCAAGTGGACTCAGAGCAAGCAAACATGTCCATTAAACAGGATAAAGATTTAGAAATAAAAACAGATGATCTAGTAGTAAGCTATCTCTATGATGTTTTATTAGTATTAGAATTTTTTTGGTTTAAGACCATATCTATAGAATTTTACTTACAAGACTGTTTGACTGTCATTTTTCACGTAATGTAATCAGGTTTAAAAGATTATTAATAACTTACAGTGTTGCACTTTTGATATTTATGAATTTCGTATCAAAATTTCACAGATATCAAGATTAGCTAATTTCCAATATCAGTTTTAAAATATTAAATTTGATCAATTATTATGTTATTAAAAATATTAAATGATAAATTTAACTTTATTCACAGGATTTTCATGTTTTAACTCATTTTGATCACATAATTTTTTCAATAGGTCAAAATAAAAAATACAGGGCCATTAATACTAAATGGACGTGCTGCTTTAGCAGCTGGAAAAGATGACTACTCCTCTGATGATGAAGAAGATGCACATTCTCACAAGTTCCGTAAGAATACAGATAAAGCTGACTCCATGAAAATATTCCTTGAAAGTATGTAATTAATTTTATATATTGTAATATATGCTATATTCAATCATTTAAATAATTGTAATTTTATAGGTGGATGTATACCAGATGCAGCTATGATACATGCAGCTAGAAAACGCAGACAAAAAGCCCGTGAATTGGGAACTGATTATATTCCAATCGAAGATCAAAGGTATGTCAGGACTTTGTATTGAAAATCAGTCAAACTTTTATAAATATGAAATTCAATTTTTTTTTATAGCGATGAAAAAGGAAAGTCAAGACTAGTAAGAGAAGAAGACCACGATCAGAGCGATGATGATTCTCAAGATCGAATGGATATGTCAGTTAATACTGAAGCAAGAGATAAAGAAAAGAGGAGAGAAGCTTTCCTTGCATCTCAAGTTCCTATTAGACGTAAGACTCTATCACATCATATTTTACAACCAAAACATGATATGATAAACAGTTCGAAATTCATTCATCATGTCATTTCAGTCTCAGATGATGAGAGTGAACATGATCATGAGGAGGAAGAATGGGAGGCACAACAGATCCGAAAAGGAGTCACTGGAGCCCAAGTAATTTTTCGTATTTTTCTTAATATTAATATTTATTATTTTTATATTAAGTTATTTGTATTTTAAAATTTAGATTGTCGCTGCACATCAAGATTCTATGATGCAGCAGCAATTCAGCCTTGGTATGAATCCGACAATGGGAAATTCTGGATTGCCATTGGAAATGGTTATGATGCCAGTTCCACCTCCACCACCATCCATTCAACCACCAGATCCAACAAAAGTGGTCCCAGTAAATCCTCAAGAAGTAATTCATAAAATGCGTGGGAGGTTTGTTATTTTTTTTTTAATAATAACTTTATAGTGGGAGAAAGTCACCAAAATGAATAATATATTTTTCATTTCATACCAGGCTCGATAGTTTGAAGGAGGTTCACAGACGACACCAACTAGATCAAGAAAGTTTGGAGCGTGAATTGGATCAAACTGTGAAAGAACTGAATGAAGGTGAAACCCGAGCACCACAGCTCGCGCAACGCTTCAGATATTACCAAGAGTTACGTGGGTATGTCACTGACTTGGTAGAGTGTCTTGACGAGAAGGTGGGTGTATACGCTCTCACGTTTTTTTTATGTGCACTGGGGTTTTCCATGCTATACCTGGCTGTATAAAGAATTCGAACGATTATTTGGCTGAATTGTTGCATACCGCATTCTCTCTTATTTTCCTATGTAATTTGATAATAAGTATTTTTTTCTAAACAATGTTATTTCGAAATATATAAATTATGTTGCTGGGGATCCTGATCTTCTCTGTATTTGGTATTATTAATAGCAAGTCATTGATAATACAAAATCTATAAATGTATAAACTTCAAATAAATTATTCAAATTGTAGTAACTGGTGAGTAAAACTAACTATACTGTTCTAACGTAAGGCAGAAATTCTAAGATATTCACTGATAATTTTTTTCCACTTCAATGGGGTTGATATAACCTTATTGCCAATCTTCATCAAATGTAAGGTACAAATTTTAATCGACTATCTCTTTGTTAGCTGCCTCTGGTTGTTGGATTGGAGCAACGCTGGTTAGAATTATACGGAGAGCGTACATTGGAACTGATGGAAAGAAGAAGACAAGATACACGAGATCAAGCAGAAGAAATTACGACGGCAGCAAGTCAGTTATTTCTTTTATATCAAAATCGATAATCTAACTATAAAATGATTACGAACTATTTTTAAACATCATTATTACAATACATTAATTGCCACTTCACTTTTAGGAGGTCAACCGGTACGACGGGGACCTGAATTCGAAGCCCGGATTCGTCGCGCAACTGAAAGAGAAGGAAGAAGGGCAAGACGTAGAAGAGCCAGAGAGTTAGCACCGTCAATGTCAAAACATATCGACGGTATGTCGAGCGATGACGAAGTTACAGAACAGCAAAATTTAGTATTTAAACAAGCCAAAGGTAATAAAGGTAGAGATATTTTTACTTAGTATATTTACTAATATATATGATTTTCCTTTTTAGAAGAAATTGATAGCGAAAGCAAAGAAATATTTTCGGACGTTGTAGATGAGTATTGTACAGTTCGGGGTATTTTATCAAAATTAGAGTCTTGGAAAGAAACTGATTTAGACGCTTACATGGAAGCTTACGTGCCATTATGCATTCCTAAAATGCTTTCTCCTATTATCAAATTACAATTAATAACATGGAATCCGATTATGGTAACTTTTGTACTAAAATGATTATGCTGATTCTAAAAGTTTCATATCATATTTATGACTTTTTTCTTAATTTTAATAGGAAAGTGCTGATATTGAAAGAACAAAATGGTATAGCTCATTACTATTGTATGCACTAGATAGTAAAGAAACTGAAGAGTCTTTAAAACAGGATCCTGATGTCAAATTAATACCGTCCACAATTGAAAAAATTGTTATACCTCGATTAACCTGTAAATATATTACATGTAATAATTTAGTGAGAATATATCATGTTATATCTTAATATTAAAATTAATGTTAATGATTACAGCAATTGTCGAGAAAGTATGGGATCCAATGTCTACATCACAGACTTTACGTCTTGTAGGAACAGTAAATCGTTTAATCCGAGATTATCCTAACTTGAACGATACAAGTAAATCTCTAGAAACTCTATTTAATACTATATTGGAGAAAACGAAATCAGCAGTGGAAAATGATGTTTTCATACCTATATTTCCAAAACAGTGTGTATTAATAAAATGTAGTAGTTATTTTTTATTGGTTTTATGTAAACTTAATGTTTTTGATACTTCATTGCAGAGTTTTGGATACCAAGCATCAATTTTTTCAAAGACAATTTGCCATGGCAGTTAAATTATTACGTAATTTGTTAAGCTGGCAAGGTTTACTTGGCGATTCTCAATTGAAAAATTTAGCACTGGGATCACTGCTCAATAGATACCTGTTAGCGGGATTACGTGTTTCTGCTCCTGCAGATGCTCTTTTTAAAGCGAATATGGTGAATTCATCATTAACCCAAAAAAATAAATTCAATTTCATATAAAAACTTAAATTCAATAATGTATGAATTATTTTAGATAATGAGTACTTTGCCACGGGCTTGGTTACAAGGTGAAACTATTGAACATCTAAAAATGTTTGCTGCGTTAATTCATCAACTGAGTGAAAAATTAGATCAAGCCAATCCTGCTCATAAGTGAGTTTATAATTTTCTTTCCTAGAGTGAATGGAGATAAACACATATGTTAATTAAAAAATACTCAATATGTTTCAGTGATGCTTGGGAGTATTCAAAATCAATCTTGAAGATTATCAGGCCATCATAATTTACTATTAAGTTCACACGTCCATACTCATAGTTGCGGCACTAATTGTAGTTTTATACAATATAAATAATTTGTATATGAAACTTCAAACTATGTTAATTACAGTTAGTATATGCAAGTTTCATTTTTTATAGATACTAAAATTTTGAAACGTTCTATAGAAATATATATTTTATGTAAATAAGTAATACACTCACGATGAAAGGAAATTGTAAATACTGTATGCCTCTAAATGTGTCGGAAATTCTTATGAAATGTATTGAAATAAAATTCTATTTATATCATTTTGTGTATTGAAGTTATATGATTTTCAGTATAGTCTTTTTATACTTGAATCTTTTAAAAAATCGAATGCTTTTCTATCAGAATATGAGATATACTAACGGTGATAAGAAAAATTTTGGGATCAAAGGTTGTTGCTCGAGATATTTTCCTTTTAAGGAATATATTTAAAATCACAAATGCCATTTAAATCTTATGTGTATTTATATTTGAAGTTTATTCATGGTGTTTATTTTGATAATTTACCTTTTTAAACGATAAGATGGGAATCTGTATTTATGTATTCATACAATCCCTGAAATGAACAACGAGTTATTTGATCCGAAAAATTAAAATTCTGAATAAAATTATAAATCAAGTGAAAGCAGAATTTAAAAAATAATGTGATCGTTTTTTTCTTTTAGACAGTTTTTAAAGTGTAGAAGGGATAATACGATATGATTGAAGATAATATAGTAGGGGGATAATATCAACTACCACAAATAATGAATTCATGGGTCATAGTGATAGGAACTGTAAGGGTCATCTGTTGACTTCCATGAACTCAGTCTACTTTGATTCAGCTAAGATCATGTCCGCTATGGAATCTCAAGGTATGAAAATTATTATTAGCTTGCTTGTTAAATAATTTAATACGTATTATTGATTAAATAATTAACAAACTTTTGTTTTCAAAATAGTTATACTTTTTTCATTATAAGATAAATTTCAGATCTATTGTAATAGTAATCACAATGATAAATTTCAATTTGAATTATTTTCCAGATAAAAATTTCAATTTCGGACAATGGATGATAAAATTTGTGTTTATCGTATTAACTTTATGCGGGACAACTGACGCTAAACATTTGTTCCAGCCGAATAAAGAATATGTTTATTCTTATAATAGTGTATCAAATTCGGGTGTATTGCTGCCTTCGGGCGCAGCATCTTCATGGGGTTTGCATGGTAAATTGATCATCCAAACAACAGAAAATTCGATTTCCATGCAGGTATTTGAAATAAAATAATAATAGACAGTGAACAATGCGAGAATTCCTCATAAACTTGTTTTTTTAAATAGTTAGAATCTCTGAAAATGAGTATGGCGAATGGTGAAATTGAAGATAAAAATGTCAAAGTGGATATTGTTAGTGATTCTAAAGAAATGTTGAAGCCTTTTCATTTAACTTACAAAAATGGATTGGCAGAGAATTTTAGTATAACACATGAATCAGTTTGGGCAACAAATATGAAACGGAGTATAGCCGGAATACTACAGCTCGATTTAATGAATTTGGATAACGTTGCAGCATTTTATTCCATAGAGGTAAGTTTTTACTTGCATTTAATTTTTCCTTAAAATTCATAATCTTTTTGACATTTAGGTGAATCATTACGGTCGATGCAATGTTGAATACGTAGGTAGTGCAGTGAGTGTAAATGAAAAAACAATTCGTAAATTTATCGATCCTCATATGTGTGTTGGACACCCGCGTTATGACTGGACCAATGTGCCTAATATGCAATGCAACAATAACGATCAAGTACGACTTTTTTTAAACTATTGGAATTTAAATATTATATAATAATGAAAATTAATTATTAATCAGAATCCAGTACTAAAATCAAGCGAAAGATTGTACAAAGTTAGATCTAGTGGGCCAGTATATGAAATTGTGTTGGTCAACGCAACTGGAGAAATATATGTCCAACCATTTCAAAGCCAAGGAGAAGCGCACTTTCTTTTTACAAGGTCTGTAATATTCATTTTTCAAATTGAAGTTGTAATTCATCAGCAAATGAATATAAATTCTTCAAAAGATCATATAACTTCTTCCCTGCTGACTCAGTTCCAGAACCGAGTAATCAAATGATATGAATTATACAAAATATAGGCAAAGTCTTGAATTGGAATCAGTGACGGATATTGTTAATAAAATCTCTATTAATGATATGCATATGACAGCACTGCAGCATGAACTTCCACAGGATGACCTTACACAAGGAAGAAATATACCAAATAAAGAATTCATTTTCAAATCGGTAAAATTATAATTGATTAAAATCGTAATTCATTATGTATTGAACTCATTTTGTGTGCTTCCCTAAAGATTGGAGGCTTGTTGGATAGACTGAGCCAAAGGCTGGAAAATCCTGGACTAGATACCGAAACTAACAATTTACATAATACCACGATTTCGGTATTATTATACTACTTCAGTATGTTAGATCGCACAGATTTACAATTGGCTTACAATAAAATATCTGGAACGAGTTATAAAGAGGAAACAATAAGGTACGTGTCTTTCACATTTTTTTTTTTAATAATTCTTGTTTAATAACAAAAATTAATTTATTGTAGAAATATGTTTTTGGAAGCTTTACCACAAATTGGAACTAAAGAAGCTACTTTATTCGTATTAGACTTAATTCAGAATAAAAAAGTCTCAGATATTACTGCTATTCAACTTTTGACTCATTTGCCTTTTCACGTCAGACGTCCTGATGTTCAATTATTAGTTCACTTGCAGCCATTCCTCAATTTCCCAGAAAAAATTTCGATGGAGGTCCAAAATACCGCTATTTTGACTTATGGAACATTAATATACAAAACATGTTTGTTGTATTGTCCATATGAAATGTTAGATGATTATGTTCGATTGTACTTGGATAAATTTACAGGTAAGATTATACTTTAACGAAGATGGTTATGGTTCTACTCATCTAATTATTTTGTATTACAGCAAGTACTCAGTACGAGCAAAAAATGGTCTGGCTGCAAGGATTAGCAAACATACAATTAGGACGCGTTGTTGAATTTTTGGAACCGATTGCTAGCGGCAGCAATGCCGAATCAAGACATTTTAGAGCATTAGCTGCGTGGGCTTCAGTCCCGACTGCACCACTTAGACCAGATGTTGTATGTATACTTAATTAGAAAAGCGAAAAAGATGAAAATTCTCATCTAATTTTCATTATTTTTTAGATTTACCCAGTTTATTGGCCTATATTGATTAATCAAACAGAATATTTAGAAATGCGAATTGCTGCATTAACATTATTAATTGTTTCAAATCCAACACCGAGCAGATTGATTTCGCTTTATTGGTATTTGCAAAATGAACCTAATCAACATTTATATAATTACTTTTATACAACTCTGAAATCTATGGAACATACCACTTATCCCTGTTATTCTCATATGTAAGTACGTTTTTCATCAAATTTCAAGATCACATAAGCTTGGGAAATTGTCATATTTTTTAACTGTTTCTTAAAGAGGAGGATTGGCAGCGCAATTTGTACGAATTCTTCGTAAACCAAATGAATCGCAGCAAATAACCACCGGCAACTATTTGTTTGATTATCAAGATTCGTACAGAAAATTCGGGGCAATGCTTCACAGTGTGGTAATAGCGAATCCACTTACAAATATTCCCGAAGTATTTTATATTACATTTAATAATTATGGAAGTGGTAGAAACTTAAATAACGTAGCTGTGAGTATTGAAATTTAATATTGAATTTAATTTTTACAATAACTATAATAAATTATTCTTTGATAAAATTTAGTTGTACGTAAAAGGAGAGGGCTTATTGAATGTTCTATCAACATATGTAGAAACTCCAACGCAAGTGAAAGATATTTTGAGTCAATTTAAAGTCAATTACAAAGAAAAAGCGACTGCGCATTTAGAAATTATTGCGCGTGTTCAGGGAAAAACCGTACTTTGCTTGCATTTGAATGAAACTAATATTGAAAAAGCAGTTCAGTGTAAGTATTAATATCGTCGAATGATAGAATGAAAAATATAATTCATTTTTCTCTTCATTTTTTCAGATTTAATGACTTTACCAGATAATATCCATCACATATATCAAAACATGGAATTTCATATAAATCAACAGCGAATAAATGTCCCTCTAATAATGGAATCTGTACAAGTAACTGATCTTGGAACAAATGTCAGATTAGCTGTCACAGCTACGTCACTATTCTCAATGCGTGGAAATTTCACGCGAACATCGAATGGAAGAAATAATCATGTGATTTTGCGGTTTGTTTCGAAGTTCGAAATATGCTGGTTGAGCAATATGTTAATGATTTAATTTTTTACAGAACATCTGTACATGGTACAGAAATGATTGAACATTATAATCCAATAGTTGACTTATGGCATGGAGCCGAAAGAGCACAATCAATTCATGGATACCTTCCGATAAATGTTACTGTTGGACTTGAAGAACGTCCGTTCATATCATACAACACACCTATAGGTATTTTTTTTTTTTTCTTATTAAAGCAAATGTTCTTTGTCATCGAATCATATTACACCATAATTTTTCTCTCCCTGACTATTTTTACTTCGCTTAGAATATTTAAAAACTGGAATAACTGCGCATACAAGAACTGTAACTAATATTCGAGGTGCGAAAGTAAAATCGAAGCTACTGCAAGTTTGTCCGCATTGTTCGGAAACTCATGTTGTTACAAAAGCACCCTCCGATAAACTACAGGTAATACAAATTTAAAATTATTTTTAAAATGGCTATATTTTTTAAGACGAATAATTTTTCACTTAGACAACGGATCTATTTGACTTTAAAATCCTAGAACTCGGAGGGCATTTCCGAGCGAAAGTCTTCGATTGCGACAACAAAATTACTCAACAAGAAATGTTAACAAACATACTTTCTTCGCATCGATCTAATCATCGGTAAATCGGTTATTTTTCATTATTCATAGTGCTACAGAAATTTATAATTATTTGTTTAATTAAATAGAATTTGGCCACTTGTACGTTTCCCACTGATGGGTTTACATCTGTTGGATTACTTTACTTACGTACCGCCTAAAGGTAGTTGTGGAATAGCTGCTTACATTGAGTCCATGAATTCCCGACGCTCTCAGGTAAAACTGGAATATGCTAAAAACAACAACTATCATATGCTTTCACTGACACATCGTGATATGGAATTATCGAAAATCTTGCAACAATGGACTGTTGCTATGCTTTACGAACCGACAAGTTGGATATCAGATTCGTTGAAGCTGAAAGCAACAAGGGTTGCACCAAACGAAAAAGTGCTGAAGGTAAGATATAATTTGAAAACAAGAAGAGGTAAATTAATTATATTAATGAATTTTACCAGTTTTGTTTGGAAGCAGAAAAGGAAATACCATGGCAGTGGGATTTCTTGAATACAAATCCTAGCGGTCCATCAAGAGTCAAATTGAATATGATGTGGGGTTTGTCTGAAACAGCAAAAGGAAAATGTACTGGATCCTCAGTTTTGTTAGAATTGGTTGGTGAAGTAATGCCGCAACAAATTGAAGATAGTAAAACATCAAAGTGGCCTTATGGCACGTGTCAAGAAGAATCCACAGGTAAACGCGCAATGCCATTCACAGAGGCTTGTTACGAGGCTTCCAAAGAATTATCAACACTGAGGAAGTATCAAATTTCTGTACAATATAAAGATGTAAGTCTTCTAATGAAGTTAGATAATGAAATGTTTTTAAAACACAATAATTACTTTTAGCTGCCCAAAGAACTTGCAAATTTTGCTTGGAAATTAAGAGCTTTCTACAACTTAATAGGCGGAAGCAGTAATTCCAGTTTAACGTCAGACCATTTCTTACTAGGTGTTACAATTCCAAAAGATTCAAATATAGGGATTCTTCAATTTGATTCACATAAAATACCTATACAATATGATTACAATTTAATAGATTTTCTACTTGCACGTACTAGAATTCACAAGTATATGGATAATCGTATTATTCACGCATTTTTCAGTATGTATATAAATCTATAGTTTTTATATATTTTAATTGCACTACAGAAATGCTCACCTGAAAACTATTTTGATAAAATAAAGGTATCTGCATATTGACTCCCAATACAGTGAGAACTGTTTATAACACAACCATTCATGTTGACACCACGCAGGAGAATTTATTGCTTGGTCATTGTGATTATAATAATCCGCGAATTGCTGTAACAGCCAAGTACGATCATAACGGCTTTGTTATCAATTCTTATGATGAATCGGGATATTTAAAAATTGTACCATTCGAAAAGGGTGGTGCCGTTTTTAATTCTACAACACGTATTCCAATGGAGCCAGATTTCGTATTTTCTACTGTGGACAATAAAAGGTATAATATAGTAAAAACTTTTTAAATATATCTAATAACGTTTATACTTTTTACAGAGTTAGATTGGACGACAAATCTGTAGATATTTTACTTCCCAATATGTTAATGTATGTACACTGGACGCAAGATCAAGTCTTCTTATTTTTCCCTAACCATTTGTTAGAGTTTAGTTGTGGTATTTGTATGACTGACAATAATACATATAATTTGTATGAAAAACTTTAATTAAAATTCATGTACACGTTCTTTTAGTTCGAAAACATGTTTTCAATTACACGTATATCAAATTTATAATAATAATAATTAGAAAAAAGAAACAATATAAACTTTAATTTATACTTAATCTGAACTACTTGAATTTTTGCTTGATTCGAAGCTGTTTGCTTCCATAAGCTCCATACTTTCTCCTTCAAAATATACATCTGAATCTACATCAAAGTTGAAACTACATGTTGCGTCAAGAAGCTCTAAATTATCTCCCGTAAAATAGACGTCTGAATCAGAATCAGAATCTATAATAATCACACTACTATTATAATTATCAGTCTTATTATCAATACTTTCAATAAATATTTTACACGAACTATCAATGTGTTGATTTATATTTTTCAACTTGACTTTTTTGGAACAAATGGGACATTTTGTTACTTCATATTGTATATTTTCTTCTGTAGTAGTTGAATTTTGTTTCTTTGCTTCAACTAAACCATTATTAGGTTTATATTTTTTTGACAAACTGCTGGTGGGGTTATCGTCATTACGACGTTTTGTACTAAAATTTGTTAAATATTTATCCAATAAGTTACTTCTGTTAGTTTTATTGCCCCCTAAAACACCTGACGATTTAAACCTTGAACTAGGAGCATTATTTTCTTCAGGATTATTATATTTTTTATCTATATTATGACTAGTAGTATTATCAAGCGCAGGTGTCTTTTCCACTGAATTATTGTTTGGCATTGTATTTAACCAACTATTTATGGTTTTACTTTTAACATTATCAGGTACTTTTTTTTCTATATTTTTAGTAACATTAGTTGAATTTTTTCCTACATTAGTACGACTAGTATTAGTACTTTTCTTTTCTGGTTCTTTAATTTTAATAAATTGACCTCCACAAGTTGCTTGATGTTTAGAATACCAGTAATCGTAAGGTCCTGGAGCTCTATTCATGGCTCTTTTTACAAGACCATAAAAAGGAGGCTGTAATCTACAAGGTCCATTACACTTCCACCAATGTGTTTGATACTGTCGTACTTCATCATGGAAAGAATGATATATCTGTTGAGAAGATTTAATTGTTTATCCCATGATAATATCGTATAAAATATAAAATGAAAAATCAGTTATAATTACTGTGATTCTAGTTCCAGCTGCATTATTTATTCTATCCATATGTTTGCAGAATTCTGGTCCATGTCCATCTCTGTCACGATTATTGTTTGTTAGAAATAAATATCCATGAATCATTTCGTGCTGAAACAAAGTAAATTCAGAAATACAGCTTTTAACTAAGATATATATTACTTTCTCACCAATAAAGTTTCTACAAGATCCTTCCTAGGTCGCAATTTCAGAAGTGGTTCGCTAAGCGAGATAACACACTGTCTATTTCGAGGATGAAATGTACATGTACCTGCACATCTGTTGTAAAAATTTTTCAGAGATATTGTCACGAATTTTTGTTAAAAAAATACCTACGATGTCATTCTTTTACTCCATCTAATTTCAACACTGGCAAGAACATTCCAAAAGAATCGTTCATTGAATTG
Organism: Goniozus legneri; assembly: GCA_003055095.1. Lineage (NCBI taxonomy): Eukaryota > Metazoa > Arthropoda > Insecta > Hymenoptera > Bethylidae > Goniozus > Goniozus legneri. The sequence goes on from NCVS01000331.1 coordinate 177,039, forward strand.
CAAAAACAATGTAAAAATATTTGGATTTGGGTCAATAAACTCTAATGTTGTATCAATTAAGCTTTGAGGTCGATAGTTTTCCTTATTTCTCTGTAAGTTAAAACAACAGTATTACCATTCCTTGTCAAATTCAGAATGAGATACATAACCCAAACTACTTACTGATACAATAGCATTTTCTGTAATACCAAAATTTAGATCAAAATTTAATGCTTTCTTACTCATTTTTATTTATCCAAATAGTCAAACATATTTTTAATAACTAGAAGAACAATTCCGAGAGAGATCTAACGAGCAATAACTACAAAAACTGTAACCTCATGTATTTGAATTCACGCATGCGCCAACTAATTCCCGCAAAACAAAGGAATTTTCAAAACATTCTCAAATCAGGTTTTAAGGCTGATTTTTATTGTATATTAACTACAGAGATGCGTTAATGATTAATAAATATGGCTGGGTTCATTCTCAAATTTTTGTGTTGACTGTTTGATTTTGTAATTAAATAAAATCAAATATCGTTTTACGACTAACCTCATTACTATTCTTCATTATCAAATGTAGGGTAATAAAATGTTATATAATGCACGCTATCTTTTATTTACAAACGATAATTAAAAGATTTTATTTCTATAATCAAAACTATTAAATACAACCATGACTAGATAGATCAAAAGAATAAATAAATTTATATACATGCATGCACACGCCCATATATGTATAATGTGTATATGTATATACATATAAAGATAGATGTAGCTATATATACTGTAGTAAACGCAAAATATAAAAATTGTCATATAAAAATCTTATATTTTAATCGAAAACTAATTAATAATTATGTAAATGCAATCTCTCCTTCTGTACTCTCCAATACATATAATTATAGAAAAAATTTAGTACATGTTGATAATACGCGATTCGCCGAACGAATGAATGAAATCCTGTTGCGCGCTTCTCGCTCGTTCGGTGAAAGAGCGAAGCGTGACCGCGATCGCCCCACCAACCTTACCCTCCTCCTCCTCCTCCTCTCCCCACTCGATTCGCGAATCGCGATGTGTGCGCCAAAACACACTATCGACTCTTCCGCGAGAGATACATATTATGTCACGCGTACTCATCCGAAGGTACAGCACGCGACGATGAAGGTGTCGTAAGTTCGAGACTAATCATTGATCTCGCGTGTGTTATTGCACCGAGATATAGCGATCCTTGGTGTTCGACGCGCGGTTGAGAATTGACGGCGACAAAAGGGGGGGTGAGGAGAGAAACGAAAACGCGATGTATCGCTCGCGAGCGCGTACCTATCGACGAGGAAGGCAACACCTCGCCTCGTCGGCCGTCCGATAGTACCATAGTACTAAAGGGTACCATCTCTTTCTCACCTTTTCGTTCATTCTCTGTTTCATTACCGTCAATGTTCTCAACGTCGGAGCAGTGAATTTCGCATGTCAATGCCTCGTTATTTCTCGGGTACAAGCGAGTAAATTCCGCATGCGAGTGTGCGTGTGTTGTGTGAAAAGGAGCGTATGTATATATATGTCTACGCAAGTGCGGGGATGAACACTACGGTAAGCGCGAGGCGAGGGAGGAGGTTCGGGGCGCTTCCCGTGGCGATGAACGTCGTCGTCGTCGGCTCTAGCCTAAAGGATAACCACAAACGCATTAGCGCCCGAATGTCTTTTCAGTGCAACGAAAATGGTGAAGTGTGGGATAAGGTGGGCATCGAGTAAGGCCTTTGACAGCTCGAAACATGACAGAAGCGTCGGAGGAGTAAGTGAAATAACATTTTTTTCAAATAAGACTACGCATACTGCGAACCCTGCCGTTTGCCCTTAATTTGAAATTTTATCTCGAAATAAACGAACGACCATGATACGATCTCCACCCTTCTTGACAGAACGACGGCCCATTTAATTTGTTCAGAGTGTCTCGGAACGACTCAGCTGGACGTCACGAGTACACTTAAATTTATTTGTGTGTATCTCGCACGAACATATATTCTTACGAAATAGAATTTTTTTCGCACCTCGATATTTCCCCTTCTCTACCCTTCAGAAGAATGTGTCACACCACTCTGTTGGGTGTATATTACACATACATACTCGGTTAACACGTTGTCGCGGTAATGTGTTAGTGTGTCACCTTGTATTCGTGCATGGCCGACTGTTCATTCATCGAATCGATGTCAACGTGTAACATCTGCTTTCCCGCATATATCGCGAGGCGTGTACAACTCGACGAGCAAAGCATAGTTGTCTCATATACAGCAAATTTTTTACTTTCATAAAAGTAATTACTAATTAATGATAATATCTTTTATTTAAAAAAATTTTTTTCTCATTAATTTTAATTGGATTTCACTACAGTTTTTAAGATGGTAGATCAGGAATTCAATAAGCCTTCATTTATTATTTTATTCTGAATACCCACATTATAATAACTCTAATATATTCTTGGTATTTTATTTCTTAATTTTTCGCATAAATCAAATCTTTATTATTCATCTTTTTCTTCAGTGGTAACTATTTGGTGAGGGTACGAGCTCAGGTTATGACAAGGGATGACAGTTCTGGTGGATGGGTTCCTCTGAGTGGCGGTGGGTTAGCAAATGTCTCAGTTAGACGCCGAGCTACATCTACGATAGGGCATCAAACTAGTAATACAAACGGTACTGATATATCTACTTCGTCTGCTGTCATCCCAGCATCCTCTACCAACAACTCTGCATATTCTGTCTCGAACACAGCTTCCAATGTGCAAAGCCATAGATCTTCTAGTACTTCCCCACCTGATGCAGCTAAAAAGAAATACGAATACCTTATTTATGGCAAACGCATTACTGACCAATCGGTATGTATTATATATATAATTAATTACAATTATAATACTTCTGATATTAAATTATTTTCTCCATATCATAGATTGTTCTCAGTTGTACAATAAAAAAAGATTTTGAGTACAACAAGGTTATGCCTACATTTCATCATTGGCGTACTGGTGAAAAGAAATTTGGACTTACATTTCAAACTGCTGCCGATGCAAGAGCATTTGACGATGGTGTCCGTACTGCAGTTGAAGAATTATTAGAAGGTAATTATTAAAAAATATTACATTAATATTTTAGTATCAAAACTTTTTATTTAAATTAAAAACATTTAGTTTATAATGCTGCAAGCTATATTGAAATTTTAATTATAGGGCTGGCTGATTCAACTTGTCAAAATTCAGTAGATAATGGTGATGATGATGTATTTATGGTGAGTAAAGTTAATTGAATATTCGAAAAAAGAATGGGAAACTAATTTCGTAAATGAATATTACAGACCGTAAATTTGCCCGTGGAGCCTTCCGAATCACGTCAATCAACGGACTTAACGCGCGGAATTGGACGAGTATCTAACTACCATTCTCAGTGTTCAGACCTTCCGGATTCGCACAAACCCATACATTTTATAAGCGGAACATCGGCAAAACCACCGACGCCGCAACATCCTGTCGCCTCATCTATGGACATTAGACTCGACAACTATCCCTACGTGCAACTTACAACCCTAAATCACGACTACTCCTATCCCATCATTGACGATCCGAAAGGTGAACGATTGAACAGGCACAATACCGGTTCCTTGAAAAAGCCGGATATCATAGTATCGCAACCTACGAAAAATCCTGTTAAACGCAATCGCTCGATGTACGGAAACGGAAGATTACGATGCAAGCATTGTCAGGAGTATTATACGGAACAACAAAATCCAAGGGGTTCGTGCGAATATGCACCGGACCCTATAAGACGAGGGATTGCAACAATATCATGCTTATCCTGTGCCCAGTGCATGCTGTATCATTGTATGAGTGATGCCGAGGGTGACTTTGCACAAAATCCTTGCAGGTGAGTCTCGAACAATCTTAGAATTTATACAATTCAAAGTTGATATATTAATTCTTTTAAAAAAAGTTGTAGCACAGAAGAAGGATGTGGTCGTAGATGGTTCGGATTGGCTCTTTTATCACTAATTGTTCCTTGCTTGTGGATTTACCCACCTCTTCGCGCGGTTCACTGGTGCGGAATGTCGTGCGGAATTTGTGGTGGGAGGCATCATCCAATGGAATAACTGGAGGAACCCTTTGATATCTCTGCATCGTTTGTACTCGAATCGGCGCGTCTGTCATCATCGCGCAATGCCGTAGCCAACGTGTATGAATGCCACGATTTGAGTATGGGCCGTTGTCAGAGATACCAAAGGGGCAGACAGCTACCAGTACACGCGCTCATTCACCAACATCATCTTTAAGGTAAAAATACGAGTGATATCAAGAACAAGAAAGCAGGAAACCGCATTTAGTCTCCCGCCTCCCTGAAAACGCGTATATTCCGTACATTTTGTATATTTTAATAGCAAACTGCATGATTTTAGCCATATCTGTACATTAAAAGTCGTGAAAATTTTTGAAAGAATGGAGAGTCCAAACTATATTTGTATTCTAAATGATTGGTCTCAAGAAATAGCAGCGATCGAACTGACCAATTACTCGTGATTCATAGTGCACAATTTTAAGGTGCGCTCGCCACATAAGATGAATTTTTTTATTCCTAGACGGACGTAGTTCTTTGCCTCGTGTGATGTCTTCGCAATCAACAGAATATAAATTTATGGAAATAATTTAAGAAGACAAAATACGAAACACTATGTAACTAAATTTTGTTATAATTGTTGAATGAGGATGGAATGATACATTATGATTGGAAGTTCTTTCGTGGTTAAGCAGAATTAAGTCAGTATTTGCCAACCCCTTTTTGTTCAAAAGAAAACTATGTTATTATTAATCTATATTTCTCGTTTTGTAAAGAATAGTATGTAGTCTGTTAAGTTAATAATATTTATAGCAACAAAAAAATTTATTGCAATTTTTCAGTATTATCTCTTTGTATGGTTGAGATAAATAATAATTTATCAAATGGCTATATACAAGGATAGTTATATTCATACTGGAATAAAAATATTGCATAAATGTAAAATGAATGTTGCAAATTGCTGCCATATAAATTACTAATTTATATAATCAATTAAAATAAAAATAGTTTAATTTGTTATTAGCTAATTTAATTTTGCTACTATTTATTACTTATTTCTTCTCCAATTACAAACTGGTTGGCAAAATGACTGTAATTTTAAACAACCACAATTGTGCATATTTCTTTTACCGAAGAATCAATAAATGTCAAATGAAAATAATCAGTGCCTGCGGTAAATAAACAGTTGTTTACAAGGATATAATTTGTTACTGCAAAATAATTGAATTCCCAAAGTGGTTACACAAAAAATTTAACTGATTGAAAATTTAAATTGGCAATTTCATTGACAATTACATTTTATATGTTTAAATTATAAAAATCTAACTACATGTCCTTTATAATTGTGCTAATTAAAATAACTGTATTGTCATTAAAATGATTTCATTTACACTAGAGTATTATGACATATTTCACTATGCCATTTGACTATGAAACGGCAGTCGTGATATATTTTATCTTACTTTAGGAAATTAATATACTTAGGAGTGGTAAAATGCTAAAATTCAGCACTTAGCAATAATAAGTGTATCCTATATTAATGTCAGTTTTTCGTGTCGCAAGTATGAAAATTGCGCTTATTCAAGACATTCTAACATTAGATTTAATTATTGTTCAAATAAAAAATGGACATTATATAAGTGTCTTACGGTACGACGTATATTTGCGTAAAATGCCATTATTATAAGGAATTTAAATCAGTCATAGCGAAAATTTAATTTTCGATTCCTGATAATAATGGATTGGCAAGTGTAATATATGCGAATGATATCGCACTAAGCATTTCATTTAAATTTACGATTGCAGTATCGATTTTTCAATTACAGTTTATCTATTACAAAGAGAATATATTTCATTATTCATAATAAATTGAAATTTATTAAGAATTTTGGACTGCAAATATTTAAACAGTGTTAGCAGTGAATACCTTGAATTGTTGCAAGAGTTTGAAGGAAATAATTTACTGTATTGTTGTTTTATCAAAATTGTATTCCTAGTCGCTTTTAATCTCAATTGGATATCATGCATTGTAGAGAATAAGTGCTTTAACAAGTTAGCACAAATAAATGTATAAATTATTAATTATTTTTATTTAAGAATCTAAATTTCATATTTGTACATGGTGTACATTTGTTATTATTTGATGCTGCATGTCACCATTGTAGATGAATTATTTACATCAACCATGAATGTACATACATTAAATAATTTATTATTATATTTTGTTTTTGTAACTAATGAAAAATGTCAGTATAAGTAAGTTAGTACGTTACATTTGTATGATTCATTAACATTTAGTTATAAAGAAAATATTTGGAAAAAATATCAACTTGTATAATGAGTGAACAAACTTAAATACACTCTCTTAGTTTAACCTTCTTAATGATTTGAATTTCATATTATAGAACTGAAAAAATTTTATAAATTTTAGTTAAAATTTAATTCACAATGTCTCCTTATGCTGCCAGAAGGCCAGTTTCTAATGAATGTATTAATGTAACTTACAACATTGAACTAGAATAGTATAATAACAATTTTATTTAATATTAATTTTTTTACCGTTTTGTATACTTAAAAATGAATGCATTTTTAATTTTAGAAATGCAAGATTTTGAATTAACGATGATCAGTTATGTAGTGTTAAATGACTTACAGATTCATTTATCTTTATTCATCAACACGTTCTACGATCGTCATAATATTAATAATTTTTTCATAATTCCAAATTCGAATTTTGAAATGTTTATAAACAGTAAAGCTTTATTCTATTGTGTTGAAGTTTTTCAGTACAATTTTCTATTGTACTGGTGTGTGTGTAAATATAAAATTATTTACTGCCACGAAAATTAAAAATTCACTCTTGAACACAAAGCAAAGTTTACGTATTTCAGTTTCAAGTATTTTTACTGATATTTGTAGCGTAATATTATCCAAGTATAAAAATTAATAGCACCTGTTTTTAATTTTGACTAAGTACAAAAAATTATATTCTCAATAAGCTCGTTGTGATGACTGATACCAAATGAGAGATATATGCAAGTAATTATTCTCATAGATGCGATAATTGAAATAGCATGTTTGTGTGCGTGCAATTCTATTTAAATTCTTTAATTGTGAGTGTGTATGCATGAGTGAACACGTGTGACCATGTCGTCGGACGTTGCAGAGTGTTTAGGAATATAGTAACCAATATTAACAAAGAAAATGAATAATATAGTTTATATGATACAATGACGAAAATGTCAGTGATGACGATAACTGACACGGAAATACAGGAACGAATGTGTTATTACAGTGCGTTTGAGCGTACGTAACATTTATATACGAACGCCAGCACACATACGAAGTTTGAAGTATGTATATGTTAACAAAATATTGCGAAAATTCGCAATGTCTGCCAGATGAATACACGTGTTAATCCTTTGTAGTAGGAACTTAATAATATGAAAAATTGCGAAAGTGTGTATAATCAATTGGGTTTTTCACAGCCAATGTAAATGCTGCAAGATCAACGAGTAAGATTATAATTCACAAATTCATTATATCATGAATGTTTAAATCTTGTATCATTGTAATTAAAAAAGATATGTATTATAATCCAAATGTATGAAAAATAAATATATTGTACCATGATGGAACGTTACATAAATCAAATGGTATTGTTTTTGTAGTTTCTATCTAATTCAAAAATAATTATCATACAAGATAATACAAAATTCTATATTTTCATTATAAAAATATTTTACAATATTAAAACAACACTACTAACAGAATCTGTATCTCACAGTGGATATATTTACATCAACAATATTCAACAATAATTTGAATAAATTAATGAGCAGCAGGTTTATGACCATCTACATAAAAGTTTCTTGTTGCTTTGGGCAATTCTAATTCAATTCCATCTAATTCTTTAGTTAATATAATCTGACATCCTAATCTTGAGTTTTCCTTCAAAAATGGAGCTAAATCTAGTAAATCTTCTTCAGCTTCTTCCGCTATTGGAAGTTTATCACAGAATTTATGATTTACATATACATGACATGTTGTACAAGCTAAAGAAGCTTCACAAGCACCTTCCATTTCAATTCCATATCTGTGCGCCAGATACAATATATTGTCACCAATTTTTCCTTTGACAGGTATCCTTTTACCTGTTTTGTCAATGAAAGTAACATTCACCCTGTAATGAGTTGATTTCAATAATTCATGATAAAACATTGGATATGAATGAATTTCATAAGACTTATTATATCAGCATTCGTATATTTTAATTTTACCTACACCTCTTCTTCAGATTGTGGATCCTTCATTTCGTATTCCCCATGGAAGTAATCTATAATTATAATTAATATTAACTTATATATTTAAATTGATGAAAACGCAGTGCCCAAAGTGACATCTATGAAAATAGATATGTAAAATGACTCACGTTTTGTTGAATGTATTTGGTGTTTAAATATTTTACATAGATTCTGCGAATGAAAAAATGTTTTTTTCAGTGCTTGTTGCAATATTGTAGACTTCAGAATGTTAGTCATTCTTTATTTCTTCTATTCAAACTCTGAAGAATTAGTGATCACGAGGATCCGGTGAACGTTCCAAACATTCATGAAAATCATCGATACTTACTTATACATAGATAGGAAACAGTGAAACTCAACTGTCTTAGAATGGGATTGATAGTAGCGCTTAATGTAAGATAGCGGAAACATTGAAAATCACACAACAAGTTAGATGTATGCGGCTGCATTTAAGATTATTTTATTTTTTTTGTCGCTTCATCGTACTTATGTGAAAAGTGAAGATATAGTGTTATACGGTAGTAACAACACCGTAAATTATTGTATCTTCTTACAACAATAAAAAATCATTATTTTATTTATTATTCTTGATATTATACATATAAAATAATATGAAAAAAAAGTAAATTTGCATGCCGATATGTATTATGACTGTATGACTGTATACATACATGTAGTTGCATTATCAATGACACATGCACGCAACTTCGCTCATGACAGGAGTATACCATGAAATTTATTCATGGCGGTTGGCGGGCATGTTATTTTTATTTACAAATTTATAAATGATTTTTAACGTATGTGATCGGTGTTAAAATAGCGCTGCGGAAAGCCACAAAATATTGTGGATGATAGTGTTGGTTATACGGATCTAACTGTTGTACAGGAATGCCACAGTATACTGCTGCTTTTGGTGACCGCATAGAGGTTAGTTTTTCAAATTTGAAGCATACAACCGTCAGGTTTCTACTAACAAACGCCTGTTGATGTTCATCTTATGTTCGTTTTTAGCATTACAGTGTGCATAGTTTTCTTGGTAAAGGAGGTTTTGCAGAAGTTCACAGAGCAAAATGTCTCCACACAGGCATGGATGTTGCAATAAAAATGGTATTATAATTATATATGTTACTTTATTTTTAAATACAGAATATAGTTTTTATTTTCGTTTCATTAATAATTTTGCTAAATTTTATAGATCGACAAGAAGCGGATAGAAGACGCTGGGATGACGGATAGAGTAAATCAGGAAGCTAATATTCATTATCGATTAAAACATCCTTCTATATTAGAATGCTATACTGCTTTTGAAGATGCTAATTACGTTTATCTAGTGTTGGAATTATGTCATAATGGTCAACTTCAGCAATATTTAAAAACCTCTGGAGCTTTCTCGGAAGAAAAAGGTTTATATAAAATTATTGTATTATTTAGTAAACTTTGTTTTGATAATAATTTATTACTTTATAATTACAGCTGCTCAGATTTTAAAACAGGTTGTTCAAGGTTTATTATATTTGCATTCATATGGAATTGTACATCGGGATATATCTTTGTCAAATTTATTGTTAACAATAGATATGCGAGTGGTATGTACATAAATAGCAAAATTTAACATGTTCACGCTGGCGCGTACCACTAAATTTCCTCATTGTATGGCACTTACCACTGTATTTCATTCTGCCATTAGACGAAAAAAAACATAAAAATTGAAGCGCATTCGTTTACGGATGTGGGCAATGAATTGCAAAGCGGGTGTGAATGTGTTAAAGTATTATTGAATAAGGAGGGTTAACTAGTATAGCTGGTGTTATTGTATGTTAATTATTTTCCATTATAGAAAATAGCAGATTTTGGGTTGGCCACTCAATTAAGTCGGCCTGATGAAAAACATATGACCATGTGTGGCACCCCTAATTTCATTTCACCAGAAGTAAGTGATGAATGCAATATTTATTTGTAATGTGTGTGTGCGTGTGTGTGTGTACAAAACTGAAAAATCTATTTGATACAGGTAGCGACAAGATCATCATATGGCATGGAAACAGATGTTTGGAGTTTAGGATGTTTACTGTACACTCTCTTAGTTGGTACACCACCTTTTGATACCAATGCTATAAAAAGTACTTTAACTAGAGTGGTGATGGCAGATTATGTTATGCCATCATATTTATCTCATAATGCAAAAGATCTGATTGATAAATTATTAAAAAAAAATCCAAAAGACCGAATACAATTACGAGATATTTTAAAACATCCATTCATAAAAGAATTAGAGATAGAAGAGTCGCCCAATGTAAGTAAATAAAACATGTGATGTTTATATTAAAGAGATCAAATTTATTTAGCTTCTAAATTATTAATATTTTAACAGGTAAAAGCAAATAGTAAACAGATCTTAGGAAGTGGCACAATCGATTCGGGTTTAGGGAGGACTTTGTCTTCATGCGGACAAACTAGAATTCGTTCATGCTCTGAAGATAGAATATCGAGCAACCACGCAGCTAATTACAGTCCTATGATAAGCGCTAGAAGTGAGCCATTAAGCCATCCTGTTGTGAAAATTCATTCATCCTATAGATCACAGCATAATAATCATTTAGATAAAGGTAATTCGATGTTGGTCGGTATTCCACGGACACAAAACAGGATAATCTCGCAACATGAACGACTCAACAGTTGTAACATTAAAAACAACAATGAGCAGCACAGGAGTGGTAAAGATGAACGAACATCAAGAAGGGACAAAAGTCGTACTAATGTTGAGAATAATCTAGAAAAGAAAAAATTGGAAGTGCCTCCTCTTAATACGTTACGGTTAGAACCAACAAGACGCTTTTATAAAGACATTATATTAACAATTCTTGATACTGGAGAAATTTGCATCGAATTTACTAAATGTAAAAATGGAACGGTAAAGGCTTTAATTATATTACTTGATTATTTTACTTTCAATATGTCATCTATTAAAATAATGACCGAATTTTTAAATATTTTAGAAAAAGATCGATGAAGTTTGTAGAATATCAAATGACGGTTTGAGAATAATTCTGTACAAACCAAAGAATACCGAGATTGGGTCTGAACCACCACCGGTACCAGCACACGGTGCAGATAGTATTTATTCATACGAAAATTTGCCATCGCAGCATCATAGAAAATATATATACGCATCGCGTTTTATAAAACTCGTCAGAACCAAAACCCCAAAGATAACACTCTACACACAATGCTGTAGGTGCATTTATATGGAAAACGGTCCGCAGCCAAATTGCGAAGTATATTTTTACGACGGGACAAAGGTAAACCGGTTAAAAAAAATTTTTGTTTGATCATAACTCATCCATTCTTGTTCTTAGATTTTTAGAATAGACGGATCCGTAAAAATAACTGAAAATTCTACCGGTAATACGTACACGGAGAATGATATGCCACCCTATTTAAACGATTGTTACGACCATTACAAAGAATGTTATAAGCGCTGCGAGCTAATTGAATTGTCGCTTTCTTCGTTGGAAGCAGCAACTGAGCATTCATGTTTTCCTGTAATAATTGGACGCAAGCCGCCTTTGGCATTAAGTGATACACCCTACTCGATAGGGAAAGAAAACTCTCCATCAACGAATAATTTTCCCGTTGTACGTAGCAAATTATTTCAACTGCTTGCTCAAATGTAATATATTTTTAATGTATTTATTTAATGTTTAACAGATGCCATCTTTCAATTCTGTTGCATCGATGCTTCACTCGCGTTCTCGGAAGACCAATTCTACCCAAATTCAAGATTGTAGCACAAAAAGAGTTACGATTCCGGAAATTGGTGTAGCTATGCGATTATCGTCTGGTGATATACGGGTGAATTACAAAGATGGATCTGCTCTAACGGTAAGAATTTCGGATGGGTTAAAATATTGAATTTTGTCTATATTAATTATTCTGGAGAATTTATTATTTTTTAGGTGAGTCCTTCAAACCGTAATAGCGAATGTGTTTACGAAAATAGTAATGGAATAGTTACAAAATACAAAAATTATGAATTGCCACATTTCCTAGAGGAGAAATTAAAAGTTATGCCGACAGTAGCTGCACATCTTGCAGAACCCAAATACATTAATATAAGATAGTTTAAAATTTAATTATTTAAAAATCCGTTAATTGTTTAATAGCCATAATTTCTACACATTAAGAAATTGTATAATAATTTACATATATCTTATAATGAAATTCAAAGTACAATCTTTATATAGATACAAAATTGTAATATACATATTCTATTTAATAAACAGACTGAATCATATCAGTAATAAATCAATTAAACAGTTTGCCACACGACTTTATGCGGTAACTTGTAAGTTCTATGAACTTACAATTGTATCAGAATATACAGTTCGCTGTTAGAATTCCCCCACCCCCTTACCTTCATTAAATGTACTACTTCGAACGGTAACCGATAATTACATTCCGTGCTATGAGAATAAAAAATTACAACCAACGTACTATAATTTCCCACTCACTCACCTTCTCTGCGATGATGTTTGCATTGGCAAATAGCAACGACCTATATAACATTTGCACGCGGCGCCATATTGTTTCCCGTCTCGCGAAGAAGCCAAAGAAAGATCATATTCTTCTAGTATATACTTTAATTTCCCGAAACGAAATTTTTTTTACATTTGGGATATGAGTAGATTGTAAACAGAGTGAATTTCGATTGATGACGAATTAATTACGAAGATCATAATTTTCTTCTAAACATTGCGAGACTGATTCACTGCCAGAGAATCTTTGTATACATAATTGACGGACCAAACAAAACGTGGGTGTGACGTGTCAGTTAAATTAATTTGGAGCTTTAATGGGATGTCATTCACTGTAACATACAGTAAAATCTAATTTGTCGTGTCAACGGGAACAGTTCATTGATACTAAAGTGAGAGTCAACTAACGCACCAGACGCCACTGATATAATACAAGAATGGGTGAGTGTATTCTTTACGTTTAGAGAGTTTAAAGTGAGATGGAGTATTTACGTTAGATTCGTGCTTTTTGATTGATTGTTATTTAGATTTTTCGTATTTTGGTTTAAAGTTGAACAGCTAATTTCTATTAATATAATTCAGACTAAATTGTTAAAACTGTCAGAATCACTATACTTCGATTACTGAAGTGCACTCTTATGTGACTGTGGGAACACTATGTGAGATACTATTTAATCTTATCTTAAGCTTACTGGAAACCTGAGTGACTAATACTAAATGTCAGCCATTTTTCTCTCTGTATGTCTATGAATTGATGTTACTGTGAATTTTGCTTCAAAAATGTCAAGACAAAGTCAATATTACAATGTGGATGAAATTCCATTACGTAGAAAATTCAATAGCAACATAAGTTTAGACAGGTTTTCAGAACGTAGTCTCCATGGACTAGCTAACAGTAATAGATCATGTAGTAAGTAATTTGAGATCTATTGAACAACTTCTCTATATTTAAAGGTTGTATACCCAAAATTTGAAGAACAAAATATTAATATATGTGTTTGTGTGATTTTGTTTACAGGGAGTGTTTGTAATGATTGTATGGCTCGAGTACCATACGCAACTCTAGTTGCAACAATTATGTCTTGCATGGGAGTTGGAATATTCTGTGGCACTATGTATAGAGGTGTTACGTATAGTGCACTCATGATGGATCAAGTAAGAAATTTTTCAAATCGTTTAATTAATATACGAACAATAATTACAATTAGTAATAAATGATTTTTTCATTACAGGTATTCCATTTGAGGCTTGGTTGGTTGGAAGCTATACAATTGGTATTTGCAACGATTGGTGCAAGTATGGCTGCTTTGGGTTTTATGATACTCTGTGTGGGATGTCTGGCTACTGGTGCCACAAGACACAAAGTTTATCGTGCATGGAGATCAAGAGTTGGAGGACGTATTGCATGCGCTGTTGTAAGTACTATCTTACGAACTTTCTTACTGATATTATTGTATATTAAAACTAAAAAAATTATTGTAATATGAGAAATATCATTTAAATACTATTAAAATTTCAGTTCATGACAATCACTTATATATTGCAACTTGCATGGCTCCTGATATTTGCCTTCCTTGTGATAACCACTTTGGTTTTCACAATTTTCTGGGGTCTCTGCAACAATCCGCGTGTGGTATCTCTTGAGCAGTGCATTGACTTTACGCAATTCAGTGAGTTTAGTTCCAAAAAGAAATTGATAAATATTATCATAAGTCTACTAAACATTTCATCTTCTTTTAGGTTTTGTATTCCCCAATAATACAAGAATAGATGATATGAAAATATGTGGAGCTCAAGAAACCAAGTTATTTTGTAAAGACTTTGTTGAAAAGGCTGAAGTGATGTTCATCTTAGCAACAGTTGCTTCTGTCCTAGTTGTTCTGAGCCTAATACATTATTTAATGTGTTTGTCTGCTAATTACGCACACATTCGTGACCATGAAAAATTTCAAGAACTACAGGAACTTCAACACTTGAAAGATTGTATGGTTCCTGATTCTCCACAAGGTGGAACTGAAACACCTAGGTACTAGGATACGGCCCGCGAGATCTTCGCTATGCACCCCACATAAGTTAAATCCTTATCGAAGACGATAAGAAAATTATGGCAGCATTCTCTCTAAAGTACCTAAATTCAGTATTCTACTCATTGGTCCCTTGCTGTGCCAGTAGTTTACTGACTCCAGAGGATCTTGCGGGAACACTCTATGCCGTCCATGTTATCTTCGACTGTCTTGTAAGCATTTATTTTTTATTTAAAAGAAGAAATGCGAATAGAAATAGAGATTTTTAATATTTAAGATTCTATCTAATCGGAAAGTCTTATAAATTATGAATATTTGACGTCGATTCAGAGATAAAGATAATAGCTATTCCATAATAATATTTACTAGAATGAAGAAATTCTTTTGATGATCATCTTTTACTTGGAATGAATAGTCTAGCGCACACTATGGTATTAATATCGCATAAATTTTAATGCACAATACGTTCTTTTTTTCGTATATACCAACAGTACATGTACTGCACATTGTTAATGTAGTTGTAGTTGAAAAACCAAAACTTTTATTACGTTTTGGTAATAAGTAGTGAAAAGAGAAATTTATTTGAGACTAAGCTTTTATATCTTATAAAGAATTTTTATCTGCTGTATTCATTATCGAAATATCATTTTTTTGAGCATCGTTTGATTAAAAAAAATAATAGCAAATAAGAAAAACTACTCTTATGAAGAATAGTTTAGATCTAGTTTGCACTTTTTATTTAAGTTGCGAACATTTTTTCTCATAAGTTACATTCCAAATGGCAGCTTTATTAGAATATAACACAATATCTTAATTCTAAAATTTCTGTTCAAGTGTTTAACGCACAAATTTTAAAAATGTGCCAAAAACAACCAGAATAGCCTAATATTAAAATTAAGAGGCTCAACATTTACAAAATGTATGTGTTCATAAGAAATTTCATAATATGCAATAAATAAAAAAACTGTTCGAATGTTTTGATTGAAACACATTTTTAAACAAATTTTTAAACTGGTTGTGAATAAATTCTGTAGGTTCAACATTTTTTATTATTTTTTTATAATAACTAAAACTTTATGTTATTAGAATTATATGATATAATAATGATAACAATATCGTTGTTAGAAAGAGAATTATATATATAGAAAGCGCTCATTCTTTACTGTGCTCAAATATTCTCATCGATAACATGTTAAAAGTAGCACAATCACGAAAGTTAAAATTGGTGCTAAGAAATTGTACGACATTTGCATGTCTCTGAACTTTTCAATTTTAACAAAACTCAAATCCATGTTAAAATATGTACAATGTAAAAATTGTTTTTTTATGAGAAAATATTCATCATATATAATTCTTGCATTATGTGTCATACATCTGCTATGAAATATTTTAAATTCATGTCAAATGTGAATGTTTTATGATTTAATTTTCAACGCAAGTTGTGACACGTAATTGCAGAATTGAACTGTCTCTCATTAAACATATCAAATAATTGCAATATTTGAATGAGTTTATACAATGTTTTTAATATACGAAATTCTATGGAAGAACTGATTTATGAAATGAAAATTTAAATTCTACTGTAATGTACATAAATAATTTGAAATTGTAGGGTTATTATAAATTCGTTAGTGAAGAAACGTTGTGAGAACTTATATCGACTTTTATCAAATGAAATTCAAATTACAAACAGAGTTTCATCTAAATTGATTATTGTCTTTTTGGATGTCTAAATTTTAATATGCTTACAAAATGAGAAGTAATATAAGTATTATATAAAAAAATTAATTTCTGTAACATTTCAAGATGTTTCTAATGTACAATCTGATATAAAAATAAAATTTTACTGCCGCCCAATTTTTAAAACTTATTTAAATGATGAAAAAAATTTTCAGATCGTAATTGTTTATAAATAAGCTTTATTTTTTATATACAATCTGTACAACCTGTGTATAAAGCAATAGAAATGAGTTTATTCTTCATTATCGTCAAACTGCAGATCCAGCTCTATCTCTAGAGGACTAAGCTCTTGAAAAGTATTAATAAAAGTATATCGTGAAAATATCATATATAATTTTCGGAACCAAACATATTGAGATTTATGTTTAGCCATTGCATTCTGAAATTATTGAATTTAAAATTAAATTGCTGTTATCATTCCAAATTCATTATATTTACAATTATATTTCAAAACTCACTCTTATTATCTTCCTCTGTTCATAAGTAACCAAAAACCAATATGAAGCACACAGTAAACTGATTGGTAAATCTAATAGCTGTGTATATTTTCTAGCAATATTCACCGATTCCAATACATACAGTTTACAATCTATAAAAGAAATTTAATACTTTGGATACTATGAATGTAAAAGAAATGAAAAATTATATTATTAAAATACTAACAGGATGGTATTTTTTTCTCCATACATAAGGCAGCAATTGCAAAATATAAAGAAATATGATTTTTATGTCGACTTATACCATGTTTGTCAAATGTAATAACTGCATTTATTTTATGAGACTCCACATGATGTAATATGTTTTCTGCAACTACTTCAGTTGGCCACAAAACATTTTGATCATCTGGTAGTTCTGTACTCCTATATTTAACGTATTGGTATGTGATTATTACTTTAAGGAAAGTTGAATTAAAAATAATTATGAAAATGTTAGTAGATAGTGTTATCTTTACATTATAATTGTAACATTTGATTCGGGTATACCCAATGTTTTTGTACAGGACCACAATTCTTCTTTTCGCTGTCTGTTTCCACCTTAAATGTTACTTCAAATCAATACTTAAGAATTAAATAGAATTACTAGTGGAAAAATCTACCAGTATATTTGTTAGAATATGAAAACTTTTGAAGAGGATATTATACCCATAGAGAAGCAAAGTAGATGAATTTCACTCATTTTTGATTTTGTAACCCAATACAACATAGGACCAAAGAACATGACTTCGTCATCAGGGTGGGCTGTAACCAGTAATATTCTCGCAGGTGGACCAGGAAATTGCCATGCTCTGTGATTGACACGTTTCAGAATGAAGTACAGAAAGATGCATACACATAAATAGGCTACCAGTGCTATAAACAATTGCCATGATATCTCTTCCATATAATAGCACCACCACCAAATAATTTCATTAATTTGCGTTTGAAAATAATGTTTCACAGAATCCAAATTCGTCATTTCTTCCCGAAACTTGTAACTTCATTTACATTTACTCGAGAATACAAATTCCCACATAATTTTAATTGTTATCAATTTGAGTGTTTATGGAATGCCAAAATCAGTCCGCGTATTTCGAGTCTTTCAGGTTATGTTAGACAGCACTGGGTTTCAGCGCCATATATATCGGCATCTAAATCCGGAATGGCATTTCTTTAAGATTTCATTTTGATTACTCTTTTTATCTTTTCAATGTAACATATTCACAAGAATTGGAGAATAAAGATACTATTCCGAAAGGTTTACTAATTCAATAAAGCTTCGATGACACAGTTCCCGTGTTCACCAGTTTCTCTAATTACATTTGTATCAAAATTGCATATAAAAATCACATAAGTATTGTAATCTAAAAATAATATGGATATTATTAAATCTATATTAGCAGCGCCTCATTGACCTTTCTATCTCTTTAATTGTCTTTTTATTTATTATGGTTTCTTCAAGGCGAATTTTACATCATACACATGGTAGTGAAGTCAAGTCATTTAAACACGTGCGCGAAATGCACGTGGATCTGTGAATATTTACTACCCTACCCTCTCTGTCTCACTCTCTCCTCTTTAACGTACGAAAATTGTCAAAATCAGCAGGCTTACTCTGGTTTCAATTCAATACTTGTCTACTTGTATACTCGTCTTGATTCTATAGTCTATAGAGTGAAAAAATGTTGTCGTAACTTGTTGGCATTGCTGATTCAAATGAAATTATATTTGTTAGCCTAATAATGAACGAGAAAAACGAAGTTGACATATTCCGTGATACGCCTGTGAGATATATGGGTAATAGTAATTTGGGAAAAAGGTTGATTTTCTAATTTCATTTTGCTTCCACTCGAAAATCGATTCCCCTGCTTTAATTGAATTTAGAATACGCTTCTCACTATAGTAAAAAAATTTGTGTTGATTATAGGTTATGCAAATGAGGTTGGAGAAGCCTTTAGAAGTTTAATACCTAAATCTATTGTATGGTTCAGTTATGTAGTAGCTTCTGGTTATGTACTAGCCGATACTGTATCCTCGACTGCAAAAGCTTATAGGGTAAAGATTAATTTTCATACAAATTGAAGATCGTTAAATGCAAAGAATTAATATTTTATTTCAGAATTTTGAGTCTGATAAGAAAAATCGATATGCAATAAGCGCAGCAACGGATACACTGTTGTGGCAAAGTTTTGCATCTGTTATAATTCCAGGATTCACTATCAATAGAATTTGCGCTGGAGTACAATATATACAAAAAGCAGGTGTCAGTAAAAAATTAAGAGGCAAATGGGTACCTACTATTATAGGCTTAGCTTCTATACCACTGATTATCCGTCCCATAGATAATTTAGTAGAATCGGCTATGGATGTAACTTATAGAAAATGGATAAATTATCATCCAAAAATTTCATCGCATGCCAAAGAAAATTAGAAGATGAATTAGCCAAAAGTAATGATTTTGCAAAGGCAAGAATAATAGTACGCACTGCCTATAAAATAATTCTGTAAATTGCTATTCTAATATGATATAGTACAAATGATATTGTCGATAAATAAAAACTATGAAATACTGCACATTCCAATTAAATATGGTATAATTTTTATTCCCAATGTTTTACTCTCTCGTTAAAAATAAAAAAATTTAAGATCTCTGATAGAGAAAAGTACATAATTTTCTGTATTATCTACCATTTCCAGCTGTTGGTATCATCAATACCAACATTAGGCAATGGAGTAGGAACAAGTTGTTTGCATCAACTGTTGACGAAGAAGAAAATTTCAGTCAATCTCTTGATTTATTTGTTCAAATTTGGTATCGAATTATAGTCCCCAAGTGAAGTAACTGTAACTCGGTTACCATGTTACGTCTTTCACTACGAGAAAATGCGTTTAAACGGAAAAATCTCGTTTTACCTTTTAAAATTCAAGGAACAGACCGTTCGCATATTCATACTTCCGCGCCGTTTGATGTGGAGTTACGTTCATTAACATTCTGCCCTGTAATTAGGAAAAAAGAATTGTTGCAATTTGCAGAGTTCTGGGGCATGAAATCCTACAATAAGCGAAAAAAATCAGCATATAAAGAAAAAATTTCGAGAAGGCGAGTACTTCGTTTCGGTATATAACGGCGCTTAAATCAGAGTTCTTTCGATTGGCTCGAAAAGCCGTACTTATAATTAATCGATAGGACAACTACCTACCTACCTACCTACCGCAGTTGGCCGATACGCGATGAAGCGCGTGTGACTTTTCGCGATAAAACCCGTATCTGGTTGAACGCCAAGCGCGCGGCAACATCATTTTCCGCTTTCGCAACTCCTCCTGCTCGCGATAACCTGCACATTAAATATTTGCAATTAGTTTTGCTCGTGTTTTCTTCTGTTTCAAGATAGATAACGTGCAAATCATTTGTTTTTTTTCATTATAGCATTTGAATGATAGGAGCCGGGTATGCAGGCGTGAGATGTTCCCCAGACGGCAGAAATGTGCGAAGATTCCTGAAACCTGTGGAATTTCACGAGAACGCGAGAGATTCTCTCTTCCTCGCACCCTTAATGCTTACGCTATATTTATCAGCTAACGGGCCACCACGGACGGTAGGGGTGGACGGGGCGAGATCGATATAGCAGCCCGCGTAAACGCGAAAAGAGGCGAAATTAAACGGCCTATATTTTCGCACTGCGCGTACACGCAATTACGCTCGTTCATCGCTTTCTGTAAAAATGGAAAACATTCCGAATTTTCGATTCTTTACTAATACCATTGCGTATGAACGAAATACATTAATTTTACATTTTTAACGTTGACTAGAAATCATATTTTCATTAACGAAAATATATTCCTTGGAAAATTCTTACGTTCTTAATTTGTATAAACGAAATTAAACAGAGGAGAGGAAATAGAGGGAGCAAAAAGAAATTCGGAAATCCTAACGGTAAGAACGAGCGAGATGGAAAAAAATGAAATCAGGTAGCCGAGATGTACCAATTCCGCGTTAAAAATCATCGGGAATTGCACGAGAGGGTTCTTCTCGTGCCGACGGCGACGAGGTCGACGACGACGACTGCCGTTGGGTTTTCTTTTTCTCTCTTTTGCTCGACGCGCTCCTCTCTCCTTCTCTCTCCCCGTTTAAAGGCCCGCGCGCAGCCATTCCACGGCCATGTCAAACGGCCGAGGCAGCCGAGTAGATACGCCCGGTGTTCGGTCACGTGACCCGGTACATGGCATAGGTGGTGTGCGAGCTCGGCCAATGAGACGGCAGTGGGCGTTACGGAACGGTAGCGGCTGGCGATTTACCTGAAGCGCGAGCGAGATGGAACCAGAAAGCCGATAGAGAAGGAAGAGAGACGAGAAGCCAAGGTGCTCGAGAGCGAGACGGAGCGAGCGGAAAGGGAGGTTGCTGGAGAGACGAGATTCGGTAGTGGGTAGGTAGAAGGGGGAGAGGGGGAGACGGAGCATGAATCGGAGCGAGATGGGGAGCCGAGGAGAGCGAGACGGAGAACGCGAAGAGGGAGGGGTTGAATCGAGCGGTAGAACGCGAGAGGGTAGACGAAGTGGGCGGTAGGGGTGGAAACTCGAGAGGTTTGGAGGGGGCACTCGACGATTTTGGAGGCTCCGAGTGGAAGAGCGGAGGTGGTGGGGAGATAGGCCGAATGGAAGGACGCAGGTGCGGACAGTCGGCTGGCGAACTCGAACGCGCGAGCGTGCTCGGCCCGCGAGACCTGGGGCTATACTGTCGTATCGAGAGTCCTTCGAGGGAAGGAAAAGGAGAAGAAGTCATACAAGAAAAACGAACTCTCTCGCACTCTCTCTCTCTCTCTCTCTCTCTCTCTCTCTCTCTTTCCTCGCCGGCCCCTCCTTTCGACGTTCTATTTTTTTCCTTTTTCGCTCCCTCCACGACGCGCGCTTCTCTATCGTCGCCTATCTCGCGAGGCGTGCGAGGTGGATCCAAACCGAGGAAAATCGTCCAGTCGTGCGCGCACGTCCCGCGACAGATCGACCGGTCGGGATAACGATCGGTAACGCACTTGTCGCGGCTCATCGTCATCGAATCATTTCTTCTCCGCTATCAACCGGTGTCAATCGGTCGATCGGGATTCGCGCAGTCGCGCTATGTTCGCGTGCGAGACGCGCGGATCGAGTCAGCTCGGATTGTCGTGCGCGAAGTGAGCGAGTGCACGGGAAGTAAGAAAAACGAAGACCCGGAGAGAAACGAGTGGAGGCAGTCCCGTTGACAGATACGAAAATAAACGCAGTGGACGGTGGTGTATGTTCCAAAGTGTGAATCAATTTAGTGATAACGAACGCGCGAATAAAAATATCGCGGAGGGAGATCCGTCTCTGATCGCGTTGTTGTTGTTTTTTTTTTAATTGCTTGGCAAGGTGTGTTGTTACCCGGTATATAAAATTGGTGCGACTAAACTGCGTGCAAAAGTGGGTGCACTGGGGCCCTCGGGACCGTTCGGCCGTTACGGGCCCGTAGAAGCTGGGCCTGGTAACTTGCCCGCGGAGGGAGTCGGGACAGGAGTGGCCGCGGTAGCGGCTAGGGAAGTGGAGGGCTACGGGGGCGCTGGGGGCGGGGGCCCCGGGGGGGTTGGTACCCCCCGGATTAGGGTGGCGTCCATCGGCGGGCCTTGCTGTGCACCCCTGCCCGTCACACAAGCCTGTAACATAGGTGAGCGACGTTCGTTTCTTATCATTACAATTATCTCATAGTATTGCATTTAAACATTTGCAATTTGACGTCGAAAACGAGAGAGACTCGTATGTATGTATCGCGAAGATCATTGACACTAATTTGACACTAATCAATAAACGATTGCATAAAAAAACTGTGAATTTTTACAATTTCAATTTTTTATGCGTAATCTCGTATTAACAACGAGTATGCAAGTTACGCAATTAAGAGATATCGCTAGCGTAGCATTTAACTTTTATATTCAATGTTTTGATCAGCGACGAGAAATTCTCGCATTCTCTTCGGTTCCCGTCGGATCGAAGATGCGAGCAATTTGCTCGTATCAGCGAAAGTATCGTGTAGTTAAAAAGCACATTTACTACGTCGTCTAGACAGACGAAATCGCGTTACGCATTCAACCTGTTGCCCCTTGCCCCCTTTCTATCGATACCGAAAAAAATAATCAAAATTATGCAATTTTCGAAGCACTATTCGCCGAAACCTTCGGATACGGCGTACGCGAACGACCACCCGATCTAGACAAACCGTAGACTGTCGAGTTTCCAATCGGAACGAACGAGAAAATTTTCCGGCAATTTTTATCGTTGAACCCTTCAACGTCCGTCGAGCAGCGTCCCGAGATGAATGAGATAGCACGATGGACAAATGCGAATTTAAATACCGCCTAACGAGTACGAGTACTGTAATTGGTCCCGTTTCAAAATTGCACGATTCGTAATTATAATATCGTATTCTCTATTGATTATCCTTCGTGAGATTATTATAATCATCTCGTATGCCGGTAACTCATTAGGAAATTTTCATTTATCGCTAAACAAGTTTAATAATTGACACGTTACCGTACGTGAGATGAATCGAACGACGATTAATAACGAACCAGTCGCCAAAGTTTATCGGAAATTCGAGCGATTTTCCATTCAAGTGGAGGGAACAAAGTTTTATCCGACCAAGTTGTTGATTAATTTGAAAAAAACGTTCGCGTGCCTGTCCGCGCAGAGCGACGGAACGATTAAAATGCTCTCGCGCACCTGTCGTGCTCTGCACCGAACACGAGAAAATAATTTATATTTTTCAGATTCTCAAACGATAGGCATTTACGTTTTAAATTCACGCTAAAACGATAAACGCACCGTGTGTTTTTATTCTAGTTATCACCACTGAAATTACGGTTCGCTCTAATCGTTTACAAGAGTCGCATGATGTTTCAATTTGTCCGGTGTTTATCGCGAGAATTTAGTTGAATAAATATGTACAATGAGTAATAACGTAATTTTCGCCCGCAATCGGTGTCGAGATAAAAAGTTGGTATTCGTAGGAAAATACTTAATTGATATAATTGACACAGTTTACGTAAACGAAAATCCAAGAAGCGGAAAGAATCACAAAGTCATTGTGTACAAACACTTGCCTCCATATTGTAAAAATTGACTATGAATTGATTACTCGACTACAATGTCGAATCTCATCTCATCGGGTATCCCGGCACTGAATTTCGTTTTTGCCATCGCCACATCTTCTTATATTCGACTCATCTTTTTTTTTCGCCGTATCCGACTAGTTCCGAGTCCGATTCGTTTAGTCACCCTCCGTGGAATAAGTTCGCCGCGTTCGACGTCGTTTGCCGGCGATGTTTATCTTGCCAATACGTCCTTTTACTCCGGCACGGTGTATCGATCTCGCAAATGAAAAAGTTTCATGGAGAAATTGATCAACGCTTCAACGCCTACTTTTTCTTCTTTTTGAATTACGAAGACAAAGTATCGGAATACAGAATGAACGATTTTTCTCGTCTGTTTTTCATTCGCGAACGTTCTTTCTTCTCTCGGGAAAAGAATCCCGGACGTTCGTAAACTCGGCGTTCCCTCGTACGAACGTTGTTCTTTTATCGCTCTCTCCGTAAACACGGATTTACGGAAAATCGAATCCCGAATGGAGAGGGTCGGTATGCAGTCACGTATGCGAAAACGAAATCAGCTTACTCGATTTACGGCTGAGATAATTACCAATACCAATTTACCTCCTCGCCGTCAAAAGTGAAAATCCTCTTGCGTACGTTATCGAATTTTTTCTCGCCTCGATGACGAAAAAAGAAGAGCGGGAAGAGCGAATCGACTTACGGGGGAAAATCGAGGAAGCCGATTCGACTTTGTTATTGAATATAACTTTGGATATAAACGCAATTTCGTTGCCGGCGAGAGGAAAGAGGTTACGGGCGAAGAGAGGAAGAGACCGAGGAGAGCGAGCGCGCAGGGCTCTTGTACGCGAAATTTCACGCGCGAGTCACGTAGAGGCAATCTTGGGCCGATTAAGGTAGCCCCGCGTGCTCCTACCTTCGGGGTAGCGAATGTTAGGGAGCGAGCGAGACGGAAAATCGGCTCTGCGCATGTCGGCAATTTTCGCGAGGGTGGAGGGCCCCGTAACACCGCGCACCGTTTGATCCATACGCAACTCACCGTGTAACTTGTCGACGATTCACTCGAGTTTTGTAATTTTCCAAATATTCAAAACGAAGGCTAGACGTCGAATCGACCTCGTTTTTCGATCCAACCGCGGAAAAACGTCTTTCTCTCCTATTCTCGCTAATCCCGCATATATCGTTGCGTATTATAATATTCATGCACTCAATCCGATTGGCGTTTATGTTAACCGGACCGAAATTTCCACGAGAGCGCTTGCGCATCTCTTTTTCTCTCCCCTGTTTAGCCCCCGCGGATAATCCGAGCGGTGAAAAAGGGGAACGAACGAGCGTGAAGTTGGCCTTTAACGTTCCGAAACGCGTTCGATACATATACGCGACCATTCGATATACCACCGCCTTCGATTTTAATTGGATGAATAATATATAACCTCGGAAGGGTGAACGAGAGAGCACTTACGTCATTTCCGATAGCAACTTTTGGTCGGAATTTGAATAATCCGGCTTGTAACGTCCCGAGGAGTTTTCTGTCTCGTTCGCGACTGCAGGAAGAAGCGATTCGTCAAAACTATCGGTAATCGTGGGAATTCCTATTATCGACGAATAAAAAATATCTGCGGGAATCTCACTTTTCTCTCTGAACAAACGGAATAAGAAGTAGCGCGGGAAGAAAGGAAGAGAAAACCGCACAGTGCGGTGCCTTCTATCGACTGTTGTTTCTTTTTTTTTCTTTCTCCGCACCTTCTCTTTTTTGAAGAGACACTTAGCAGCCGCGATGAGGTTTTATAGGGTCGTTGGACCAAAATCGCGCATCCGTCCTCGTCGCGAACGAGCCGAGACGGAGGAAAACAACAAGGACCGATGAATAAAACAACGCGAGCTAACTGGAGTAGAGAGAGAGAGAGAGAGAGAGAGAGGAGAGAAAGATAGGCTAGTGGGAGATATATTGCGAAGGCAAGAGCGAAAGAACGAGATGGCGAAGTACGACTCGCGCAAGGTCAGAGGGTGAGGTGAGGGTGGTAGGAGGGTTGCTACGTTGACAACCATCCCCTCTGAACTGCGAAACTCCGCCCACATCGCCGGGAGTCGAGGCACGGTGAGACCGAGAGGAAAAAAATGAGGGAATTCCGAGGGTGAGAAGGCGAAAAAAGTAACGCCGTGCGGGCAAAAACTCGTATAAATAAATATTCTAATATATATATATATATATATATATATATATATATATATATATAAATAATAGAGAGGCATCGCGCCGGAACGGTAGTCGAGATATCGGGTAACGCGCGAAGAAGAGAAAAAAGAGAGAAAGGTCGAAGGCTAATTAACGACGAAAAGTAATTATCGAGCGTGAACGCAAAACTCGCGTTACAGACGACTCTTCGAGTCGAGAGAAGTAGGGAATTCATCGCGAATCCAATTTCTTCCTTTCCGCTGGCGAAGGAAAAAATACCGTGTATTTTTTTCCACCGTCCAGAGCGAGCAAATGAGAATTTTCTCGCCTCCGCGCGCGTAATCGAGTTACACCCCTCGCGGTCCTTTTTTCCCTCGTCGCGAAATTCATCGATACCGTAACGTTGACTCTCTCGAATCGGTTTTTTTCCTCCACGAGCACCGCCTCGGCAAATTAATATTCGCACGCGAGAGGGATGCGCTAGGATAGTCGTTCGCGGTGATTTACGGCTATGCGTAAATCACGCTTCTTCACCTGTGGTTCACGAGCGTACCGGGGGAAAATGGCGGAATAAAGGAAATAAAGAAAGACAACGGAGTCGCCGCTTCGGTAGAATATCGTTCGATTCGAGATATCGCCTCGATATCTCGATCTCGAACTTTGCCGATGTCGCGCACTCCTACCGTATCGGTGTATGTATATTCGATTACGGTGTGTCGACGCGTTCGTTTTTTCGCGAAAAAGAAGTAGAATTCGCAGTTCAGAAACCGCGAAGCACGAAGTCGGTAGGTTGTATAATGAGAACAAGGTAAGACCGAAGTGTGCAAAATAAATATCTCGATTGAAATCGCGGTTAGGCACAGTAGTTTTTATGGGAATATACCGTTAACGGTAATTAAAAGGTTTATTAAATCGTTATAATCCATACTGTTGATCTCTCGCAGGAAGGGGCGGTTTGGCGATGCTCCTGTCGTGTGCAGGATGCGGGAAACCGATTATGGATCAGTACTTGCTGAACGTGCTGGACCGCGCGTGGCACGTCGAATGCGTGAGGTGCAACGACTGCGGTGACGCGCTTCAGGACAAGTGCTTCTCCAGAGAGGCCAAGCTCTTCTGCAGAAACGACTTCTTCAGGTGAGAAACATTTGTCGCATGTGTGTATTTTTAACGCTGAGTAATTTCGAGAAATCGAAGCGAAGAAAAACGTCGAAATTCGATGGCGGAACGAGTACATATAGCGGGGCAGGGAAGGAGATGTAACGGTGCGTCTCGCGAGTTTCGTGCTTACCATTGACAAATTATTCTCTCGCGCTGGCGAGCGTACCACGAGTCGTATTAACGCGCGCGCACGCGTTATCCAATCGATCGTAAATCCTCATCGACCGGGCATAAATCACGCGCGCGTGCTCGTTATAACGGAGCCGCGGAGTCGTCGTACATTATTTACCGTGGGGGGGTAAGAAATCTCATCCTCTTTTCCCTCCTCGCGCGTCGAACGTTTCACTCAAAATCGGCTAAACCGCATCCCACTTAGGGCGCCGATGAACGATCGCCACCGAGAGACTCGTTCCCTGACAAACTACGAGGAATTATAACCTTCGTACAACGGCGTATAAAAGATTTCAATCATATTTTCTTTATTCGCTTCGAGAGCTCGACAGTGTCGATAAATAATCGGATGTGTAAATTGTATCGTTCGTATACGGATTTGTATTTCACGAATGCAAATAAATCGACTGCGGTATAATATATCAAATTTCGCGGTTCGCAGTTGTGAAGCATTGTCGGGTTCCTCTTTGACAAAATATATAGAGGGATTTTATAGTTGAGAGAGGGAGGAAGAAAAAAGGAGAAAGGGAGAAAGAGTCGGCTCGGTTCGAGAGTAGGCGGCACGCTAGACGAGATCCTATGAGAATACGCGAATGCGTGACGAAGGTGTTGTAGATTTTACGATCTATTTTGCATTTGGCGCCAATCGACGTTTGTCGGTGAGAAACTGGCGAACGGAGCGAGATGGAGAAAAACGAAATAATTTTTAAATACATATATATTATGGACTCGACAATGCAGTAAATGTATTTCGCATAAACGATCGATGTAGTAGATAAAACTGGCGCGATAAAAAATATTTCCAGCAGAGCAAATCAAGGAATATCGAAAAAAGGAATTTTCCAGAATTCGTCACGACATTTAACACACAATGCATCTCGTTGTGCCTCGTAGTACACCGGGATCGGTGCTCGCTCGACACTGAAGCGCGAAATTTGTCACGTGCCGCTCGTTTTCTCTCTCACTCGTGCGCGCGCGCGCGCTTTTAACGACACCATTGACGCGCACGCTCATATACACGGTACACGAGTTTTGTCAACGACTGACAGCCTACGTGTTTTCGAAAAAAATAAAATAAAACGCTCAATACCAGTTTGACGTTCGTGCGATCGGCAGTTTGCGACTGAAAAAAAAGAGGGAAAAAAATGACGAGGACAAGAAGCTTACACGAGAAAAAGAAATCATCTAAAAAAACAGCCGGGCAGTCGGAGTTATCGCGAAAACGTTAGATTCGCGAAACTCCCGCGCGTTAATATTCCGACAGACTGCGAGTCGTTTAATTAGGGGACGAGACAAGCCGAGATAAAGAGAGAGGCCAAAAAAAAATCCACACTACCGTAATGACCGCGTGTTACGAAACGAGGCGCGTCTCTTCTGGGTAAACCAAAATGACATAAAAAATTTAGGAGGAAAGAGCAGAAGAAAAAAAAATAAGACACGGGCGCGCGCGTACGAGAAGTGAGATGGCGGAATTCGACTGGGAGGTCCGATATCGGACCGAAAACGTTATGCGCCGAATCTATACAGGGTGTCGCAAAAATTCGTAAAATTGGCTTTTTAAATCGCACCGATCCAACGAGCCTCGCACGGATCGAGAAATAAATCGTTTCGTAGAGAAAGTGAGAAAAAACGGGAAAGACATGACAGTAATGTGATTCCGATTCTTGACAACGAGTTGAAATGTCAAGACGGCGGAGCGCGACAGTTGGATGAAACGGGTTCGATGAGATTTTCATTCTGGACACCCTGTGTGCACGCGTGTAGACTGACGCGATTATGGTAACCGGCTCCGCCACAAGGTCCTTAGAGGTCGATAATAGGCCATGCTCCGAGTCGTGTGCTCCGTATACACACACACACACACACACACACATGTTCGTATACACATGTACGTATATCGATAGGTGTGTATGAGGGAGACCGAAAAAGGGCCCGACTCACGGTGAGGATCAAAAGACCCCGATCTGTCCCCGTTTCGCCGCCTTCCACGCCTCCCCCGCCCCCCACTGGTAACCGCGGTCGATGGCCCGGTCTCCATAACCGTGAAAATTATTGCTTTTGAAATACGGTCAAACCCGATACCTAATATATATATATATATATATATATACACATTTATATACTCCGATGAAAACATTAAGAGCCGGTGTTTCCACCGTCCGATCGGAACCTGCATATCGAGATCGAGAATGCCGAAGGTCCTGTGTGTGGTTTTGCAAAATACGAGACGAGGAACAGTGCGCGTACAAAAAATCACCGGCCTTCCATTGTCTGTTTCTTAGCGAAGATGCGCGAGAAAGAAGAACCGTCGAAACTCGAACGTGGAAACATTATAAATGCGGCGTGACGGCCAGCCACGGTGAGAGACAGAGGGAGTGAGAAAGAGAGAGAGAGAGAGAGAGAGAGAGTTAGTTGGGCGTGACGGGACGTTTGCTCTCGCTCACGAGAACGATATACATATATATATATATATATATATATATATATATATGCATATATATATGACGGTTACAAGCCCTCCTACTCGGAGAACGACGTATTCCGCGAAACCTTCTGTGTAAAACTCTGACGGTCCTCGACAGCGCGATTCCGATTCTCTCGTCGGTGAGATTCCCATCCTTTTCGAGTCTCTCGTTATACTGGAAGCCTCTACGAATCTCTACCGCAATTAAAATCGAACAAAATTCGTTCGAATGAGAAAAACATTGGTATATGTTTAGCGCAAGGTGTAATATCACTTGTACATTCATCGGTTTGATTTTCTTTCATCTCGTAACATTTATACCTACAAGTTACAGTGCAATAAACACGCTGTCGAGTATTTTCAGCCTGAAAATCCTGCACCGGAATGACCTCCTCTTATCAGTTTCGTTACCGATCGTCGAAAAGGAACGATTACGGTGCCCCTCGCGAGGGAATCCGCGTGTAAACACGAACAATCCCTAGCTTTCAACACGCGCGGCTTAATTAACAATCGTTGCCGCGGGTGTATTACGCGACGATTATCAATTAGCGCGAGTGCCTCGTAAAATGATGCCCCTCGCCCTCTTTCTCTCTCTCTCTCTCTCTCTCTCTCTCTCTCTCTCTTTCTGGCGTATCGATAACTGGAAGTATCGCATCGATACGCAAATTGGCCTAATGCGATGGAAAAATAATCGTCGACTTTCTCTCTCGCGCGCTGTTAGGCAAAACTACTCGCGTCGTTTAATTGGATTCGCACGCTAATTGGGAAGCTCCGCCGTTGGCTGGATTATCTCGGCGATCTTGGCTTTACGCGCGAATTTCAGATTGTCACCGATCTGGCCGGTACGTCGATAACCAAAGTTATAGTCGGTCGTGGAGTTATCTGCCTCACAGGGGTTCGCGTTTACGAGCGGACACGTCCGTGGCGATTACGCACGAGATGCGCGTCAAAACACACCGACCCGCACAAAGTTCTCGACGGGTATTAATAAACGGCCGTTTTTATAATCGAGAGGGGGATAAGAACCACTATCTATATCTCTCCTTCTGTCTCTCCTGACTCGCGCATCGAGTGTTATATAGTTTTGGGACCGTGGCAAATCGACCTCTGGACCCACCCCTTCTTCTTTTTCTTCGTCTTCTCCTTATTTTTTACTCGAAACCGTGCCTGTCCTATATTTCTTGCTGCGCGCTAGAATTTCAATGGGCTCTCTCTCTCTCTCTCTCTCTCTCTCTCTCTTTCGATCTTTCGTATTAGCCAGTGCTTTTTTTTCGGTATACGTTCTCCACCTACTCTATAAGAGCTGCATGTCTGTACGGAGGCAAACCTTTCTATTAATGACTTTTACGGCCTTCCCGTTTCGATTTCTTCCGTCTCGTTCTCTCTTTCTCTCTCTCGCTCCGAGAAATCGTAAAAAGATTCGATGTCGTCCACCAGGAATTGGAATAAATATACCCGGTGTTAACGCGCGGCAATTAATTAGTCAATTTTGGCCGGTAATACGGCATATGAGATCCTAATCGATTGAGACGTTCGTCGGAGAGGAGTATGTCCCCCGACGATTAATTATGGTCTCTAATCAGTTCGAAAATCGTATTAATATAAGGCAAACGAAAGACCGAACGGGGTCTTATGATAGGGTTTGCGAAAAACGATTGAGATATTTAGAGAGAAGCCCCTTTTTCGAACTGCCTCGCAGTGCCCTTGATTCTTGCCTAGGAGCGAATATATCACTCTCTTTCTCACTCTTGGTCTCTATCCCTGCCTCTCTCTCATAATCACTATAATTAATCGCATGCGATTCCCGTGATTAGAGCATCCGAGCCTTCGGGATACGCGGCTTCCGTATTTCGGCGCTCCAACGTATTCGGCGTTACCTGCATGAGGGCGCAAATTATACGGATGTGTGCAAAAGAAAAAAAACGAGGTTATTTATCAATCTCGCTAATCCGACGACGCGATAATGACGAGTCGGTCGGTGTCAATGTGAGGGTTCGCTATCTCTTGATTGATTTTTTTTTTCTTCGCGTCACACGAGAGAAAATTAATTTACAAAACTTATCTATAATTTTCAACAATTTCAGGAGGTACGGGACAAAATGCGGCGGCTGCTCGCAAGGCATAAACCCGCAGGATCTCGTGAGAAAGGCCCGCGACAAGGTTTTCCACCTCAATTGTTTCACCTGTCTCGTCTGCCGCAAGCAGATGAGCACCGGCGAGGAGCTGTACGTCCTCGACGACAACAAATTCGTCTGCAAGCAAGACTACCTGTCCGGGAAGCCGCTGCCCGACACGCATCACGTGCACAGCCATCATGGTAAAATTATCATCCTTCTATCTTGACGGAGTGGAAAAGAGAGAGAAAAAAATCGCTCGAATGGCGCTAGAGGATACGATACAGTACATAAATATATGTTTTGCTTTTTTTCGCGCCGAATCCACCGATCCGTAGAGTTCACCGAGCGTCAAATCACGAAGGGTGGCGGGAGAGAGGGGAGTTGGCACGGTTCGACGCGCGCGATTTCGGTGTTTTTCGGGGAGTCAGGTCCGAGCCGAGGTTCCGGAACAAAAGCAACGTAGGGAACGAGAGAGGGGGATCAGAAAAGCGCAAGTTGGCTGCGGGATCAGAAAAAAGGGGTAGCAAGCTGCGAAAACATTGAGGCTGCCTCAAACTCTTGCGGTACGATCGCTGATTTGTGTTTTTACCGTCGAACTCTTCGTGCTTCGAAAACGGATCTAAAATTTCGTGAAAAGTTTTTCGTTACGCGCCACTGTCGATTGCGAATCTCAACGTTTGTAATTATTTCGGAGTTCAAGGCTTTCATTTTTCATTCTCACTAAGCAAGTCCGACCGCTCTGCTAGAGCAAATATAATCGCGGTAGCGTTAAACCTCGGATCCTTCGGAGCGTTCGATCGGGAAGTACGAGATCGTTTCGCCGTTCTTCATCCGTATCGCGAGCACGCGGCTATACCGCGCCACCGTCGTCGCCGTGAACTCGTTTATCGCACGCGACGCGCTCCAAATTGCGAAATTCGCTCGAGGTTGAAATTTTACAACCGCTCTCAATTCCTCTCCACATTTTTATTCTCCTTCTGTGGAATTCTCGCGCGGAAAATTAGTAGAATCAATGATCCCGAAAGAGGAGCAATAAGTAAACAACGATAAATAACAAAGAACCTGAAGTCGCGTGATTCTCCGCACTCGTCGGTGTTTCTTTTCCCCGAGAGTCACGACGTCGAGCGTCACGATGATTAACGCCCGCTGCGGGTCTCTCGACACTTTTTCGGCATCAATCTACGTCGTGAGACGTTGGGTATTGCTCGACCGCGGGGAGGGGAGGGGTGAGGAATGTACGACGAGCCACGGGTCATTAGTCGGTTGTCGAATTTACGCTTCACGAGGAAATAAAAGAGAATGCGCTCGCGATAATTAGTCTTCGGGAATTCCTCCGACCGGACTTTACTCGACGTTCTACCGAATTCGTTCTGTTTGCCACTCGGGTGCCCGATTGATTGACGTCTCCCGTGAAAATTCGCGGAAGAGGAAGCGCGCTTTTTGATCGCGATCGCCCCGGCGCGCGGTATTTCTGCCTCGCATTGAAATTAAAATTAGATCGCGCCTCGATTTACGAGGAGTTAACGAGGGCGTAATTAACTGGATCCTCTAACGAGCCACCTACGAAGCCTAGAAGAATTTTCCACGCGCGAAAGAACTATCAATCAGTGGGACGATAATTAATGACCGGCGAATTGTTGAATTCACGACAGAATCGTCGAACCTGTCGGCAGGGGGTGACTCGCTGATGGGCTCGGGCTCCGAGGACGAGGACGAGGACGGGAGCTCGCATCATCATCATCATCACGGCGGTGTCGGCGGACCTCATCTCGGGCCCCACAATATGGGCCCGGTCGGTCCTGGCGATCAGAGCGTGCCCCACGCCGGCGATCTGCCGCTCGGCGCCGATCCCTGCAAGCAGGAGGACTCCGAGGATCAAGGTGAGTCGAGTTCCGCAACAATTTTTTCTTTATCGCTTCACTCGAATCCACTCGAACGCGACCCCTCGATTCAGTAACGAGATTTCCGATCGCCCCTCGACTTCGTTTTTGTTTGCCATCGATTCACGCTCTCTCGACGCACTCGACGAATTTATATTCCGCTCGAGAAGTGCTCGAGTGCCGGTCGCGCGATATCGCTCCTGTGTTTACGCGCAAACGCACACCGCCGCTCCCTGTCGCACCCGGTGTGCGTGACACTATCCAAACATTTTCTTTGTCCCGCCTCGGTCTACGCGTACGCGGCCCAAGGATTAACGTATATACGGAGAGAGGAGATCCGTCAGTGATACCCCCGGTGTAACTTTCAGTTGGGATTATCCGGAATCGTTTTGTCGAGATAGGGGGCGAGTAGCGATGTTATATCGATCGGGGTTACGAAATTTCGACCGCCTTTTACAAACAGCAAACTATTCAATTAATGCAATAATTTTCTCGTTCGATCGTTCACGCGACTAGGAACATTCGTTTCTGGTTTTTAAATTTGAGTCGCGAACGGTAATAATAATACCGAAGAAAATTCGAATTACGCAATGTTCCTGGTCGTAAAGTATAAATGTACATATACGACATCATCAACAAGTCTGTCGGAGAGTGAGGCCTAACGCGATGTGGTTTTCATATACGAGTTTGGTTCGGTTCAATCGAAGGTTCACTGGACGGCGATCCCGAGACGAGGGACAGCCAAACGGAGAACAAGAGTCCGGACGGAGGAACGGGCGGTGGGAGCGGCGACGGCGGTGCCGGCTCGAAGCGACGCGGACCGAGGACCACCATCAAGGCGAAGCAGCTCGAAATACTGAAAACGGCGTTCGCGCAGACGCCCAAGCCCACTAGACACATTAGAGAGCAGCTAGCGAAGGAAACTGGTTTGCCTATGAGAGTGATACAGGTAAGGCAGATTCTGTTAAACTTCTTTAAATCGAACTTTACGTAAGCACTAGGCTATCGTCGATATTCTTAATACTTTTACGAGTGCTAAAACAAGAGCTCTTATGTCTTAATTACGGTAAGCTTTGAAAACCAGTCCGGGCTACTTTTTAGCACCTCCGACTAGTTTTTTACGATCCAAGTCCCCCACCAGCCTCTAGCGTGAGGTTCGATTTAGAGTATTATCGAATTACCCGAAGAAATTCATCTGACTCCTCGCGAAATTTATTTCAGGTCTGGTTTCAAAACAAACGCAGCAAAGAACGAAGGCTGAAACAACTGACGTCGATGGGCAGGAGTCCGTTCTTCAGCGGTACGCGGAAGATGCGTGGTTTTCCGCTCAATCTGAATCCAGCGTTAACGGGCGAGGATGGTCCTCCGCCCGGATTCCCCTACTTTGGTCCCGACAAGTTCGAGTTTGGCTACGGCGGCCCGGTCGCTTTCCATCACGAGTTCTTCGGCGGGCATCCACCTCATCCTCACGGCGCGCCGTTCAGCGGACCCGGCAATCCTGGTGAGACATATTTCTTCATTCGCGCTCCACGAAGATCGAAATCTTGTGGTTACACCTCCGAGTCGAAGTCGTGTCACGTCCTAAACGCGTGAAATCTGGGATAAATTCTCTCATCCTCTCTCTCACTCTCTCTCTCTCTCTCTCTCTTTCTTTCTCGCACTCTCCATTCCTTCTTTGTAATCCACGCCACACGCGCACGAGGATTAAAAACGATCGGCGCCGAATGAACCGTTCTCTCCCCCTTTTGTACCTAAGCCGACTATGCGTGTGCGGACGCACGCATAATTTACAACGGTGGCGCTTGTGGTCGTTCCTCTTTATTTCTTCTTTTACGAAACACAGGCGTGAAAGTCCTCGGGAATTCCAAGATCTCTCTAATCGGACTAATTATCGGTGGCACTGTGAACGCGTGCGTAATTTGTTTGTGCTTTTGTGTGACACACAGGCCTGGACCCGGCTAGCATAGCCGGCATGGCGGCGGCGGTCGCTGTTGCAGGGGAGTATCCACCGCCCGGGGCGGGCGGGGGACCGGCCGAGTTTCTCACGGGGCCCCCCGGCCAGGGCCCACCCGCGCCATCCGGCGGCAGCCCGGCCGAGTTCCTAGCGCCCTCAGGTAAATTACAACGATCACGTCATCCTCGTATTCGACCAGCGCGAAAATGACAAATCTCGATAACAATTTCCTACTTTTCGATCCGCGTAATTTCGTTTTCTCAACCCGTCCTTCGGTAATGTCTCCCGTAAACAAAAACAAGGCGCTCGCAAATTAATTTCGCGACACGCTCGACCGACGATTTGTCCGAGTCTCCTTTTTCTTCTCGCTCTTTCGCAATAACGGCGCCACGATCGAGAAAGGATTTCACGTTAAATAAACTACGGAGTGGGAGAGAGGAGAGAGTGGGAAAAAATTGGTCGTTAGAGCGTCGGGATTCCTTTCCGCTCGCACCTGTCTTTTTTTCTCCCTTTTTCGTTACGATTGCGATCATCGAGACGCCGAGCGAAAATGAAATTCATTGGAAAGTCGATTTTTCGAAGCTCCCACGCGCTCTTTACTTTTTCCTTTTCTCTCTTACGTGAGATTCTCCGGTATTTCACGAACAGGGGGCTGTACCGATCGATAAATCTCGATCCACGCGAAAGTATATTCCCACATGCTAATATCGAAAAGTTAGAGTTGGATTCCGTAGATTTCTTAGAAAACAATCTCACACTTGAATTTCGATGGAAAAAGAAAAGGAACGAGAGTTACTCGAGAAACGAATCCAACTCGGACTCTTCGATGATGTTTCATGCTAAGAAGGAGTACAACCTCGACTTGATATATTTTTTTATCTCAACTCGATAGGCGGAGCTCAAGGGAACCCGAGCATCGGCGGTAACGGCGGCGGACCGGGCGGCGGCGGCGGCGGAGGCGGGTTCCTCGAGCCGCACCAGATGCAAAGCGAAGGACTGGCTTGGTAGTACGAGTTTTAGACGAGAGTCTAAAAAAATCTTCTCAACCGTATCTACTGCGCGCTGTTCGGAACGTGAGGAGTTCGGATAACGAGTGAACTCATTGAGCTACCATTGAGCCGTTTTCCGAGCGTCGATTCGCGATTTCAGCCCTTCGTCGACGGTCGTGATCGAAATTATCCAAGTACGTTCGAACGAGAGAAAAGAAGCTGTATTTATACACGTTAATGGCGTTATTTATAATGTGTTGTCTGTTCTACCTTCTTTCTATTTACTCTCGATCGTCTCGAATCGATTTATCGGCCGTCGATCGCCTCCCTGCTCTCCCTACGTCCCTTGCACCATCCTTACGCCGTTTGTAAGATAATTCCCCGATTTCGTTCGAATCCTCTCCCCCCTCCTCCCATATCCCTCTCGAAGACGCGGCTGTCGTTATCGACACCGAATCTTTTCGCGAACCGCCGTAAACGGAGGTTGTTATCATTACTAATTACTATTATTATTAACGCTATTGCATTGTTATTATCGTGTATAAAAATTCGAACTTACCTCCCGCTCCCCAATTCGTCACTCGTAATGTCATACCGCTTCCTATACCTTCACCACTCTCCCAAGCGCGTTGTTTTACTTCGTTCAATGTTACTTTCCAACTCGGGACACCCTGTAGATAATATCCGCTGTTGTGAACCTCTCGATGACGGTGACGACGAGTACACAAAGAACACAATTCTTGCGAAAATCACAACACCTCGACACGTAACACACGAGAACACTGAAACATACGGAAGCACACACGCGTTATATCGTAACGGAGAAAAACGAAATGGGAGTTATGAAGAGAGAAAAGTTAATAAATAAGAAAAAAGTAAGAACGACGCGACAAGAAATAATTATGAATACAAATAGGAAACGTGTAACCTGTATATGTAAAGGTGGCGATCGATGTAAATAAGAAAAGAGCGTTTAAAGGGTCAAACAAATGGAAAAGTATTGTAACTTCCGTTCGCCGAGAGCGCTCGTGCGAGCGCGAAAATGTATGAAACGAGAAACGAGATTTAAAGAGGAAAATAAAAAAAGACGAGAAAGCGATAGAAAACGGGGAGGATATTATCATCGTCTCGCGTACTATTAATTGTAAATCGCCACGATGCATTAATGATTATAAATATTATTAATAATAAACCACCTCGTATTTCCGTAATACGCATACTCTGTTCATTCAATCGACCCCCTCAATTTTTCTTCAAATAGAATTTGTAGCAAAACGACGGAGGAAGAGGAGAGATCGAAAACCGGGTAAGTTTGTTAGCCCATCGATGATTCGTTGCGAACGAGACTCATGGACATCTGGTGAATTCGATTTTGATGTGTTTCTGCCCTCTGGGACTCCCCAGGCGGTTCTTGGCGGATTCCGACCCCGCGGCGAAGGACAGTCGAGAGAAAATGCGATAAATAAAGTGGGAGCGGGAAAACGAGAGAGAGGGAGAGAGAGGGTGCGAGAGATCCAGCCATGTGTCGTTCTCGCCGCTGCGTCTATCTTCCGACCACCCTCTCCCACCCCTTGTAGTGTGTACGAGGCGTGTTCCGAGTTCGCCCCCATTACAAGCCTAACTGCACCGACCAGGAGCGAGAGAGATGTTCGCAGACGGCCGTAAACGCGTATGTTAGTATTCGCATGGGGACCGAGACCAGTGTAAGCACATTCCCTCTCTCTCTCTCTCTCTCTCTCTCTCTCTCCCGTTTTATCGTCGACGATTTATATCGACCGTCCGAGCCGATCGAGCCACGACATTGACGAATGCCCGTCATTTGCTACCCCCGAAGCAACCTTTTCCTCCAAAAACTACGAGAATAAAATGTTCTTCTTTTATACCTATGAATGGAGAGACGACTTCTCTCTATTCTCTTAAAAAGAAAGGAGATGAATTATCGAGGGTTTCGGCGAAGTTGCGGTGTTTGTTTTTTCCTCGGTCCCTCGCACATACGAGAGGGTGGTTAATTCTTAACGATGTTTGCGTCAGCTGCGTAGGTGGCGCTCGCGATACTCTCGCAGATGCGTTAGCTGAGACAAGGGGACCGGGAAGAGAGAAAAAGAGAGTCCCACGGGACGGGAGACAAACCGTCCCGCGAGTCTCCCGCTCGAGCCGTTGAACAACCCCCTGGACGCAACTTCCAACCCCCTCGTCGTCCTCGTCGTCGTCGTTCGTACACAGAGTACGAGATTCCGTCCGTGACACAATTTCGGCTAGCTGTACACGCCAAATTCGATATTAATCCCCGGTAGGATCAGCGAGCGTCTGCGCGCAGTTATTCCCAGACGTGTACGGGGATTGCACTCCTTTCCAAGGGTTGACGAATGGATAGCGATTTCTTCCGTGCGAGGGTGACTTTTCTCTCCCTCTCTCTCTCTTGCTCTAATGGCCGATTTAATCGTTATAGTTTCGAAGCTACGATCAACTTTTACCGACAATTTTTTATCTACTTCCGTTCGCCAATACTTTTGGCAACATAGAGCTGGTTCCACGGTAGATCGGTTTTTTGTTCCAAGGAATCCTTACGCGCGGTTCCCATGCGAGAGGAGAGAAAAGCCCGGGTAGATGTAGAAGCGCGATAAGCGTGCACGCGTTCGGGATTCGTAGGGGTATCTCGGACCTGTCACGGTCCGACGCTTTGCTCTCGGTCTCTCTTTCGCATCGCTGGCACTCGCTCACGTGTGCCAGCACGTGTCGCGCGTGCGACTAAAAAGCGAAGCCAACCCCCCTGCGAGAAACTCACCTCTCATCCCCCTTCTTGTCCTCCATTTCCCTTTTCACGAGGAGACGAGCGTGTCCTGTCATTATGCAACGAGGCCTTACAAATCACGCCCTGCACGACGCTCACCCCCTCCCCCCTCCAACCACCTTCACCCCTCGCCAGTATTCTCGAATTAATCCAGAGCTACTCGCAATTAACCCTCCCCACCGCTACAAGCCACTTTGCCGTCCCTCCGGTGTCAATTTCCGTCGTCTTCCGATATACGCGCGAGTTCGAGAGGATGACCGAGTCGTTCGAGTTGTACAACAGAGCTACGAATGACGCTTTTACATCGATGGGGGTTGTTAACACTTTTATAGTCATTCGAGTGCCAAGTTTAGCCGACCTTGGACCAAGACCCCTCGGAACGTTAACGATGATCGAGTAGAAGTAGTTTGAATTCGTCAATTCTCATTTCCGACGGCGTTCTTCTGGCTAGTTCATTAGTACCCAAAATAAATATCCTTTCTCTTCGGAAGAATAATATTCTCGAAATGACACACAAACAAGAAACACCGAAAGAAAGACTATCCGTATCTTTTAGTCGTAGAGAGTTTGTTTTTTCGCTCCAACTGACAATTCTCCTCCTCTCTTTTCTTTTTCGTGTTTTATTCTCCCCTCCTTCGTTCTCACCTCGTCGTCCCGACGTCTGTTCTTATTTCCGTTTTGCTCGTCTGGCGTACGACAGCAGTGGTAGTAGCACGGTGCGCGTCCAGAACGACCTCCTGGTGCTCCGACGGGCTTAGCCTAATCCGAAATCCGGATTACCCGCGCCTCAGCTGGCTACGTCGATAGCCGTTTTTCTCTCCATCTCTCTCTCTCTCTCTCTCTCTTTCTATTCTCATACATTTTTTTCTCTCCCGTCTCGCGCACCTCCTATCTGGCTCGATGTCTCTCTGGATTATTCGGACGCGCGTATCTCTTTCACTCGACGCATTATACCCGGGTATAGACCTATATCGGGATCATCGAGAAAAAAAACACGTTGCGTAACAGAAGCGAGAGATAGGGATATATAATTTTTCCTTGCCGACGAGTTAAAAATTACAGTTCGTATATCGTTGACGTTCGCGTCATAAATAATCGCCCGATATTTAATATCGCTTTGTGCAAACTCTTTTGCCGAGTGTAATATTAACGATCGAAGGATGCAATGTGAGATCGAGTACCGGAATAAATATCCGATAATCTAGCGCTATAAATGTCCTCTCGTAATCGCGAAACTAAAATCGATCAGCGGCTCGCTCGTTTTGACGGAAGAACAGGACGGTGGTCTTATTTTTATCTCGATCCCGTATGCTAATTCGTCCGAAGCCGGCGTACAGCGCGCGTCATCGGTCGACGCGATCGGAGAGCGATCGAATTAATGGCGAAAAAAATCGAATGGAATCGCTAAATAAAAATGACTTATGTGCGTCAAGGAAAATAAATTCGGTGCCCTCGTCGATAAAATCGATCGGGTTGTATAGATCCCTAACGAGCTTTATAAGCCGGAAAAATTTCTCGCGCCGCTCGGCCACTCGTCTCTCTCTCTCTCTCTCTCGAGCTCTCGCCCCCGTTTCGAGCCTCGCGCATTGTATACTTATATCGTCGAATTCCCCCCGCCCCCTTAACTGTATATATATACGAGCGAGATAAGTATTTGCTATTTAAAATACCAGCTCTCGTCGCGCGCTCGCTTCCAAGATAAACCGTTCTCGCGCTGGTGTACGTATAGAGAAGCGAGAGGGGTGCGCGTACAAGGCGACGAGAGGGGTTGATTATAAACCGAAGGCGCAGAAGAAGCGAGAGACGAGAGGGGCTTGGGGGTGCGGAGCAGCTACGGTGGTCCACCGTTGGGGTAGTTTATGGGACGGGGGATGGGGTGTACCGGAGCATTGTTGTATAAATAGGTTTGGCGAGTTAGGGGTTGCTACACCCCCGAGGGAACTGCACATGTCCGCATCGATTATACCAACCTCCCCTCCCCCTCGCCCAGTAGTGGCTCTCTTTCTAGTACGTCCCCCTGTACTTCTCTCTCACCCTCTCTTTCTATCTTACCCTCCTACGTTCGACTTTGGCCCTTTCGCGCGCGATACCCTCTCTCTCTCTCTCTCTCTCACTCGCTGAAATTCACCCCATCTCTAGCCGCGCAGCCCAGAGCCCGGGAGGCACGTCGCTCGGTTATTTTCAAGCCATTTGCTTTGTAAACGCACGCAATCTCGACCCCGAGAACCACCGTCATCCACCCGCTCCACCACCTAGCATTCGCAGCGGAGCCTTGAATATTCAAATTCCTCCAGTATATTGTGATTTTTTTCAGCGAACGAGAGTGGGGGGAAAAAAGTTGGAAAATCGAACAGGTGCTCCTCTTTGTCGATTCGTCCAGAGTTCAAAGGATTTCCTTTTGACGAGAATGTCAGAGGTACCGATGAACCCGCGAGAGAGAGAAAATGTTATTCGAAGCCGAGGATCGCCGTGGCGAATCGCGCACGACTTTTTGACGATTAACGATAGTTTTTCTTTCGGCGGAAAATCGAGTAATGATCGAACCGCGAGAGTCAGCGGGAAGTGTATCGGCATCCGAAAGAGGGGTTGGTTCGCGGGTGGTCCTGAATAGGTGCTCGGATCGCTACAGGTGGCGGCCATGACGAAAGACACTTGACTCGAACGAGCGAGAGAGAGCATCTACTCGATACCCCGCCGAGTCAAATCTGTCGAGCTGTTACGCGTGCACTCGCCACCCCCTTCGCACCGCCTACGAATTTCACACTCCGTTCGCCACCCTCCGTGCAATCCCCCTCTCTGGAACACCGGCTAAGATCTTTCACGCTTCTCCGTCTCGCGATATACGTATAATATACACCCTAAACCTATTCCATCGACTTTGCAGGTTTATCGTTCGCGCGACGCTGCACTCGCGAAAAATGAGTTTGACTTTTTTTTTATTAAGGGTAGGCTTGGAAGTCGGGTACTTGATATCCAAAATATGTACTTCAGCGAAGATGACATTATTACAAATATTCCGCCAAATTTATGACCGTTGCAAAAGCTGTTTTACAACACAGAAATTCCAGAAATACGACTTCTGTTTCGCTCTTCGCTAATTTGTCAACGACTCTTTCTCCAGAAGTTGCGGCATGACATCGTCGCAATTCCTCCCCGCATTCATCGCTGTCGTACAACAACGACAAATGTAGTAGGCGTGTTGGCCGACTGCCGAGGATTAGCGGAGGAGAAAAAAGAGAAATAACACGCACCGAAGCCAATCGTCACGTGCCTTGTACGTATGAGGACCCGACGTACGGTGCGCGAGAGCGAGAGAAATAGATATACGGCCCACTTCGTTCGACCGTTCCCCCGAAGGCCCAACCGACGAGAACGAAGCTCTCGTTCTCTTCTTGCACTTGCGTCATACGAATTTTTTTTTTCGCCAGCAGGTACAAGCTGCCGAATGACGAGGCTGATTTTTTTATTCGCACTCGATAATATTCATCCGATCGGCTTTGTTCATTTCTCCCTCTCCCTCTCTCCTCCTATCTCTCGCTTCTCTCTTCCACTCTCGAAAAATTCGCCTTCGAGACTCGAGCGTGGTAAACAAAGAGTTGCGCAATTGGCGAGTCGAAAAATGGCCGTGTCAGGCGCAGGTAAAGAGATGTTCTCGACGCCCACGCGCTCTCTCTTTCTTGTGCGTTGTCTGCTGTACACTCCTGGCGTGGTTGCTCGGTAATAGGAGCCAATCGGACGACCCTCGCGATCGTGTGCCGGTGATTACCTTGTAAACGTAGAACCGGGCCATTGGTTATTACTGTAATTTTCGGTTCTAACCCTACGCCAGATTCCCTATACGCCCGGCCAAGGGTCGAGAGTTGTCACGCTGAATTCTACAATAGCACTTTGCGACGACACTCCCTTTCATTCGTTTCATCGAACATCGCAGAGTCTGTTGACTCTCGATTAATCAAAACGCGAAACTTCGAAGAGCGTTTCTTCGCTCCCCTACCGGTATAACGTTGGACAATACTTCTCCATCCGCGGACACTTGTTCCTCGTCCATCAGCTGTTTGTCTTCGTCTTAATCCGATTACGCCGCATATAATATACATATCGTAACGAAATTCCTCGCTTTACGGCGGGCTGAATAATTCATGAACCCGGGAACGAAAAATTTTCCTCGTGCGAATTCTTATACGGTATGTTCTATTTAATTCATTCAATTGTCTCGTGAGCCGCGAGGTCTAGGTTAAAATTATTCCGCTCCGAGAAACGATAAAGACGAACATCTCGATTAACCTTAAAGATATCGCTGGAACGAGGCGTACGAAAAGTCTTGGAAATTTTCAAGCGAATTGTCAACGTAACGCCCTCCACTCTTCCAATTTTGTTCTGCATTCGTCTCGGTGATTCATATCTTCGGACGCGGCGCATCGAGGACACGAACAGGTGTCGGTGGGCGTGAAGAGGGGTGAATACATTTGCGCGTGTTTACGCGTATATATCGCCACTTTGTGCGACGTCTAGAAAACGGGGCAGCATGCGTACCCCGCCTTCTCACGGCGCCCCCTCTCGAGGGGTGAGTTAGCGTAATTGCGGTAGCGCATGGTAATCAGAGAATACAACTGTTTGTACCGTTTACCACTAGCTCTCTCTCTCTCTCTCTCTCTCTCGATCGAGAGCTATCGAGAAATTAGCGTCGTCGAATTTTTCCCATTCCGGTCTCCGTACACCGCTCATTTTCGTCAAATCTCATTTGACGCAATTGGCATCGTCGTAACGGGGGAAAATAATCGGTAGGAAATAGCATGGAGGAGAGACGGAGACAGAAAGAAAGTGGGGAAGAGAGAGAGAGAGAGAGAGAGAGAGAGAGTTCGGTGTACGGAGAGCGGGTGTTCATATTCCTC
Source organism: Goniozus legneri (assembly GCA_003055095.1). Classification (NCBI taxonomy): domain Eukaryota; kingdom Metazoa; phylum Arthropoda; class Insecta; order Hymenoptera; family Bethylidae; genus Goniozus; species Goniozus legneri. The sequence goes on from NCVS01000331.1 coordinate 221,897, forward strand.
AGGAAGGAGGATGAAATAAATTGAGGTTAAAACAAAAGGCAGGAGCAAAAAGTGAGCTCGCGCGAGTTGCGGTGGTACGTTGCGGCCGAGAGGTAGAGGTTGAACGAAATAAGACGATCGAGAGAGAGAAAGAGAGGGAGAGAGGGGGCAAAATTAGAATGATAAAGAGGGAGCGAGAGAGGAGGATGGAGAAGAAGGTGGAGCTGGGAAACGGGGGTCTCGGCTGACCCCGTTGGCCCGGCACGTATGGGGCCCCAGACTGCCGGGACTGACTCCTGGCCGGTACCAGAAGGTAACCCTGAAGCGAGTCCCATCGGCTCACTCTCCCACCTCGTCTAACCGCCTCGCTGCCCCCACCCACCCGCGTACACACACGCGTCGACACATACACGCGTATATTTATATATACACGTCGTGGGCCTTACTCTCTCTCGCGCGCGTCTCAGCCTATACTTATCCTCCTACTAATACCACCGCCACCACCCCCTCCTCTGCTTACCTTATACTTATTGCCCCCATGGCCCGCGTGCGCGCTTCCAAAGGGGCCTCACTGCCCCTTCCCACCCCCTCTCCACCTACTCCGCACCACTCGCCTTTTACCTTCGGGGTGTGTTATTATTATCTGACATTATCTATAATTCCGAACCCGGGCAGGAAGCCCACTTAGGGATTGTGATAGCCCCCGTGATTAAACCACCCTGCGGATACCCACCTTGCGCTATACACCTACGAAATCGAGACGGGAGACGTTACTGGCGCGCTCAAAGAGACGCGGAGCCGATTTTTATCTTACCGCGGTAAATTCGGCGATGCTGGATCGAAATCCCGATGACATTCTTGGTTTTCCAGGATCCTCCATTTCCCAGCGATTTTCCCCGATCCGGTGCACCGCGAGCAAATTGATTCGTTCCGTCGGCACTCTCGCGAATTCCCCGTTAACGCATACGGAGAGACTCTAGCGCGCGTTGCTGCGCTATGCCGAGTATATAATAACCCCCCAGCGGATGAGAATGGAGCGGAGTTAATTGCGGGGTCCGGGCGGGGGCAGGTCTTTTGTGTCTGCGCACTGACGCGGTAATAGATATGATTTAAGAAGGTCGGAGGGAATCGTTCGCGGCACGTATGTATATATATAGCATACATATGTGGAAGTCGATTTGTTTCTGGGGCCCTTTTGGCGTTTTTCGGTAGGAGGTCCCGCGGGCTGGTACGTTTTCGGCGCGTGCGGTAGCCTTACACCCCCTCGTCCCGTTCCTCCCCTCCCTCCCGTGCTCCTCTTACACTACTGGCCCCCATTCAAAGACGTTCGTAAATTATTCATGCGGTAGAATTCGCTCGCGAGTATCTGGAACGCAAGCTGCTGGCTTCCGTGCGCGCGAGCATCGAAATATCAAAACCGCCCACGCACACGCTCGCCTCGTTATCGTCGAATCAACAAGTAGGATATTCGGGATGGAGATATCGGGAATGCAGCGAGCGAGACTGTGTAAGAGAGAGCGAGAGAAAGAGAGAGAGAGAGAGAGAGAGAGAGAGAGAGAGAGAGAGAGAGAGAGAGAGAGAGAGAGAGACGGTACTCATTGGGGGCCAATGTCGGAGAATCGCGAGTTCCTTCGGGGTAATTATCCGCCGGGGCGAGTGTCTGTTTAAGCGTTGATTAATTTGTAATTACCGCACGGAAAAACGAATCAATTCCGCTCTGGCCCGTTCGAATTTATCTTGTTTCGTTTCATCGCGCGGGCACTCGAGATATAACGTTATAATTATACAATCTACCGAATTGTATAGTCATGGTACGATTGTTCGCGCATCGGAGAAATAAAAGTTGTTGAATTTGGCTAAATATTCATTCGCTTCCCGCGCGGGTACCATTGTATGCGATATACACCTTGCGTCATACATTTTTTAGTAGATAAGTTTGATTTATCGCTAGAAATTTTTATTCAATCTCACGGACGCCGGAAACACCCACAGAGATCCCCGTTCTGGATAACCGATCGTCGTTGAAGAAGCCTGTAACGCTACATCGGTCCCCTCTAATCGCGACCCCATCCTCATTTTCGCGATGAAGGGCCCCGTTGGGACAGTAGGTATCCCTCTCTCTCTCGCTCTTCCCTTCGTTCTCTCTCTCTACGATAATCAGCCCATGGAGAGGCCCCGGTGATTATAAAACCGAAAAAGCCGGAAACCACTTACGCGGCGCGCGGGGGAGGTAAACCGTGCTCGCCTCACGGTTTATACGGCGATTATTATTACCCGAGGGGCTTAGGGGCCCGTGCGGCCCGTCGCTACCAATACGAGAGGATATTTCAGGCCCATTCATCCGAGCCGATGGATTGTTTTCGAATGAAATTTTTCGCATCGAACAAAAATATTACATCGAAAAATAGGAAATAATCGAGGTAATTTCGTAATTGCATTTTCACGTTGGAAATGTAATTAAATTTACATGGGTGATTGGTTTCCAGAATGGTTTGGTTTTCCAATTAGCTGCATCGAGACTAAAGCATTAAAGTGAGGTTTCCTAACTCCGTTCTCAGGTCGTCCTCGAACACTCGTGTACATATGAGTGATCAATTATACGTTTGAAAAACTGAGAGAAACGTACTTGGAAAGCAGCAGTACGGATTGGTAATTATTTTTATTTTGTCAAACAGGGTAGAGTACTCTGTTCGAGAGCCACGTTCAACTGTAACGGACTACGAATAATCATACGCCATCCGCGTTCTTACTCAATTAAACTGAAATCAGGTTCTGAATTTTCAAGTTCTTTGTGCAATGCGAAAGAAATTGCTTTAATTACGAAGATCGATTCGTCGAAGATCGCGCATCTCTCACGGCGCGCTTGCACCCGATAAAAGTCCCGCGGGTTGTAGAGTGGCGAGACGGGTGCGCCTCGGGCTAACGCGCGCGAGCATAAAGCCGAGATCCTCGGGTCCCGGAAGGTCGCGAGCGATCGACGCGATATAATCGGGTATCGATAGTCGGGTTATAAATCACATCACGGGCCAGCGCGGAGGAGATTTTCTTCTTATTTCGTTCCGTATTTCGAAATCGGTGTGGATTCGGAATACCTAAACGCCACGAAATTGCGCGTTGTTAAATGCAAATAGAACACAGTGAAAAATTGGCAGAAAATCGATTCTAGGATATCGGCTAACCTTGTCGAAGGTCGACGTGGGTGGGGAGGGACGGAGAAATCGCGATTGATCGCCGTCGAGAAAAATTTCACGGAAGCGTTACGTTTTCGATTCATATCGGTGATTTCGCAGCGAGAGATTGTGAGAGTAACGAGGAGAGGAGATTCGTCAATTTCAGCGCTACCGTCCGAAGCTTCCCTATCTCCGTCGATCTCGCGATCGATCGACGATAATCGAGCAAGACTCGCTGTCAAAACAGATCACCGATCCACGGGAGCTCGGAATCGTTCGAGAAACGTCTTCTCGGAAGCAGCCCCGTTGAGTATATCGACTCGACTCTGTAGAAATTCAGTTTTCCAACGAAAAATTCCTAAGGTTTTGCGTATGACGAGATTTTTTTACGATTCGAGAGTAGAGAATTCATGACTTTGTTCGGTATGATCGATAAAATGAAAAAAACGGGACAAGGGGTGACCTCAAGTACAGAAATCCCCGTGGTTCGTACATCGTTCGCACGTATACGTTCCGAGGCACCCCCGACGGTGACGGTACGCGTCGAGAACGCGAGTCTCTCGCGTGTTTTCGACGTACAGGGCGAGGTAGCGCGGGCCTCGCGCTCGACCATGCGTAAACGTCATCGGCAGCTGCCGGGAGAGAGCGTTCGCTCGCAAGGGGTAGTTTTTCCACCCCCTAGTCCTTCTCGGGCTCGCTCACGCACGCTCACCCTCATCCCCTTCAAAGAAACCCCACCTAAGCCGGCCCCAAAAGCGCGACCACCAAAACCCCGAGCTTATTTCACGAACGACCGACCACCCCTCGATCCGACGTCCTCCTCGTCATCCCCCATCGACTCTACGTTCTTCACCCTCGCACGCAATCCCTATAAGAGCGAGAGAGACGAAGAGAGAGAGAGAAATTCGAGCTTATCTCGGCCCGAACAGGAGCCGGGAGAAGTAGAGCGAAGGTTTCTCGAGAATTTCGGAGAAAGGTGTTGTCGTATCTGTTTGTCAATATCGGCAATATTGGTTTCGTTCTTTGGAGGATTTCCAGTTTGAAAATAAACTCATACGGGAGTACGCGAATAATAGTTTTAATTTAATAAAAATTCTCGCTACGTCTCGATAAAACAAGTCAGTTTCAGAGCTCCCGCGCGAGAGTATACGATCGCAGGGGAATTTTTTTCACCTTTTTCCTCGCGGAAATTCTGAACTTTCTCTCGTTCGCAAAGATGAATTATAGAGGTGAGTGGTCGACTTTCGTTCTAACGGCTCATTCGCGAGTGCTTGCAAAATTCTAACTGGCTTTACTGCAAGAGGTATACGCGTCTTTACGACTTCGACCTGGCGACACGTCGGAATGGTCAGATCCCTCGGAGTTGTAAAACGTCTATCGGTATATGGTTCATCTCCGCGCGAACGATGGGATGGATGCTCGTTGGAAGAGTCGTATATTTTACATATGGAAAAAAGTCGAAGAAAATAGAATCGAATAGGAAATGACGAGTACCCATGGAATCTCGTAGCGAGCCATCGATAACACTCGATAATATTAACTAGAACTAGCCATTTGGAGTCTGTCATGCGTCATTTCAATATCAACAACGAACAATAAACGGATCGGCTCGTTCTCCGGTGAACTTCCAATACCGAATTGTAGCGTCGAATCGAAACAAAGACATAGAGAGAGAGAGAGAGAGAGAGAGAGAGAGAGAGAGAGAGTCGGTATTAGAGAACGGAAATGACAAAATCGCACGAGGCAGCGCGGGCCAAACAAAACCCGTTGAGCGGGCCGAGGATAATCCGAAATCCGAGCTCTCGATCGATCACGATCTCCCACGGTTCGATCTCTCGTCGCGCGTCACGCGCGAATCCAGTCGGCTGACTTCGACACCCTGGCGTACACACAAATCAGAGCGAGAGAGGAATAGAGAGACGGGGTTGGAAACGTTATCTGGCGAGTCCCAGGCTGACGGGGTTCGCCCTTCGGGAATAACGCCGGGAGATAAGCACCTCTCCCTCAGTGGGAGCCACCCTCACAGGTTCCACCACCCCCTTCATCCCCTAGAAATGCAAAGAGATCTTGATACGGGCTACCCTCCCCCGGATTTCCATCTCCCTCTCTCTCTCGCTCACACACGTTCGCATCTGCCTTCGAAACCACCCCCGCCTCCGTCAATGAGCTCTACGTCTCCGTTATCCAGCATCGCCCCGCGCATTATAGATACCACCGGTACCCCTCTGGCCTCTTCCACTCGATAACTTATGAGTCAGATTTATCTCAAGAGCCAGCTAGTGTCTGATCGCCCGCGACTCTTGTCCATTCCGACTGTTTTTCCTTTTCCATACCGAAACACATTCGTACCTCCTTCTTTCGACTTCTTCCTTCGATCTTGGATTTTCGCCAACGACAAGAAAACGAGGGAATTATTTGCGTAGGAATGTTTGAATACCAGAACAATGGTAACGGCGAAGGCGTAGAGTTTTTTGGCACCAGGGGCCCGTTGCACGCATGAGCCAGGTTAATCAAGTGGAACTGTCTGGGGGCCTCTCGAGGAGGGCCCGAGGGGAGAAGAACGATGGGGCGAGAGGGGCAAGGAAGGGGAGAACTGACGCCGACGGACAACGAACGTGCGGTAGACGGATATATACGCCGGCGGCTTTTAACGCCGATGGACAGGTGGCAACGCCGGCTCCGAGCTTTCGAATATAATATATCGTCGGTATACGTATGTATGCGTCGGAGTGTATACTATATGTGTATGATGTGACGGATCGTCATAACGGTACTTTTTCTCTCTCTCTCTCTCTCTCTCTCTCTCTCTTTCTCTCTCTCTCTCTCTCTCCTCTTTCTTTTTGCGATCGAGCATCTCTCGATGCAGTTTCGTTCGCGAATTTTTTGCCATCCCGAGAGTGTTTGTTCTCGTATCGCGACAGGTGAAAGTGAAGAAAATCGCGAAAATCGGTATATCGGTTTTTCGATGTAAAAGAGGGGAAAAAACTCGAGGAGTCGAGGTTGACGTTGTATAGCCGAGCTCACGTCCGAGTCAGCTCTCGCAGCGTGATCGACGGCCAACGGTTTGTTTTTCGTCTTTTCCGCGTATACCGAGAGTCACTTGCCACGCCGGCCCGCATATTACGAGTGGGTCGAACAAGGGGGTCGCACCGGAGTCAGGATTTTCTCTCTCCCCTCGAGTGAAATGATTCGCGAGCCATTAGGTACCTACGAATTACGGACTGCGTGCCTTGGATTATTAGGCTTTCGTTTTGTAAATAAGGAAGGAGCTGGATTTAATCGGGTTATATGTATATTATATTCGCTTTTTCTAACAAAAATTCGACTGGAATCATATCGAATTTCTATTTAACATTTTCACCTAATCGAAAATCAATACAGGTATTGTGCACTCGAATGTTCGATTGTTCGCGCGTGCTGTGAATACAACCGACTTCAGGGAAGAAAGAACTCATATTTCCCATATTTCTCGATATTCCGGACAGATGTTGTACCAGGAAGCGCATAGGGCACGCGGTCTTTCGATTCTGTTCGATCGGTTCGCTCCGACGATCGGCCATCGGTTACCAGATGACACGATCCAATATGGGGTTGCGCGGGAGTGAATGAAACTGAACTGTAACGAGAAAGCCAGGCGTCAGGAGTCGGACGAGGTATGGAAAAAACGAATCTCTTACTTCCAACCCTCGGATGTCGGGGCTGAACGAGTGGGCGAGAAAGGGAGGGAGATAGAATTTTCAACTCGATCACGAGTTTCTCACTGACGCGTTGAAACACGATGACTGGCTGATCCGCTTTATTTTTTCCACCTCCTCCTTCTTTCTCTCTTTCTCGCTGGTTCCTCCTCCTTTTCTCCTAGTTTTTTTTTACGAGGTCGGGCGGCAAAACTTCCAAGGACCTTCGCGAAGGCCAGAAACACTCGCTGGCCCCCTAATTATCGCTCCGGGGGTTCCCCTTTCGGGCGCGGACCTCTTCTGGTACAAAACTGCGCCACAGGGGTCCATCTCTCTCTCTCTCTCTCTCCTTCTCTCTCTCCTTCTCTCTCTATCTCTCTCTCTCTCTCTCTATTTCTCTCTCCCGCTCGATCGACTCCCTCAATATCGTTCACCCCTCTTCCCCCTCGAGTCGACGGACCCTCGCGCGAGTGTTTACTAATGTTTTCACGTCGCGCGAGCGAGCACCGAAAGCGAGAACGGAAACAATAATCATCCCACGAAAAGTCTCTCCCAATGGCCCGCGAATGACTGGCCGGTTGAGCGTGCGCCACCCGGGCTTTTTAACGAAACGCCGAAATCGAGTTTCTTCGCGTTGGAGGAGAGAAAAAAAAGCAGCATAGAAGCCGAAACTCGCGGCGTGATGAGAGGAAAAGAGGGAGAGAGAGAGAGAGAGAGAGGGAGAGGGAGCGAAGAGAAAAAAAACGAGAGAAGAAAATAATTAAGAGCGAAAAGTCGAAAGGTAGTGATGAGCCGGGCCGATGAGGGAGGTAGCGAGGGTGGTTGTTCTGGTTGGCACGATCAAGTCGAATGTTTTTCGCCCCCGCGGTGAGGGGCGAGTTCGGTGGCGGCGAGCACACTTGCCGTTCCCACGTGCTGCCGTTTTCTCGCTCTCTCGTTCCTCGGACTATCGCGTGCGCGGCCGAGCCTCACCTTCTCTCGTTCGGCGTCGTACCGTGTGTGCCCGTCACTCTCGCGAATTCGAGAGACCGAGGGTTGCCACTACAATAGCGCACTTCGTGCGCGACGGCTTGGCAAGATAAACGCGAGGAGGGAAATTTAGACAATGAAAGAGAAAGAGAAGGCATTCACTTGGCTGGATTATTAATAATCGCAACGCCTTTTCCCAAGGAGTTTATATTCAACGTAATACGGTAGCTAAACACTCCATAAAATAAATGAAATTTCTTTCAACGCCGCGAAGAAAATGTCTGTAATATTTTATCAATTCCAGTGTTTGACACCGCAAATGTTGCGTTTTGATATATACGAATGAACGATGAAGTAATTGAATGAAACAAGGTTTACTGTTATAACGAGTTCGATATTGAAAAAAGAAAGCTGGAGGACTCCGAGTGAAAACGTTGACCAGGTGCGAAGTCGACGGGATGTCAATTCTCGTGTAAACGACGAGATAGATAGAGAGGTGAATATATGTAGGATGCCGCGGGGCAACGGGACCCGGTAGTTACGCCACTGGTGCGGGCAGGGAAATATATATCGAGGGGCGAGAGGCGAGAAGAGAAGCTCACCGCGGATAATTGCAGGGCCGGCAGCGTGACGGTAACTACCGGGGGCCATGACGGACAGTCCGGGACACGACGGCGACGTGAGCCCGTATATCGCAAAAACGGGGACGTGTAAGCGCGATCGCGAGTCGAGTTCCCGCTCCCTTCTTCTCCTTCGCTCGAATGGAAAACACGAGCCCCTCCCACTCTCGATTAGCGCGAGAAAACTCGATAAGAGACTCGAGGAGTTTACACTCGATTGCTACTTTCAGATAGTTGTTTGTTTTAGACAACTCGGGAAGATCCGAAGAACGATTATGGGGTAATTATAGCGGACAGCGTTATTGAAAAAATTCCTCTTCGATAATGAATAATTACATCGATCCGCAAAAACTCAAATGGAGCTCGACCTTTCTCTATTCCCTTCTATTTCAATCTTCACTCATGAATCCGAAACGAGGCGCGATAGTCATCGCGTTACGTTCCGAGGTTAACGATAAATAACGTATACGCTCCCGTCACGAAGCTAGAGTCGCGTACCTCTCTCTCGCTCTTTTGCTCTACGCTAGTTGAACGTTAATTCGGTAAAACGAGGTTCGCCGTGTGGCCCGTGACGCGCGATCACGCCCACGATACCGGATTAATCGTCTCGACGTTTCCGATCGCTAACTCCCCCTCCCCCTCCCCCCTCTCTCTCCCCATCTCTCTCTAACTCTTTCCAGGGGTAATGGCAATATCGATCAAACATTCGCGGAAGAGTTCGTGCGACGAAAAACTCACGCGATTTTTTTCTAATGCTCGCGTCAAAGAAGCAGTTTGTAACGGTAAGTTGAGAAGATTATGATTGACCTTGGAAATGATGAAACTCTATGTGGAATTCTTTTGAGACTAATAATACAATTAGCGAATCGATAATGGGATGATCGATCAGCGGGGTAGATCGTCGATGGAGTATTAGTTTCGAAACTATGACGTACAATAAGAGGAAGAGTTTCTTTAGAAACAACATAAGTTTTGTTTTGATTAAACGAATATTACCAATGAAATAGTAGTTAATCATAGATTGTAGATTATTTATTTTTTATACGCCTAATTTGTTAGCGAAACAATATTGTTTCTCATCTTTAAACAATAGAGAAAGCTTTATCAGCTAGAGCGTATTCGTCCCGTGCAAATTGTAATACGAGTAATAAACAGACTTAAAAATCTCTGTGTCTGTGTTGAGATATACATAGGTGCTTTAAAAAACTACATACCCGTTATGCACGCGTGTATATGTATATATAAAGCTTAACGATCGGTACGGCATCTCAATGAGATACGCCGGCTGCAAAAAGTTTGGAAAACGCACTCGATCGAGTAGCCTCAGAAAAAACGCTGTGTATATGGAGAACCTGGGCTCTTCAACAAATTGAGCACTTTTTGCCCTAACGCGATATCGAGTGAAAGAGAGTTTCGGTGTTGTATGCACACTCGTGACGACGGTCAACGAGCCGTGGACGAGGCCCGACACAGTCGCGAATCGCTAACAAAATATCTTCCGAACGAGAATTTCATTCTCGCCTCGCGCGAAGAGGTCGCGTTCTTTCTCTCTCAAGCATATCGGAAATACTTTTCCTATTCGACATTAATCGGTTTATTTAATTTCCTTCGTAGCGACAGACCGCTGCGCTCGTTGTATTCTCGATCAATCTTCGACTGTTATTTTTTCATCCTCGTTCATTTTTCATGAAAACCGAGCGAACAGATACACATACACGGTAGCGGCGAAATTTTGCGCGTCGACCGCGAATCGAACGATCGTCATGAAATATTCAGGCTGCGGGCGCGCTCGTGCGCTCGGTGTTCGCCCGGGGTTCTTGGTGGTGCGCACGTAACGCAGAAAAAAAGAGTAAAACAGAGCGAAAAAAGAGGAATCGCACGTGCCGTGTGCACACGCGACGCGTGCGTTCTCGCCCGCCACGGGACGATTCGGCGCGAGGGTTGAAAAATCCCCCGGCCTGGGGACGATGGAAGGGGGTTGTTTTCTGCATTCGCAAACGCGACGCTGATTGATCGCTCCGAAAACGGCCAAGCCTGATTTCGAATCGGATTATGCCTCGCGAAAAAATATTCGAGAACGACGTCGAGTTTCCTCGAATTGAAAAATATAAAAACACAAGAAGCACTGGACGAATTTACGAGCGAGAATGTCGCCCTCTCCCTCCACCGGGACACCTGAGTATAGTCACGTGACGCGAGGAACAATCTTGTTACACAAAATCGAGTCTGTCGGTGCGTCGAGTGTAAGCCGGGGTATAAAAAAGAGCGTAGCCGAGCGTACGAGCTAGACTCTGTACGCACAGAGAGAGAATGAGCGGCGTGCGTGGCGATTTTGATGGGGTCGGTATCGGGGTGGTGCGAGTTCGGAGGCTGGCAGCGCGCTCGCGCGAGAGAAGAAACCGAGAGACGGTGGTGGTGATGCGGTGGTGGGATGAGAGAAGGGGGGTGTCAAGAGGGGGGACCGTAGGGCTTTAATGAACCAATTTAAATGCATGCGATGATCAGTTGGCCTCCGCGAGCCCTCTTCTTCTTCTTCTTCTTCGTCGTCGTGGTCGTCTTCTTCTTCCTCCTCCTCTCTTCTTCTTCTTCATCTGGCCTATCCTTCTGTTAGCCGGGCACTCGACGATCGGCTACCTTTGTACACGCCAACTTCATCCCCTTTCCTTTTCCACTCGGCAAATCGAAATTCTTCTCTCCGATGTATATCCTTCGATCAGCCCTCGCTAGAAGAGGGTTGAGAAGCGGGCGACCTTCGGAATCGACGAGACGCGGGGAAATCTAGGCCGCGGACGCGCTATAATGGACGAGCGGGGAGGATCTCGGGAACGGATACATAATATACTGGTAGTTTGAAAAAAGGATGAAAAACAGGACGTATCTTATGCTAATTCGAAATGGGCGGAACCCCGAGACTGTTAGTTGGATCCACGCAGACTCCCACGAGTTTTGCGTGAGAGGAGCGAGAAAAATAACGGCTGGAATACTCCGCGGGAAAGTCAAGGATTTTTCACGAGAGGTTGCGAAAAACTTGGGCTCATTACGAGCGTTACTCTTTCGCGCGGAGCTCGCTCTCTGTGTGCCGCGCGCGGCGCGCACGAGAGACGGGTGTAATTGCCGTAATCGTCGCGCGGCAGTTATTGCCATTTTGCGGCGAACGTATATCCCATTTGGCTAATTGCGCGCGAGATCGCGAGGAAAAGAGGATGATGACGAAGTAGGAGGAAAAAAAATCCAGAGGGAGGGAGAGGGAGGATAATAATGCCAAGGAAAGAGAAAAAAAGTACGCGGGAGCTGTCGAATAGCACGGTTAATCGGTTCCGCGTTGAATTTCGAAAGGGGGGAAAATTGGCGAGACTAGCGGATTGTTTAATCGGCTCGAATGTTCGGAAACCATGAATGACTCGCACAGTATTATATAGTATACGTGTGGAAGCTTTCGAGCTTGAGGCAGGATGTGCGTGCGCAAAAGTCCAGCTCGGCGAGTCACGCCGTCGGAGGATTTAGCGTCGGGGCACTAAATTTCTCAGGTATTCCAATATATTCCGCGGTGCGTATCTACCTGTTACGTTCTCCACCCCACGGCCTCTACACCGTAAAGCGAGAGATAGAGGGAGATGGGTAGAGTCTCCTCTGGTTCATCGCGATGAGCCGGTTGTTGCACACGCTCGAATTTAAAAGATTAAAAGAAAAGGGCGCGAGAGAGCGAGCGAGAGAGATAGCGAGACGAGGATGGGCGTTCCCACCGGAGTTATTAATGGCTTTGACTCGGTTGCTATGGATATCCATAAGTCTTTGGCCTGCGCGAGAAAGACCGCGAGAGGGAGAGAGAGAGAGAGAGAGAGAGAGAGCTCGTTCCTTCCTCCCGATTTTTTTTTCCTCCACTCGTATCTTCATTTTTTCTCCACCGAGATCCTTCGCGCGCCGGCGTTTTGTTTTTCGGAAAATTCATCCGGGTTTGCCGAAAAATCTCCTCCCCGATATCGATTTTCGACTACTCCAAGTATCTTAGCGTCGAAAACTTCCGAGTCGCGTTATCGATAAGAAGAGGCCGTTAAAATAACAAATCGCTCTCGTTACCGTGGAATCTTCCCTCCTTACTCATATTACGCGATTCCTACAGTCTTATCTCGAAATATATATAAGCGTACCCCGAAAATCCTTTGGCAGTTTACATTCGCTCTTGTACTTCTCGATCTGGAGACATATGAGAGAAAAAAATTATAACTGCGAGTAAATTTTGCGGCGTGGATTTTCACGCGATATCACGCAGCGAGGTCTCGAGAAGAGGCGCTCGTGAGAAGCCGAGACGGCCACAAAGCAGAAAATCAAAACTCGAAAAGATAGGCGGGTGGGTGGGGGTGGCTGAGATTCGGCCATAGCGATGGAGCAGGACGGAGAGACGAGAGATACGAGGGAAAGAGAGAGAGAGAGAGAGAGAGAGAGAGAGAGGAAAAAAAGGAGCAGCAAATTGACCGATGCCAGCGGGTAGCCCGCGAGCGCAACGGGGAGCCTCCCTTTACCCAAAAAATCGTACCGTCTCGCTCGCGCTTGCGTCAAAACCGCGGATCCTCGTAACCTTTCTCGCTCTCGTGCATCTCGAACCGAGACAAATGAGCGGCATCCGTCTGCGTCACCTGTCCGTCAGTCCTCTTCTGCCTCCTCCTTCCACTTCCTCCTCCTCCACCTCCGCGCCCACGATTTCTCGCTTTCGGACGATACGGACCTCTCGACGGCGAGAAGGGGAAAAAATTCAACCCTCTCTCGATTTTTTATTCCATTTCGTATCCCAATCGACAGAAGAAAGAAAAAGAAAATAAGACGAAACCACATCCTGGATAATTAGAGCGAATTTGCACTTGAATCGAGACTCGTGGCTACACCTTGAACGTATCGTATTTTTTCCCTCATCCGGTTCCTTATGCGCATAATTTAGATATTCATGTAGTAGCGGCAGTTAGAGCGAGCGAGAGAGAGAGATGGCGGATTAACGAGATCTGCTCCCGAATCGAGTGCCCCGGGTGTGTATAAATATTAGTCACGTGGCATCGTCATCTCGCGCCTATATCGGCGTATACGCGCGCGTGAGTTCTCGGAACGGATGGGATCGCGAGATTCTTATCACGGGGCGAGAGGGGGAGGGTGTTGTGCGGGGAATAGGTGTGTCGCCTCCTACGCGCGACACGGAATTTCGTGCGGACGGCTACCGGGTGAGCTTCCTTCCGTGCATAAAGCAAGAAAAGACGACCAACTTGTCCTATCTCGTAATCTTCCGCGTGCTTCGATCCATCTCGCGCGCGAGACTGACAAATGCGTTCGAGTTTCACCGACGCGTTGTATCTCGATGACTTCATCCGTTCGGTTATTCTCCCTTTCTTTCTTTCCTTTTCTCTCTCTCCCTCTCTCTCTTCACTCGCTTCTCTATTTTTATCTTATTTTTCGGTAAGTATACACACGGCGGTTTCGTAATTACAGAAAATTCCAGTTTTCAGCGACTCGTGCAATTTTTATGCACCTCTCGAGCAAACTCTCGCGGTTTTCCTCGGTTTTCGTGCGCTCGTTGCGAGATAGAGAGCGAGAAGTGGAATTTTCCCATTCGTCGTAATTGTCCTGCGGCCCATCTACGGAAAATCGAAGAAACTCGAGAAAGAGAGAGAGAGAGAGAGAGAGCTCGCGAGTTTTAACACCCGCGAACGGAAATACGGAACGTGAGATCGAAGTCATCGAGTTTCCGCGATTCGACAGGAAAAATATGGAAATGCTATGCGAGGTAGAGTTACTTGCGTAACGACATTTGGCGTCGAGGCATCGTGTCACGAGGAAAATTACGAAAATATCGCGAGTATTCGTTGATTGAGAAATTTTCAATTTACTCGTAATTGTATTATCATTACGTGCTACTAGGATATGAGGAAACGTCGCGTGGACGATAACGATGAAAATAATATTAAAAACGATACAATTTGTTGGGTAATTTGCACCTCTTAGCTTTATCCTGGTGAGAACGAGTGCGCGTGCGCACTGGAGAATATGTGCGAGTACGAAACAGAATCGCGAGAAACTCATATTAGAGGCAAATTATTAATATACCAGTGAGCGCATGTGCACTGTCTTTTACGGGCTGATGTACTAAAATTCATTTTCTATGGTTGAGTGAATTTTGCTTTGTCGTAAATACCACAAACATATTAATAAACAGTTTAATGTTATTTTTCTAATGTCGTCACATCGTGCATTCTCCTGCATTAACAAAATTACAACCTACAAATTGTAAAATAACAATGATAATAAAATCAATTTTAATGATTCTATGCGAATTCGGCAAATTCCAATAGTTTTTATTCCGAGACAACGCAGTGTTCGGGCCATTGGAACTTCCTGTCGTAAATATGTCGAACATAGACGGTAAAATTCTGAAAAAGGGAAAACGCGTCGAGTTCTTTTTGCAATTCGTCGAAGACGCGGTTCAGTAGTATCGGGAGCGACGCGCGACAGCTCGACGGCGTGACAACGACGACGAAACTCGGTGTGGTCCATGCCCGGATTCGCTCTCCCGTAGGATATAATTGCGGTTATTGCTTAGGCGCGGCCCCCGAGAGGCTCCTTGGCCCCATTCGGGGAAGCCTCTGCGATCCGGAGCCGGAAATGCTTGGAACACCGAGCGAAAATTAGAGAGAGCGAGCGAGAGAGAGAGAAAGATACGCGAGCGGACAGGAAGTAGAAATTATCGCCGTCGAACGTTTACGATCCGCGTACTTATCCTCCCCCTTTCGGTCATTTCTCGGCTCGCTGCTGAGCCAGGATGCAGAAAAAATAAACGTCGATTTTTTTTCCGCCGCTTCCTTCGACCGCGGCTTCTTCTCTTTCTCCCAACGCTATCTCGATCGTTCATTAACCAGAGTCGTACGAATATCTCGCATAATCGGCGTTTATTGTTTTTCGCGCGTCGTTTCTCTTCCCACACCTGGCTATCGTCGTAAAAGAAATCTCATCGAAACCCGATGCTTCGCGTTTATCGAGGCAATTTGTCGAGCGAAACGTCCGAATTCGATAACGCGGGTTCGTTGCGCCTTAGTAAGAGATTTTAAATTATCGATGTTTACCGAAATGTTTCGCGCGATAAGATACTCGATGGCATTTACAACATTTCGCAGTAGGAACAATAGTAAATCGCGTGAATCGTAAAATATTCTCCCCGCGCGCAAATATATACTCGGGATATTTTTATTAATTCGCAATTAGAGGATGAATTTTATCTGGAAATCACGGGAGTCGATAATACAACGGACTCGCGCTTAATCTCGAATTCTCGTCGGAGGATACGATAGGCGCCGGCGAAATCTCGCAAATTGCAATGATAACGGGCGGATCCTTCCGAAAGGACACACCGTCCCGGCCTTTTTTTTTTAACGATTATCATTATCGCCTCAGACCTCGGCGCTCCTACCGACCAGTCAACCGCACCCTCTTATGCAATCCTGAAAATCGGCGCGATGTTCCTTTAATTTTTTTTTACGGCGAAACTTGGCTATTTTTTTCGATCGGTAGCGAATACCCTCTCGAAACGAAATTCGTCATTTTCTCACGCTCGGTAAAATTATTATTCACTCGTTCTCTCTCTCTCTCTCTCTCTCTCTCTCTCTCTCTCTCTCTACCCCCGGAGGCAAACCGTCGAAACTCGAGCACGGTGATTCGAGAGATCGGTCGCGTTCGTTCCGTGCTGCTCGCTCAAAACCCCTTTCCCGCGTGTCGTACGTGCGTACAAATTCGATTTCACGCGATTCCATTCGATCGGCGCGCGGTTCCTACGCCGTAAACTCCCTTCGGATCGATTCTCTCTCGCTCTTTCTCTCGCCACACGTTTTTTATCGTGATTATTTTTTTGCCTTTCTTTATTTCGATCCTCGTTTTTTCCATCACCGACATATATATATACCTATATATACGTTATTTTTTTCGGGCTCAACATCGGGAGAGCGAGGTGCGACGAGAAAAAAGGCAATTAACGCGAACCTCCGACGCGAGATTCCTCTTCTCCGTTTTTTTTCAGTGAGCGGCCGAGAGAGATAGAGATTGTACGGATCGTTAGATCGATTTGCGGGAGAGATCACCGATCGAATAATTCCCTTTTTTTCTACCTCCTACTCTCCGACCATCGCGTCAAGTTACTTTGAATAAAACGTCGTTCGTCCCGGATCGATTAATCTTCTACTCCATAAAAAAAGGAGAGGAGGTAAAGAACATAGAACCGTGCACGAAAATACGGGCAAATAGTCCTTGCGCTTCTTCATTTATTTTTCCATCGCTCTTCCTCTCGGAAACCTTTTCGTCTAGCGGGAAGATTCTCAATTTTAGCGACCGAGGACGAAAATATTTGCTGAAAAAACAGGGCGAAGAAGCGTGAGGGAGGAAGAGTGAGTTACGGAAGGGGATGGGTCGAGATGAAGATGGGAAGCCGAGAGCGAGAGAGAGAGAAAGTGCAGGGCGGAAGAGAGAGCCTCCTTGCGAATAAGAAATCGTAAGGGCACGAGAGTGCGGAATGAGAGAGAAGGAGAGAGGGAGAGAGAGAGAGAGAGAGCGAGGGGTGGGGAATATCGGAAGGTGGATTCGTTCTTGGCGAACGTACGTCGATTCGAGAGGGAGAGAGTAAGAGAGAGAAAGAGAGGGAGGGAGAGAAGGAGGGAGACGGAGAAAATGAGAAGGTAAGACAGTGGTAGCGGAGCACGGTAGGACCGTTTCGGGCCGCACGGGGTACGTCCCTCCGATCCTTCTTCTCCTTCGCACAGCCATCTTTTTACCTGTAACCGGTCATGGTGGATAAAGAGACCCGCGATGCGCGTACGCGAATGCAAAACCCGCCAATTTCTCTCTCCGCTCTCTGTACGGCAAAAAAGATTACTCGTTTCTTCGTTTTTATTTTCTCTTCCTTCCTCTTTTTTTTTGTTAATCGACCACGTTTGATTGGAGAAACTCAATTTCAGGAATAATTTTTCCAGATTGGAGTTTGTTTGATACGAGAGAGGGTATTTCTCGCGCGATGGGGTTGCAGGTAAGGAGAGCTCGAAAAAATTTACGAAACGAAAGATGTGAAAAGAGTGAGAGAGAGAAAGAGGGTGGGGGGGGGGGGGTGAGAGCCGCTCTGTTATTCGCTCCAGCTCACTCCCGTATGACGCGATACGATGTGACGCGACGCTACGAGCTTCCCTCTTTCTCCCGGGACTTTTCTCTCCCCCTCTCCCGCGGCGTCCTTATCTCGCGCGTTCCGCGTCTCTCCGTCTCCTTCTAATTCTATCTTGCGGGCTCCGTCTATTTCTCCTTTCCCATCTGTCTCGCTCGCTCTCGTCGTCTCGCTCCCACCAACTCCCCCGTACACCCACCCCGCCGTTTTCCATCTCGCTCGCTCGCTCCCACCTTCCCACCCTCTCACTCCCCCTCTCTTCTCGCTCGCTCACTCTCTCTCGCTCCCTTTCCCCTCCCTACCTCTCTCTCTCTCTCCGCCCGTTTTCGAACAACCTATCAACTCGGTGGGTAGACGCGAGGTACCGGACGGCAGCTCGCTCGCGCGCGCGCTCGCCGATTCTCTCTCTCTCATCCCATCGACCGACCGTTCTTACACCGATATAGTCCGCGCGCCACGCCGCACGGGGCTATGTTCGTGGATGGGAAACACGGGTCGACATATAACGGGTGGCCCTACCGAAGAAATTGCCAAAAGTGTACTAGAGGGGTTGGAAATTCGCCCAATTTTCCTTACGATTTCCGCGTCGAGTCAATCGGTTCGATGAGAACGTTCAATGGTTCGAAATATCATTTGTCGCAAAAATTTTGCATCTCGGCGATTAAATATTCGTGCGTGTTTTCTATTCGGAACGTATATTCAAATTTTTTCATAGACATAGATACAACAAGCGCCACACGAGTATTTCCCTTTTCATAAGTGATTTTACAATGGCTGAAAATTAAACACCCCGACCTCGCTTAAAAAAATCATTCCTCTTTTTTACGAGAGTGCAATATATCCAGCGATACGAGAAACGTCGAATGGGAAGTTACGAGCTTTAATGGGCGAACGGTAGTACGAAATAATAAATACCCGTGCCACCGATAACGAGTGTCTTACGCTGATTCGCGGTTAAGAAAACGGAGCAGCGATGTAACGGGTGCTCCGCCTTCCTAATTTCATGCTTCGGGATATTGGATCTCACCCTCTCATTTTTTTCTTCTTTTAATCTTCTCTCTCTCGCGCGTTCTCTTCGTTGCTCTTTCATTTTTCGCTTTTATTATTTTAAAAAGACCATTCCGAATCGTAAAACGCGCTTCCCTCTTCCTTTTTCGTATGCAATTACGTCACTGAAAATGCATTCATGACGCTAAAGTGAATGTCTCTCGCTCGAATGGAAAAAATAGTAGAATGAAATTCATTAGGTGGCATTTTGGTACGCGAAAAAGACAATTCGCGAGTGTCGTTGCGTATTCACCGTCGAAGATATCCTTGCGTTATTACATCTTCCACCTTTCATACCCCGAGACGAATCATCGATGCGTCCCGAAACGAAACGAAAATGAAAAGCAAGATGTGAAGAAAATTGCGCGCACGAGAACGGATACAATCGGTTTGCGCATTTCAAACGCGTGAAATTCATTTTGCTCGCAAACGACTCCCATATTCTTTTTGTTTAAATGCAATGAGAGAAATTTAAAACTGTCCGACGACGAATTTCAAATACCCGAGAATTAATTGGAATAACAAAACTGGATGTCTATTTTAAACCGCGATGTTGTCCCATACGCGATGAAGATACCAAGATGTTGTTGGTCTATAGAGATCGAATAACGATCTCCTTTCACGACTCGTCAACAGATTTCATAGTCACAGTATGAGAGTTTTCGCGTGAGAGGGTGAAATTGAGACACCGGCGAGTCGATTGAAATTTTCACGGCGAGTGACCGGCCATCTGCCACCCCCCAAAAGGGCGACTCTCGTTTCGCATAATCGGACCCGTGGCTCTCGTCAAAATCGAACAGGTGCGCCACGATCCCCTCGCCCCTTCTATCGCTATACGGTCAGGTATAAAATCGAATCGCGACCACACCGATTTAACAGATAATTTATCAAACTCTCGCTGTCTCCCTTCTCCGTCTTTCTCCTTCTCTCTCGTGTGCACATCGTGTTTCTATTTGTGACGTTTATGCGTAACGAAACGCGTTACACGGTCGACGGTTTTCGACGCGCTCATGGACATTGACGCGCGCATCCTATGTAGGGACTCTGTGTGTCTACGTGCGCGCGTGTGCGCTGAGAGTACATCGAAATCCGAAAACGTGATGCGAGCAAAGTTCGCGGGATGAACGACGCGAATTCGAGAGGTAGAGTCGATCTAGCTCCAAGTTGACTCACCATTGTCTCGGGAGAAAAACTCCGAGTTTCTCGTCGCTAAGTAAATTTCATAGAAATTATCGCGATATTTCAATTTTTCGCATACGCCTCCCATTTATAATTTCTCAGTTCATCGCGAAGAGAAAATTGAAAAAAAAAGATTGAAATTAATTGCGTGCCAATTAATGCACTGCAGCGATATTTATTCTCTCGCGACAAATAAATCGAGAATCATTTTTGTTCAACGCCATATCACCCCGTATATTGGCTTTGTTCGAAATGCAGTTTCTGCTCCATTTTTCTCCAGTTATCACGCGTACACACAGTATAACCTCACCTGGGGTTCGCTTCTGAATTATCGTTCATCATATGCCCTGGAAAAATATGAAATTTCGTGCCGCCAGAGCAATTTCTGCGCCTCTCTCTCTCTCTCGCTCTTTCACCATCGCTACGCTATATATGTATATACGCATCGCTCACGCGCGGATTTGTTTTCCCTCTTTCTTTCGATTAAAACCGTGACGAAAAAGAGGAGCGAAAGACGAAACGAGAAAAAGAAAAATTGCATTCAAAGGTCGGCAAACGTCGGGGTGGGATTGAAAAACCGAGTTGGAGCAATACCATCGCAAAAAAAGGGGTTGATAATCGTTCTCTCTCTTTTTCCCTCCTCTTTGCGTTATATTCGCGCGTGCACTGCAAAAAAATCTTTCCCATTTCGCGCTGCATTCGTCCGTTAACAGCGCCGTTTCTATATTTCTCTTCCGAACGAGAGATCGACCGCGAGAGGTCAAAAACCATCGCGAGGGATTCATCAAAGGAGATTTCGTACAGCGAGATAAAAGCATCAGCAAGCGATTTACGTTCGGAGAAATTTCTTTATTTACGATGGAAAAAATTCACTGAGCATTCGCAGTGCACAATAAGTACCTACGATCTATGCGTATTAATCTCGTGACGTTTTCAATATCGATAAACCGTCGACTAATCATAAATAATAGCGCGTAGCTTCTCATTCCGAGCTGCGTATAATTTGAAAGAATATTGCATAAAAGAGTTGTCAACATTAATCGAGCGAGAGTAAGTTTTCTAAAAATACCGCAACCCTTGGTCAATTTTCTCATCTTTCTCTCACTCTCTCTATCTCTCTCCCTCCCTCCCTATATTTGCCGTTGCACTCGCGCCGACTGGTTTCGGGGGCGGTTCTTGTGTGTTACGGTTTTGCGGCTGGAACACCCGGTACGTGCAGTGGCACATACAGCCCCGCGCGCGCGGTAGACGGAGCTTTGGGTCGCCGCTAGCTCTGCGGCCGTCCGGTACCTCGCGTCTACCCTCTCATTTACCATTTGGTACCTATAGATAGGTACCCACATATATAGTATTTATGTACGCACGATATATATACTATATACGACTGTGGATCTCGGAGGGCTCTCTCTCTCCCTCCCTCTCTCTCTCTCTCTCTCTCTCTCTCTCGCTCGCTCTTTCGCTCTCCGCGCGCGTCTGTGTGTAAATGCGCGCAGGTACCGAGCGAAGGTACGAGAGCAAAAGAGAAGGCCGATAACCGAAGCAGACGGAAAACGGCATGAGAGCAGGAGAGAGACGGTACCGAGGCTCGTGATGGACGAGGAGGAGGTGTGCGCGGCGTTACGTGCACGCAAAAGCACGCGACACACTGGATTCCCGATGATGTGTTGCGATATACGCGGGCCCCGTGTATGAATTTATGTGCGTGCGCCGCTGGCTCTTCTAATTCCCCACCCTTTCCTCTCTCTTTCTCTCTTTCGCTCTCTTGCTCCTTCTCTTTTGCGCAATTTTTTTTACTCTCAGTCGATATATACGGCTAGGTTCGATAAGAGCGAGAGAGGAATTTTGCAAGAGCCAGAGGGTGGCGTATCTCGAAAACGGCGGAAGCCACCGCCTCGGGGGTCCTTTTCGACGCCACCCCCGTTCAACGGGGGCTTCGATGGAGTCGGAGGGTGGGAAATGCCCGGATGAAGAGGAATCGGCAGATCCACGGGGAAAACTCGCTGAAAAATCCTCTTCTCAAAACCGAGCTCCGATTTTTCACTCTATCTCGCGCTCTTCTCTTTTCTGCTAACTTTTAATCGACGTTAACGCGAAAATTGAAAATTATTTCGCGACACGGGCTTCGGGATTGCGATCGGCAGCGGCGTGCATTGTTTCTGTCTCGCTTCGCTGATCGTTAATTTATCGCACGGTATATATATGCATATTATATGTATACATACTCTCTCTTTGTATTTTTTTTTTTTTACATTATTTTGGTCGCTCTCGCTGAAATTTGCGGTGGGAGGCAAAAAATGATTGGGGGGAGGACACAATAACGCGAATCCACGCGACTGGCGCGATGCAAAATTGCGACGAATCGAATGATTCTTTTTCCTTCGTTTTTTTTCTTCGTTTATTCATTCTCGCAAGAAACTAGCCCCTTTTGTCTCGAGCCGATCGGCCCGCCCCTCGATCGCTCGCTGTTTACGAGCGACACGGCCGAGGCGTGTACGCGCTCGATCGAGAATGAAGAAAAGAAGAAGAAAAGAACGCGCGAGGAAACGAGTATGTGAAAACCATGCGCATAGGGCATAGACGAGGAAAAAATACCTCACGGGAGACTATAATTATCGCCATTTGTCGTGATTTATGCTGTATTAGAGAGCGAGCAACGTCCCGAAACTCGCATGGACCTCTCTCTCGCTCGCGCTCTCTTCGCGTAACGCTTTGTAAGACATCGCCATAAATCGTCGAGGCCGGTGCTACGGAGGTCCCCGCAACTACGGCGATTAATTATTTTCCGTGTACTGAAATTATATGTATAAATATGCATTCGACGTGTGTCTCGGGCCACGCGCAAAAGTAAAACTCCCCTTCTCTTTATCGGCCGACATTGTAAACATCGACGAGCCGGTAAACTCCAGTTATAGTTACGCGTTATATTACCTTTCGCCGACTTTTTTCCCATTTTTCAAACCCATCGGAGTATTGCCTATGAGCGCTCGTTCGATATTAATTAATATTTAATTGCATTCGGGTATGTTACACACGAAATCTAATTTACAGTCCTGGTAACGCGTCAATTTATAACTGCGGGGGCTGGAATCGTCGCGGGGTTTGTTACAACGCCCGATCCCGATGCCGCATTAATTATAATAATAGAGCGAAATGTTGCATTCGGGGCGTTAATTAACCGGCAATTGACATCGCCGAGGGTGATCGAACGCGGACGCGCGCCGGTGTCGTTATCGAGGTTCGCAATTAAGCGTCCGAAAAGGGATTCGAAAAAGAAGAGAAAAAAAGAGATGATTCGAAAATTCCAGCACCGTACACGATCATCAGGCTGCTCCCGCAGGACTCGCTTTCCCCGTGGGACCGTGTTTAATAACTTCTTTCTTACTTGCAACTTTGCTACTGGCATCCGGACGGGGTCCGAAGTATTTTTTCTTTTCATCGCACGGGAAAGGTATACGACGAGCCGAGATGAGGAAGATGAAGGAGAGAAGGAAGAGAAGAAGAAGAAGGAGAAGAAGAAAAGGGACGGGTAGGTGTGACAGATAAGAGGCTCCAGAGGAGGAGGAGGAGGAGGAGGAGGAGGAGGAGGAGGAGGAGAGAGAGAGAGAGAGAGAGAGAGGAGGAGAGAACGGGAGCGGGAGCAGAAAAGGGTTCTCGACGAGGAGCGCGAAAACGCGAGAGGGAAGAAAGCGAAAAGGAAGAAGCGTGGCTCGTATGGGACGTGTTATTAGCCGGCATCCTCTCCTCTCTTTCTCTCTTCTCGCAGCCTCCGTCAGGGCGTGTTCCGTCCTCCTCCTCCATCTTCCACCCTCTTTCTCTTCTCTCCTTCCGTTTCTTTTCTCCCCCCTCAGTTTCCTATGTATGCGGGGGCTAGAAACGCGTTTAATTAACATAGCTGGCGTGGCATCCCTCATCTCGCTCTCTCGCATTCACGGACCATTGCACGCGCGATGCACGTATTACTCCACCTCCTCCTCCTTCTTCTTCTTCTTCTCTCTCTTTCTCTCGATCTCACTCTCGCCACTTTCGTATTCTCATTTCCTTCCATTCATCGGGTAGCTCGCACTATCCTCGCGCCATGTGCCAGACACACGTACGTTCACGTACACGCAAGTTGACGAAAACACTTCTTAGCTTTCATTTTTTTTTTATTTCTTTTTTTCTTCTTTTCCGGACCGATCGGCCGACTAATTTGGTGCTTGTCACCGGCTTGCGAGACGCTGGATTGATGAGGCCAGTTTTCGGATGTTGTCGTGGTAGGCACCTATGCGTCTTCGTCGTCGTAAGTTTCCGTGGTGGGAAAAAAATTAGGCGTCAAGGGGTGTTCACGGTGGTATGGGAACAAGACGCTGACGCTAATTGAGAGTTCCGAATATGGAACTCGAGCATGTACCAGGAAAAGCTCGTTTCTAGGAGAGGGAGAAAGAGAGTTCACCTCTGCACTATCGCGTATGCCGCTCAAATTTTCTTTCGTTCTAGTGTTTACTTTCATCGATGATCGATGTCAACCCGTTCGCTTTGAGAAGCCGACAAATTTTCTTTTGAATAAAAATTTAAAAGCAATAAGTACTAATAAACTTTTCAAATTTAAATGAGGCATAAAATAAAAACTATCGTTACTGACTTTGCTTCCTTAAATAATTTTCAAATGTAGAAATTGCGAAATAAAAAAGTATCGATAGAGAAATGAGAACTGTAAAATATTTTTCATAAAGCAGTTGTATTAAGCCGCAAAAAATGAATTCTATAAAAAAGTCTGTAGCGAAGAGCCCTCTACTGACTGAAACTCAGTCGGTAAATCGAGCTAGAGGGAGAGACAATCTAGAGCTGAGTGAACGATACGTTCAAATTTCAACGTCGATAAGTACGACACGTGTGGCTTTTATTACCTACTTCCGGTATCGCGCAGTAGCGCAGTACGACTTAAAATAACTGCCGATTTGGCAGCTCTTCAAACAACATTGTTACTCAGAGGTATAAAAAAGACAAGAATCATTTAAAAATTATATTTCAAACGCAAAGATAATTGTTACATGACATGATACAATTATGAAAGATAAAACACGCGTGAAGAACACTGTTGAACATAAACAATGTGAAATAGTAACTTTTTTCAATATAAGCATACGAGTACATTAAAATTTGATTATATGTATTGTAAAATATTTTTTTTAAAAGTAAACATACGACAGATTTGAAAAATTGCCGTTTCTATGGGTTTGTGTCAGTGCCAAGTAATTATTTGTTAGAGTCAGCGGCACCTGAACTCGATTTTGATTTAGCTGCCAGAACATCGGCTGCGAGTTTATGCTCCTTCTGTAGGAACGAATCACTTATTATTCCTTGAGAAGATTTGTAGATTTTCTCCTTATCTTCGATAGCGAGTTCCTGCCATTCCTTTTCCAGACTTCTCATTAAGATCTCTCTATCGCTGCAATTATTTTCGATCGCCATGCGCTTGTCTTCGATGACCCATTGCTGCCATAGCTTCCTGGCTTCTTCGCTGGAAATTGCAAAAACACAAGCCTCATAAAATACCATGAAACAAAATTTCACGACTGAATACGCACGAAAAATTTAAATTTATTATATACCGAAGTGACTTGGATTCGAGCCGATGCGTATAATTGTAGCCAAAAAACTGAATCATACGGTTTAAAATTAAGACTACGCATCGTTATATAGGACCATGAAATTTCGAACAAATTGATAATTGCAGGGAATTTTATAATTTTGTAGAAAAAGGATTCACCTGTAGAGACTGGAATCGGTGCAGAGATTTTCACGCTTCGTGAGTTCCTTCGAGCGTTTCTCGATGTTAAGCAAGCCATTTCTTCTAGTTTCTTCGTCTAAACTCAAATTCTCCATGTTATACAAACGTTTTTCGCGCAAGAGCTCGAGCCTATTGCCCATGTCGCGTAGTCTCAATGCCTCTCCCCAATTGCGACGGGTACAAGCTTGCACCTCGCGCCGATAAAGATCTTCGATTTGTGCTGTTATATCCTTATGAGTCAAGTACACGAACATCTGCTCGGAAAGATTCTTGCTTTGAGGGTCCATACGAAGCCACGGCATTGATTTCTCACTCTCAAATTGAAGATGATCAGACTTCTGAGTGACTAGCTTATCATCAGCGTTTTTCTTATCAAATGCAGCATCTTTTTCAGCTGCATCCGACACATTGAACGTTTCAGGATCCATGTTCTCCTTGGCATCGCCATTATCATTCGACGGTATGAATTCATTTTTCTCTATAATAGGCTCTGGTTTATAATTCGAAGGAATTGCACGATCTGTTTCATCGTTGGTGTAGTGGGAAGTAGCTATTTCTCCATTGCCATTATGTTTAATTTCTGGCTTATCGGATGCAAGAGTCTCATCGATGCAATTAATGTTTGTATTTTCCATACTTCTATGCGCATATCGAGTTTTATACTTATTCGGCACGGGTTTAACGCTGTTTTCTTGGTTTTCATCGTGTTTTAACAAATCCATATCGGCAGCGCCTCTAGATTTATTCAAGTTATTTTCAGGCTGAATTTTGTGCATGATATTGGTTGTATCACGACAAATGGGTGATGTAAGGGTAGCGGGTTTTAGCAGAGAAAGATTCTGGGGAGGATTCCGGGGAGAACTCTGAGCAGAATTGTCGATAGTAGTTTGGGAAGGATTCTGGATCTGATTTTGAGCACGATGTTCAGGGGTGCTTAGTTTATCAAGTTGTCGTACTTGATCTGGACGGGGCAGGTAAGGATTGATGCACAAGTGCTGTTGACCGGGCGAATGTAGTAACGTGAAACAATGTTGGCATTTGTGGCACGTTCTCGGCTCGTAAAGTAGTTGCTCCGCTCTCTTTTCTTCTAGCTGCCGCCTCAGTGCTTCCGCAGAAGGTGCTGAACTCTGTTTAAGTAACGCCAATTGCCGATCCTGTTCTTCAATCTCTTTCCTGTACTGTTCCTCCTCCTGCTGGAGCAGACACCGGAGCTTGTGTCTCTTGGCCTGCAATCTCTCCGACTTCTTAGCCTCTTCGAGTTTCGAATGCGGACCAGAATTACGTCTATCCCAAAAACTATGCTGCTGTACCGTCGCAATTTCACGCTGAAAATAACGGGCGTTCCGGTCGTTATGCTCCTGTCTCCAGTGGTCCTCGTTCCTTCGCTGAGCTGCTAACTGGTGTTGACGTTCCAAATATCGTCCTCCAGATCCCAATGACGAATCAGCCTGACAAGTAAAATTAGTGTGAAAAAACTTTCTTTATAACTCTACTGAATTTTTTTTAACTGGAAAAATTGAGTCATATATTCTCTATGGGATAAAAAATATTTATTGGGTCAATTTATGAACTACAAATGATAAAAACTAAAGTTATAAAAATATTCGAGTAACAATTATAATGTATCTACAAGACAATTCGCATCAAGATAAGTTTCGAATACGATAAAACACCTGCTTCGTTGGATCGGATTGTGTCATTCAGTGGTTGTAAACACAACAGCAACGAAATCGACGTGTCGGTCTGTGTGTATGAGAATCCGAGGAGTAGTCATCCTAGAAGAAGGAGGAATCGCGTCTTTCTATTTCGAGCTTGCGCTTACGTGACGTCACGCAACGACGAAAATATCGCGCGGTTGAGGAGAGGTGCAATCGCGTTTGGCCCCTGTTGTGTGGTCCAGGTTTCTCTCTCTCTCTCTCTCTTTCTCTATCTCTCTCACTTCCAACCCTACGCAACTTCTTTTCACAGAGTCCCGAAAATCATCGGGATAGTTTGACTCCGACCGTCGTCGGTCGCACGGGTCGCGCGCAGCTAAGAGTTAACATCGTTACCGATATTTCATTTCTTCCCCTTTCATTCACCGGTCATTTGATCATTCGAAGCGAAAAAACAATTCTCGTCAGTTTTCGTACAAATCGTGTACCACTAATCAACCGTCAGTGAATTGCGACTGTTCGGTGAATGATTTTCCGATCTTACAAAGTGAGAACCAGTTTGGTAGCACAGCTGATCGAGACAGATCGTTGATAAAAACCGAGCAGCGGAGAGATGCCGGGAGCCGGTGGTGGTGGTCAAGCACCGCAGAGGACCACCTTCAGACCGCCATGGGTGAAAGATGGTCCCCCGGCGTTGCCAATGCCATCGGCACCCTGGACCCTCAACTCCAGGAGGGACTCCAAACCCAAGACCGACGAACCGCCAGCGTTTACTCAAGTTACACTCAAGGTAAAAATAATCTCGTTCCATATTTTCCAACACGCGACAAATATAATTATCACGACCCTTGATGACTCGCCAGACGAAACGGTAGAATACTCGTCTTTATTGGAATCCTAATTTCAGAACGCTCGATAATCAGAAACGGCACAGTTTTTTTTCGCGAAAACTTGCCAAACGATTTTTCATTCGCGTACAGAATTTCACGCGAGTGGGTATCGTAGTCAGTCGGTCGCGGTGCGATATTAATAGCGCGCGTGTAGGTGCTGGAAATCGTGCAATAAGAGAAAGAGAGAGAAAGAGAGATGCGGGGGACGTTAAAGCAATCTTTTGACAGAAGTCAAGTTTTCGCACGTCATGCGAAGCGGTAAATAACATTATTACCGAACGGACGTATAAATACACCCCGCGATAAACATCATTATTTTCAACGGTGATCGCTCACTCGTGGATTTGCGCGAATATTTTTTCCCCTCTCTCTCCATTTCTTTCTCTTTCCTCGTAGGTGTGCGCTAGGTTTCTTTTTTGATGTTCGGACAAACAAACGCGTTACGATTCTCGAAGCGGACGTACTTTTCGAGGACACGTGGATCTATGCGCTATTGTTTACACCAAGTACGACAATACAGCTAACCCCGGGTTAGATCATCGGCGGATCGAATTACAATTTAACGCATCCGGCCTATAGGTTCGCAAAACGATTCGTAAACATCGCAATGCAAGTTTTTCACTTTTAACGATCGAGATTGAGATTTTCTCGGATTGTATGTTTTTCTACTTTTTTCTTGCTTTTCTTCTTCTTTCATTCGTACGGATCGCAGTAAGAGTCACGAAAGAGAACAATCTCGTTCAAGTTTCTCGGTCAGGGATTATTTTAAGGAACGCATATCTATTTCAAATGTCTCGCCAGCCGGCTCTTCCGCCAGTTTCTTCGCACGGTTACAATCGGCACTGCGCGTTAATGCTCTCGCGAAAAAGAATAACAAGCGACGATGGGACATTACGAGACACCGAACGTTTCGAAGAAAAAAATGAAACGATTTTACGAGAACCCGTGCAGCGAGTTCGAACGAAAATAGTCATTCCGAGTTGAATCGGGCGGAAGAAGTACGAAATTACCCATCGATTTATTATCTTTTGACGTTTCTCGGAGAGTAAAAATGAGAAAGAGCGAAATAAACATTTTTTCAGAGCGTTCCGAAGCCAGTCGAGAAGTCGGCACCAGCACCTGTCGCCGAGGCTCAACCGCGTAAGCAGAGCAAGATCACGATTATACCGGCGCAGCCTAAAAGCGATAAGGTTGCGAATTCACAGCCGTCTGCGAATGTCAAAACACGCGAGAATGGACGCCAGGAGGGCAATTCGCGGCCTCAGCTCGAGCGTCAGATGCGAGTCGAAAGGACTAGATCAAGGGGTGACATTGTGCCACTTTCCAAAAGTGAAAGTACCACAGGTGATCTAGAAAATACGAGAAATATGTTTATTTTCTTATACTTAGAGAGAGTATAATATAGCTACTTCAATGTCCAAGAATAAACAATCGAAAATTTCGTCAGATATGTTGAAAAATAATTTGCTTTATAAAATTTCGTACCTAAATTGACAATGGTTCAAAAATAGTACGATTATTCAATCGATACGTCAGTGACATCATTTTGGCCCTTTTTTGTCACCATGGGTGTGACGAAATTAGAACGATAGAATCGTATCTGCAGTCACGCACGCTGCGCATCAAAATGCACTCCAACAGTCGATACAAAAATACGACCGATAGTGGTGCATTCGTTTAAAGAAATTAATAGTGCAACTCCTATTATAGTCCTTTATAACAATTTCAGATATCAATAGAATGATTTCCTGAAAGTTTTTGTTCCTAGTGCGAAAGTATTTCAAACTCGTTAATAAGTTGATGTAAGATTCAATGACTCATTGATATTATTCACAGTGCTATTTGTTATTGCTATTCTTATTCGTCAAAATAGATTCAATCATCGTGCATTACAAAGAAAGTTATATAAATAGCGGGTTATAGTCAAAAGTTACAAACATGTCATACTCGGTAAATGAATGACAAATTAAAACTCATTTTTTTTGCTCGTAAAGGCGCTCCAACACTATCGAAGAGTTCATCGAGAGCTGCGATTCCACCACCTCCTCCACCTAGGCCACCGCCGCCACCGCCAGCTAGGCTCGTCCTGAAGGACCTGCCACCATTGTCCGAAAAGCAAAATCAAACTCTCGAAATGTTGAGGTCGAGGCCGAGAAAGCGTCCAGACTGGGCGAGCATGATGAAGGAACTCGAGAGCGGCAAACAACTACGTCACGTCAAGTGCAATGACAGGAGTGCACCCTTGATCGAGCGAGTGAACAAGGTCACAGAAGCCGATCCTGCAGGTGATCATCATCGATCGACCTATGGTCACTATTGAATTTTACCTGGACACTAGTCTTAATAGAATACAAGCCTCTCTCGTAGTCTAGTATCATCCTCCCAATCGTCCTAAAAAACTCTGTCTCTGATTAACAAGAATCTCTTCTTTTTGAATAGTTTAACAATCGACCACAATTGTCAATGTCAATAGTGGATTTTCCCCTCTGTTATATTGTGGATTCCAATTAAACTCAGTGTTTCGTTACAATGAGATCTTAACCATTTCCATCCTACCCTTTACTATGTAGGTGCCGTAACACAGTATAGTGAAGAGCACGGCGACGAAACGAGAAATAATTGTACGAATGAGCAAAAAACAGAACCGCGTCGTTAATGCTCCGTGAAAAATTTGAATATTTTTAATCGCAGGTAAAACCCACTTCGTGTTCGAATCGGAAAAGTCCAACATGCACAATAAACTACTGAAGCAAATCCAGGACGGTGTTAAACTGAAGAGCGTGAAAACCAATGATCGTTCGAGACCGATGCTCGAAGGATTGAGGAAATTTAGAAGACAGTTAACGATCGAAGAACAATTACAAAAAGCCGAAGAGGCTCCAGCGGATGAGAGTCAAGACGAAATGGACGATATTGACGCGGTACGCGATGATTTGCAAAGCACAAAACAGATGCTTGCTTTGGAATTAAGAAATAAGGAAGCCCTAGAACGGGAAAACAAGAGACTACAGGTTCGTTAATTTTTTTTATTTTGATTGATAGTGGCAATAAATAACAAATTTGAGGTCATTAGGAGACACGAAGACTCGCAATAAATATTAACACCTACGAAATGCGGTACATGCAACATATTTATTTATTTACGACCATTTCGCATTTGTGATTTTGGCTCGATTTCAATAACAATTTATAAACACCGAATGCGTAGAGACTACGTTACTTTCACACAAACGTCAAATGCAACTAATCCAATTATGACTGTCTATTTCATTTCTATCAGGCTAGAATTTTGAATCTGGAGGTCGAAGTAGAACGTGCCAAATCACAAAAGGACACACAGGAAAATAAACGTCAAGATGAAAAACTCACGGAATCCTTAAAGCAAGAGGTCCAGCAGGCTAGAAAAGATGCCGAGAGACTCGAGTCCGAGTATGCTACTGTCGCTGAAGAAAGAGATAAAATGAAAAGTGAGTTGGAGGAAATGAAGAGGATGTACGCAACGCTCGAGCGACGTATGAAAGCAGGTAAATGAGATGCGGAATAAATATTAAGCGTTGTTTCACAAAGCGATTAACAATTTATGGCTTACACATAAGACATTAACTTAGCTTAGTGAGGTACGGTTAGCTTGCTTTATTAAACATGCTTTGATTTAACACTTCTCGCTATTAGAAGAGCTGGATACCGTTCCAATAATTGAACTCGCCGATGACGAAACGGAGGACATGGTACACTATGAATTTACAGGAATGGCCTTGGCTGGTTGTCCGAGTGCAAAAGACGTTGCCAGAGTAGCAACGCAAAAAAGCATCGATAAACCAGCAGCTCCGAGTGAAAGCGAAGAAGAGGAAGAGGAAACTTCCGAAGAAGAGGAAGAGGAGGACGAAGATCCCGCGGCAGCAGCAGAGAAACGCTTACAGAGAGAAATCAAACTTCTTTCAACGAAAATTAAGAATTTCAAGTGAGTTTTATTAATGTGCACTTAATTTGACTTGCATATGAACATCTTATATAATCGATTTTAATTCAACAGAGATAAAGCAGTCAATGCTAAGAAGGAACGACACGCTCTGAGGGAACAAATAAAACAGCAACAGAAGTTACTCAAAGAAGAAAATAAGAAATTCAAACAACTCCAGAAAGAAGTCGACAAAATGGCCAAATTGATGGGTGACAATGACGACGAAGAGGAAGAGGAGGAAGAGGAGGAAGAGGAAGAGGAGGAAGAGACAGAGTCCGAAGAAGAATCAGAGTCCGAAGAGTCTGAGGAAGAAGAATCGGATACGGATGATGAGAACTTAGAATCTGAGAAACGCAGAGACCTTTTACAAGTAAGCGAAATAAAATTTATATATTATATTTGAAAATTTCTAAACTACATAATAATCGATTGTATGCTTTATAGAAACATGTTAAGAAGCACGAAGGTCGACTAGCCGCTCTCAGGAAGGGCAATTATTTGCTGAAAGCCCAAGTCGATAGAATAAAAGATAATTTAGCTAAGCAACGAGAAGAAAGCATTACATTACAGGAAGATCTTGATTCGGTCTTAGCGGAATTAGGCTAATAAATTTAATCATTACAGAAATTTTTGCATATACGTAAACTGTACACATAACAGATTAATGATAATTTGAAATATAGACAACTATAAGTACAAAACAATAAACAATTAAAATTGTACACATACACACTTACCCAAAACGAAATATTAGTCGATGGAGATCATTTGATTCCAATCTAACCTCGAACTTGAAAAATTATTCAAACTAAAAGTACTTTACAGAAAAAATTTGATAGATGCCCTCCATTTTGAATGAATTTGATACTATACCACCCATATGCTATGCTCCTTTTTTTTCGAAAATTTTAAGACAAAAACAAATGCCTATTGTTATGAAATTTTGTTTTTTCAGTCATTATTTCAAGATAGTATTACGTTGATTTGTATAATATACGCATACACGAAATATTCTGATTATGATTATATACAAAAAATTAAATTTTAAGTGTATATATGCGATTTTTCCATAATATTTTTTGCTATTTCACATTGTAAAATATTTTTTAATAAAAGCAAGTGAGAATTGTTTGTAGACAAATGATTATCGTAAATCAATAAACAAGGCAATGGAACATTTTTTCTGACGTAAAGAAATATATAGTACTTACATTTGTCCTGTTCGAATTAGCCATTTTAACTTTTAGAATAAAGCTGGTAAATAACACACCGGATTGGGGACACGCCTAGTACCGTTTTGTTCTGGTGTTTTTTGTTACCTCACGACGAGGATTTATGGTCTCTGTTAGTCTATATGAGCACGATATCACAAAATTGTTTATAGGTAACCCCTTCCAGTGTTAGAAATTAAACTCCCGTTTGATTAACACGCAGTAAGAATACTTAACACACCGGGTTCCACATATTATCCCGTTATGTGTACACTTTAGCATTTGAAATCAGCACGCTGATTGGTCGAATTTGAAGAATATCAAAAATGGATGACAATCAATGCTCTAACGCTCCGACGCTTTTCTTTCCATTAATTTGAGGAGAAAAAGTTAGCAACAGTTGTATTAGGGTGAGAGAAAGACATTGCTTTGATTTTTATTTATTTTCTTTTTTATAACCGTGTAATCACGTTAGTTATTATATGATATCTCATTTAGAATAATTTTCTACAATTAATGCAATTTACCTATCGTAATAATGTTAAAAAAAACTCATATCTCATTGAATTCAATTTTTTGTCTTGAATATGTAATAACAATATTATCATTCTTGGCGTGAAATTAATATAAATTATTTATAGTGAATTGCGCAAAATTGCTGCTTAATTAGAATATAATGCTATAACCGTTGTTTACTCAAAATAAATATACATTCTTTACAATCCAAGTACTATAGAATTCAATTTATATATCAAATTCGTATATTTGTGACTTGAACTAAATATATAGTAATCCACAAGAATATGATTTTTATTTGACTATAGGTTTATAAAAATAATGTATTTATTAACAAATTTAAATTTAATTTTCATCAATTTCAATTAATTTAAATTAATTGAAGAACATATATTCTCAAACAATAAAATGACATATACATAAAACAATATAATAAACATAGTCTAATATTTTTATTATAATTTTAATCTTTAAAATCTTATGCAGTAGTATTTATATATTCAATTAGCAAGCAGCCATGTTATTGAAAATATTAATATGTAAGCAAATCATGAATAAGAGATGAATTATACAAGGGTAGTCTGCATAATCAATACAAATAAATAATCCTTCTTTATACGGTTTAACGTAAACAAATATATGGTATTTTGCAGTTAGGCTTTGTAATAAGTGAGCACAGCGAACGTATTTTTCTTTATCGTTTTTTTTTTACTACGAATTCCTTATACTATCTGATACTTTTTGAAAAAAAGACAAATACTGTACATACATCTATCCTTACGCTATTTTCACATCACGAATTTAACCAGCGACCGAGTTTAGACGAATCAACGGAAGGAAGATGCATAGTATTTAAAGTAAAAAAATAAAATACTGTACTCTTTTTCATTACCAAACTATAAAACTTAAGTTAAAATTATTTACTTTGTCGTGTCAAAAAATCACTATACACATATATCAGAAAATTATTAAACAAACTACATGCTTATCGGTCGATAATATCATGTTCAAAAAATTTTCTATGTTTTTTCCTTCCGTTATTTCTCTTTACTAAACAAATTGCACTTTATAAAAGTTAATTTGTTTATATGACACAATATCCTCACGTGACTTTTGTTTCGATTTTTATTTTCTTTTCCTCCACAAGTTTAACGTCCGTCACATGTAAATTGTGAATACTTTTAGCTGCGAACTTAATAACAGCTTGTGTCGATACCTGAGTAGTATGCCTCAAATCCAATCGTTTAAGAACTTTGCACTTGGTCAAGTGATCCAGAGTAGTTTCTGTTAATAATCTACAATTCGCCAGATTAAGCGAAGTTAGATTTGCGACTAGTGGCGCCGACGTAGTTGCCAATTGTGCAACACCCGCATCAGTTATTCGTCCGCACGACGAGAGATCTAATGTCTCAAGATGAGGCAGATGCTGTACAATGTATCTAAGTGCAACGTCTGTCACATCGCAACCGGCAAGTGATAAATTCTTCAGATACTTCAATCGTGAAGTTTTATCGATCAGACCAGGCCTTGAATCGGTGGGCGGGCTCAGAACTTCCCTTAAACTGGCATCGTTCAGGTCAGAAACATTGCTCAGGTCCAATGACGTAAGAACGGGACAACTGCAAGTTCTCAATGCGCAAACTCCTGCCCAAGAGCATGCTTGGAGTGAAAGCGACCGAAGTTGCGGCAGTCTTCCAAGAAGCCAAGCAAGCTGCCGCTTTGTAACATTCGTCCAATCCAGAGATAAATGTTCCGGCTGACGGCGAACTATCCCAGTTAAATGTGACGCAGTCAATCGTCGATGCGACAAATCAAGTCGTTTCCATAAGCTAGGATCGATGCTATATCGTGCCCAAGTACGACAGACACGGGCACAGGTAGCTAAATCTGTAGTGTCCAAATATCGAAACACAGCTAATAGCGCTGTCTTATCATACACTGCTAGTTGGCTATCAACACGGGGAACTGGAGGTAGCGGAACAGGTCTTACTATCACATGAGGTTTTTTCAAGGCTTTACTACTCGAACCAGTCAATTGAACAGCCAATTGAGTTCGATGCCCAGTTCTTTGTTCTCCCTCTGCGGGTTCTTGTTCATTCCAATTCTGCAATTATTATATTCATATTTAATATCTACGTAACTGTTTTATATTTAATTTATCATACCTCAGCTGGCTCGATGTTAGGTCGTTTACTCGGCGTTATGGCAGCTTCAGAGTCGGTTGTATGTATTGAGGATGCTGCACTAGATGCTGAAAGCTTACGCACACGAGCTTTTGGTTGTCGTGGCTTAATTTCCATATTACGACCGCTTTCACAACACTGAGGACATTCCCAACTGTTAGGCAAATCTTCGTTCAGTGTTATATTATGTACATCAATACCGATACATTCTGGATGAATGATATCAAAACAAACAGAACATTCGAGTAAACTTGATGCTGCCACTGGTGTTGGTTTACCTACAATAAGAAATGTATAAATAATCGTAAATCGTAAATGTATTACGTAATATAAATTTTCTTGCAAAATCTATATACCCATTAATGGCGCAGGTGTTTGGCCCCAACCATCTAATCGGCAAACTTTACAAGCCGCAGTAACGGGTAACATTGGCCTTAAGCACTGCCTCATCAAACAAGTTTGCTTAGCACGACCGCTACCTCCAAATTTCACCATATCTTGACAGTAAACACAATCCCCGCAATCAGTACGCGTACATGCCTCACATTTTTTGCATCTCGTTCTTCTTCTTCTTGGAAATACCCTTTCAGGTTTTTCTTGCGGGTGATGTTTTTGTACTTTGGTGAAAGATTTTTTAGTTCTTATTCGATCCCGATCAGCAAGACTCATTGTAGGTGGAGGTGGTAAAATAGGAATTCCAGTAACAGCTGCTTCGGGACTATCGTTCCGGTGTTGTTCAACTAAGGATCTAACATCCTGTATTAAGGCCACTGGATCTCTTATCAGCTCTGGAACATTTTTCTTCGTAGACGGTAAGGAATGCAAATACATGACGATTGCTTTTAATCCATGTAATTCGAATGGCGTCAAATGCATATGCTGATTATGACGCGGAACAACATTCGATTTTTGCGATTCGGGTAAATCTAAATGACTCCTACCCAATAAAACGTGTACATATTTTTCTAAGACATACCTGGAAGATAATTTCAATATATTAGAATTTTTACGTAAATACAAAAATTATTATAAAATTAAAAAGTTACCACAACATCTCGGTGAAAAAGGGATAACGAAATTTTTGCGGTACTTTTGTGTGTTCTTCTACTTGAGCAACTTTTAGCTGTTTTTCGATACCAAAACTGTGAAGGAAATTTCCTCCAAAAACTAAAGAATCTTGTGGCGTGTAAACGGCATGAATCCATCCAGTAGGTATAAATAAGGTCATACCCGCCGTTAATGATATTCTACCGCATCTGTCAACCATATCGCCGAAAAATACATCCGACTGCTTCCCACTCAAAACCCATTCTTGATAAAGTGACAAATTTTTTTCAGTTGGTGGAATCAACCAAAATATTTTACCACCATGTAAAATATGATACCAAACACTTGTTCCACCAAAGTCAACATGGAAATCTGTGTAGCAGCCTTTCACAGACATTAAACAGTATTTTTGTACTTTAGGATACATCATATCCTCTAACAAATTTGTCGATTCTACTTGTGCTTCTTTCAAATGTCTTGGCCATACTACATCTACCCAATCCACTTGTCTCACCAAAGCTGGGGATTGAACATAATTCTCAAGTTTCGTATGGCTAAATTCTAGTGATATAACATTCAACAAACGATCTTTATTCGGATCTTCGTAGTACTTCTGCCATTCTTTCATAGTCATGTCTTCGTTTTTTTGAGTATTAACGTCCATAACATCTAATAATCTTTTAGAACCTAAAAAATAAAAATAAGTTACATCAGAGTTCGTTTAATAATTCGATATGCTAATCAATTGTGAATTATACAAATAGACATACCAACGCATGTTCGAACATCATTGACTGAAAAATTGGAACTGGGTACACGTAATCCTAACCCAGTTTTCTCTCTGAACAATAGCGGAATCCCTAAGCCATGTTTTTGCAAGAAAGCCAAATTTAGCTCACTGCCAGTCATTTCACGAAATAAGCCGGTGAAATTGGTCAGGTTATACCTCTCGCATTCAATCTTCTCGTCGAGTTGGAATGTTCGACGACCCTCAATTTCATCGTCGCCGATGGTCCAGTCCTCTGTATAAAATTTTTTCTTCCTTTCACGCTGTAAAATAGATAAATCACGGTAAAAAGAGGAATCCGCCAACGTTATTACTACGCCAATGTGACGTGAGCTACAACAGTAAATTCGGTTTGTTTGTTTACCAATTGACGCCTTCTTGGTAACGGCGCAGAGTCATCGGCCATTGCTAACACGCTGTCAGTAACGTATCATCAAAATTAAACATAGAAAATAAAATTGAACAATCGTTTCTCAAAATGTTGGAGTATTATTAGACAATTGACGTGCAGGCAGAAGTCTATTATTTACATGTCACAAACGACGGTACTACATCCATGCACAAATTCCCGTCAATATCGCCACTCCGAAGAAATGGTGTCGCCATTTTCTTATCAGTGCTGACAACATACTTTGGAAAAATATTCCTAGATTTTACACTGAATAGTGATTATTGTTATTATTATTCCAACACTGTGAAACTTTAAAAATTGTTTAGTCGATAATATCAGTGGTTATTTGTTCTTGACATTGATACAGTAATTTACTTTTTTTAAATATTTTATACAATGAACCAATTGCAAAAAGATGTAGACTCGTTTGTTCAACGAGTCACAGTAGACATAAACTCGGAGAATGCATTTTTAGAGTACCGTCTGTCGAAACAAGAAGATCAACAAATAAAGTAAAATAAAAATTAGTTTGCAATATGCGTTATTGACTTTCTTGAAATTTCGTTATTTTCATAGAAAATATCCAGAATGGAACGTCGCAAGAGCTTGTCCATCGTTTACGTTAATCGAAGAACGCTTGCAGTTGATAAAAACGAGAAAAATTTTAGAAGACAAACGGGAAGAGGATCGACAAAGACGGGAAAAAATGGATGAACAATGGGAATCTATCAGAAATGATGAATTATCACTGCGTACATCTTTCATAAAATTTAATAAATTCATTAAAGAAAACATGGAGAAACGTAATCGAGCACAATACAGAATTAAAGAAGAGCATGAACGACAGACGGCGTCGCAGAAAAAGGTATTTTATTTGAATATTTGAAGACGTTCATATAACACATAATTTTTTATAATAGCTGTTGGACTTGACAGAAAAATACGAACGAATGCAATCGGTAGTAAAAAGAATGAAACTATATGTGGACAAGTACAAATTGTATCAAGCGTACTTGGAGAAAGTGGTGAGAGAAACGGGAGAATTTCAGTCGATAAATGAATTGTTTAATAGGTACGATACGTTGATCGATGCAAGGATGGCTTTAGCCGCGTATCAGGATGAATATCTACAAGCATTAGAAACCATGGGTTTGGAAATGGCAAGTTAATGCGAAAAATTACACGTTTAACGTAACTCGCACGGTTATTGGTGTAATTCATGACTTAATAATACGAACAGTAACCGTATATTTACGTGCTATTCGTTTAATTGCACAGATTTCAATGACGTCACTATATACTTTCCTTTCCTTTATATCCGTTTAATAGCATCCATTATGTCATATTTGGAGAATTTTCATGATATTTTTTTACGAGTTATATTATTTTCTACCCGCGTCGCATGTAACAGCGAGTCAAGGGAGCAACATGCATAAGAGCGTGGGAGATTACGCAACTATAATATTGAAGCGAATCTTAGCATTGTGAACGCGAATATATTTCCTTTCCCCCGCTTTCCACGTCCCTGATCTCAATACGCAATGCATTTGATGTAGCCTAATCATATCGTACTGTTATCAAAATAACGCCGTTACTATTTTTTTTCTAGTATCACATGTCGGAAACAAAATCGCAAGCCTTGATGCGTTTGAACAACCAATTGGCAATGTTGCAACGACGCCACGATCGGGCAAAAGCACTCGCGCTCAAATGGGAGAACATCGTATCAAACATGAAACGTTCCGCTGCAGAAAAAAATCTGATGCATACCCAAGCGAGGATGTGTTGCTGGAACATTTATCTGCAGATTTGCAAGAGAAAAGGTTTACCTTTGAAAATTGAACGCAATGACATCGAGCAACAACTGATCCAGATAAAACAAGTAGTTCTGGAATTGAAGCGAATTTTGCAAATCGCCGAAGCAAAATTTGCAGAGACCGAGAAGAAAAAAATGAAAGCAAAGTACCGTGTAAAAGATAAATAAAGAACATGTGATAATTCTATATATTCATCCAGTTCTGATCAAATTTATTGATACCGTCGTTGTATAAGTTTTCTAGCGGCCGGTAAATGGCAGTTCGACACATTATGTAGTATATCGGTACAATCATCCTGAAGTCTCTCGTCCAATTTTTCTTTTGCATCATCCAATGTTAATGGCTCCTCAGTACCTTCTATTACAATTTGCATTTCTTCCTTTTCCATGCAACTGGACAAGAAATCGTTCATATCAAGTATAAAGATTAATAACGACTCACTACGAACTACAGTGAGAGGAGTGGATAATGTGTAAAAAAAAAGAACGAAAAATCTATCGCGAAATATATGAATCTAAATAACTATTCTTACAGGGAACAGGGTGTGGTGGGAACAACTTTCGTAATGGCCGGTGGCCTTAACCTGGGTCTTTCATTTTCGTCAAGGCGAATACGTTGCGTTCGACTGCTTCTATCGGCCCAGTAAACCTTGTGGAACATATCCGTGATATGCTTCTCAATTATTCCAAGATAAAGCATAACATTGTTTATTGTCACTGTATCATTGTCGCCCAGAAGACCAAGAAGTGGAGTGTCATCGCATTTTAATGCTTTAAAAAGCGCTTCGATACCGCTCAGTAATTTCTCAATCTCCGTTTTACTCTGCCATAATAAAAATAAAACTAATATAAACCGTGCGCAATCATCATAATTCTAATTACCGTAGTGTATTCAGACTCTGCTTCATTAGATCGTTTCACTTGATCGTCTAGCTCTATTGCCAACTTATCAATGGTTTTTATCTGTTCTTTTCCTTGATCATCTTTCAAATTCCGAGTTTCACGAATGGCGTCTTTCAATTTTTCTACTCGCGCTTGTAGACTTTCCAGTTCGTCATTTAGTTCGTTTACGTAATTAAAGAGCGCAAAATTTTCCTCCTCCTGTTTTACATAGTACGCCTGAAGTTTATCAATATCGTTTTCGCCTAGTGTATAATTATTTATCTTGATCAAGATGTACTTATATTAATACTAGAATTTCAATTTATACCAGTATATTGTTTGATTTGCTGCAAAATTTGCATATAAACTGCTATTTTATTTTGTTCTTGTAGTTTTTCGGCTTGACGTTTCGTTTCCATTTTCATATTTAAATCACCCGTTTCACGATATTGACCTTTTATACCCAGGAAATTCTGAAGTTTTATTTCATTATTTAAAGTTCTCTTAAGTTCTGCCATTTCAGACATGTGACCTCTCATATCCCGTATTCCTCTTTAAAATAAAATTAACAAAATAAATTTTTTAAAAATAAATAATATTTGATTAAAAAAT
Source organism: Goniozus legneri (assembly GCA_003055095.1). Taxonomy (NCBI): domain Eukaryota; kingdom Metazoa; phylum Arthropoda; class Insecta; order Hymenoptera; family Bethylidae; genus Goniozus; species Goniozus legneri. The sequence goes on from NCVS01000331.1 coordinate 263,431, forward strand.
TTCTTACATAAACAATATTGAAACTTTGGCAATAAATAAAAAATTATTTTTAACACAATATGAAATGAAATTCATACTTTTCTCTGAGAGCATGAATTTTATTGAGCTCTTCGTCTCTTTGATTGAAAGTGACAGTTGCTTGTTCGATTAAATCATTAATAATTTGTTTTCCAGCATCCAATCGACTGACTAATTTATTCCACATGGAAGTAAATTGCGTTCTTTCTTTTAACATAGCATCTATTTCATTACGGAGTTTACCATTATACGTAACAACAGTATTAAATCTTTTGGTAATAACTTCTAGACGGTTTTCAAGCATTTCTACCTTTTTACTTTGCTTTAAAGCAATTTCTTTTGCCTTTGTATCAGAGCTAACTTTTAGTTTTAAATCTTCTACCTCTTTAGATACCTGCACAAATATATTAATGTCAATCAATAAAAAATATATTAATGTTAATCAATATATGGTCATAATATTAATAATTTTACGATTTAATATCATTTACTATACAACCTTATTAATTTGATTTTCCAAATCAGCTAATTGACCTTTTTCATCTTTTATCATATTAATATATTTTGTACGTTTTTCAAGAAGGCTTTGGAGTTTGAAAGCCATCTCTTCGTCTCTTTTGATATTAGTGGGACATTTTGCTAATTTAATCGCAAGAATGAGTTCTGCTTTTTCGTGTTCTAATCGGCTAAGTATATTTTGCTGATTTTGAAGCTGCAGTCTAGTATCTTCGGCGTATGTAGCTCTATCATTTTCCATTATTCGATACTGTCTCTTTAATCTAGATAACTCTGTCATAGCCATTGCTTCTATTTCTTGTTCTTCTTGCGTTGTTTGTGTATAAGCCATTTTCACTGTTCGATAAGATAAAGACAATAACATGAGCTTTCTAATATGTCAAGTATAATTTAATTAACCATATTAAAAATTTATGAAGAAAATTATATACTTTATATTCTGTACAGTTGTCAATGAAAATGCTACCAAGAATTTTATAACTAACTTAGCTGAAAATTACAAATACAATAAACAACTATTTTTTCTGGCTGAAAATTGCAATTATAAAATGTGTAAACAATAAAGCGTGAATAGCGAAGATATTGTCCCGAAACGACGGTGGACGATGACAGTTTACCGAGTTGCTATATACAATCGGTTGCTTAGCAATAATTCTGTGACAGTATCCAAATGTATGGAACACATGGTTTGTGTAACAATAATAGAGCAATTCATTATTTGTTATCCCCTATTCATAATAAATTGGTTTATAAAAATTTATAGCGGCATAAACAATTGGTCCATTGAGGTTAAGGGTTGACGCAAAGTAAACATTAGAATGTTTTGTATCATTCTGTGACATGGATGAAAAATATGACTTATCGAATAAGTATCGCAAAAAAACATGATTGCTTTTTAATTAAACGAGAAATCAAGAATAAAACTCAAAAAATGAAAACCGTTAAAACCGAAAATAAACTGGCGCCGTTTTCGTTTGAGAATAGCATGTCAGGTGGCGGGATATGTCCAGGTGGGGGTGGTACCGCGGTAGGGGGGGGGGGGGGAGCAATACGGAGGAGAACGGCAAAACGGTGTAGAACTGTAGAAGGTTAGTTCACATTCGGGAGGGAAGGTTGACGGGTCGATCATGATTTCCTAGCTTTCTCGACCAAACACTCAATGCACAACCCCTTTTGGAATAGAAACAACTCGGAGCAATGGCACTTCATCTCGCTAGATGAGAGCGGAATGGATTTAAGAAGAAAACGTGATTATTTGTATATTCTAGAGGCTAGTTTTCATCGCTGATTTTCGAATAAAAGTGTATTTTGAAATTGGCCTAATCAAAAAATCGTGGGTGAGTGGAGTGTTACCTTCGCGCGTGAGTGAGGGAGAACGATAGAACGTATGTATAGGTAGAGTGGGGAGGACAGTGCAGGCCTCTGACCGTTGTACTCACACGCTGGAACGCCACACAATCGTCGTAATATTTATTTTTCCTCTCACGTTGTGCATGCGTTCATATGAGTCACTCTACCTGGCCTGAGCATGGAGCGTTGTGCCGAACGATCCGGACTCGGCATGGTGCACCTGTTTTATTCGTTTTTTCATTGTCGCGATCGTGTTGCCAAACGCCAAAATCGTGAACGACGAAAAACGTAAACCCGGCGAACATTTCAATCAAAGTGGATCGATTTCCAAAGTGTCGGTGTTTTCGGTGATACGAAAATTGTCGCATTCAAATCGATGACAGCGGTTCTACGCGCCGCTGTTTTATTTTTCCTTTTCTCTCGTTCACGAACGGAAGTCGAAAATTATGCGGCATTCGTAAATAAATAAGAAGTGTCGCGTTTATTGCACTTTCTTTCCGGTGATCGTGAGGAAACGAACCGGAAATACGTGCGAGGGAAATATTCTCTTTCGTTAAAGAATAAGGTGGATTCCCGAACAACAAAAGAAAAAAAAAGAATACACCGTGTTTGATAAGTTTGAAGGTAAAATTGGTCCCCCGATTATCTTCCCCGTGTATCTGAAAATTTTATCGGATCGGTTACTACAGTGCTAGTGATATCGAATTCCGAGGAAATATTAGCCAATACTCTATTTATTTTTTCTATAAAATAATGGAATGTGACGCAATTTGCATTGTTTGTGGTGAATGGCAACGATAAAAAATTGTACGTTCTTGGTGTTATGGAATTCGAAGAAGTCGCGTCGAGTGAATAGCCGCTGCGAACGAGTTTTTTTTTCTCCACAAACATTCGATCGAATAAAACAAAGTGAGCAAAATGCTACCAAAGAAGGAAGGTCACCACCAACTGGAGCCTTACGCGCTCGAAGATATGATATCGGATCTTCAAGCGAGGCGTAACTCTTTCGATCAGGACGAGACACCGCAGGATCCCGCCGAGTTGCTGAAGCAACGAGAGCGAGATCTTGTTTTAGCCGCCGAACTCGGCAAGGCTCTGCTCGAGCGTAACCAGGAACTTACCCGGCAGAGCGAGCTCCTGCACGAGAGCTATGCCACCAAGCTCGAGGTAAGAACGCATTTTTATCGAGGATTTTTTTTATCTGCTCCGATAAATCCCATTATCGTTCGATAAATATTTGTACAAGAGCACGTGTAAATATTTCAGACGCTTTGTTGTTCTCCCAATGCTCTCTTATTACTCGTCTCGTATACACAATATTCTGTGTATACTTATATCTATATGTATGAATTTATTATAACGAGTAAGAGTCTCAAACGTTTTACTATAACGAAAACTCACGTGTACGAACGACATCGAAGCCGTACGCGTATAAACGATACCGGACGTTCGATTATTCATTTCAGCCCGAAACGTCACTTTCCGTTGCGTGGTCTCTTTTTCTCGTCTTTTCTTACCAGATACAAAAATAACCGTGTGGTTGACGGATGCCGGGTATCCCGTAATTCGGATCCACGAGGCTCCAAGTGAAAATAAACCTGTTCTATTTGTCCCTTTTCTCATCCGACGAGAGACAAAGAACACACGACGATCCTGAAAGTAGCCATTTCGTTTGTTTCTTAAATTACGTCATATCGATTTGTACCGATTCGATTAACGACGAGTGAATCCTCGGTCGACCCGAGATCGATGACGAAATCGATTCGTCCTCTCTAACCACGTTTCTCCTTGAATTTTCGTGCGAGAGGGGCATGACTCATGGACTCGTTTCAAAGAGAGCGAGAGAGAGAGAGAGAGAGGGGGGGAGAGGGAGAGGTTAGACGCGAGCTCGCTTCTCCGCATATAAAAACAGTTTCGATGATAAAACCGATAAAAATACACACCGGGTGAAAGTAATAAAAGAGCCCGTGCGCTCGCGCGTTTTACAACGCTCAGTTTAATAAATGGGCTATGAGCTCGTAAGCGAATACCGTAATACGCTAGTCGGACGAGTTTTGTTTGCCGGTGAGAAAAAAGAAGCTGTCAGTCGTAGGAAATGCGATCGTTGAATGCGGATGATGCGAAAAGACGAGTTTTTGTCAGTCTGACAATTTCACTGCTAACCTAGAGCTACCGTAAATGTAACGATCGAATTACCCACCGCGACCGGAATATTATTTCTATTTTTTTCTTTAACGTATAATTCACGGTACAGGTAAAGATATCCTTCACACTTGATTACTGCAAATTTTAGCAAATTGAATTTTAATTAAATTCAGTCTCGCGATGTATAAAATCTATAGATATTATTTACGGGTCACGAAATCGAACTCGGTGTTGCCTTGTTGTGGCAGGTGGAGGCGGGTATTCTGAAACGATTAAAAAAGAATATAAATTCTTGAACAAAATGAATTGCTAGTTCACTTAAAATTGCAACTTTCGCTCATTTGTCTTCTTTTACCTTCTCTGATTTTTACGTCGAGTAAAAGTCCTATGTACATAATTATCACCTGGAATTCAGCATTGTAATCAAATTCTTAAAGTTCTCGGTATAATTGCACCAAACAGGTGAAAAATTTCTTACCTGCATGAGGACTAGGCCCACTGCGAAAGCGCACATAGCTACATCATTATTTTCGATAATGTTATGAATCTTGACGTAACATCCTGTTGTGTAAAAATTTTGGTAAAGTTTGTCGGAACAATCGGGCTGTGGGGGAACACAACATACATTTGGATAACCCTCTTTCAGTTTTATCCAATCATACGGGTGATATAAACCACAGCACTTCACCTGTTGGTCGATACGAAATTAGATGTAGATTTCTCGGCCTGTCGAGCATATTTACATAAGAACAACATTTCTTTGTAGCTCTGTCCAAAATTTTTTCTCGATTGGAGTAATATCAGCTTTATCGTGTTTGCTAAATGTATTTTTCAATTTTTCATGTATTTCTAAAAGAAAGCTTCTGCGGTAGACAGCGAAGATGACGAGACTGATTACTTCCGCGATTACGATAACACCGAGAGCAAGAGAATGCTACAATAACGATAAAACTATAAATGTCGTAAAAATCATACCAATTAAAAAAATTTACCAATCGAATAATAAAGAAGCTTTCTCGTAAAGCCCCACAGCACGCGATTAACGAGACTACAATAAGAATCCAACCGAAAATAACACTCATTGTGGGTGGTATTAAGAGTCTTTCTTCTAGGAATTCTTTGAATTGTTCGGTAGCGCGAATTGTCTTATTACCATAATGTACCATGAACGCACCGGTAATCTGCAAATTACCCCTACGTATAATGAAATTAATAATTCAATGTTTCGCGATAAATCTAATATGTATTATGTCATTACGTATTTACCACGAATATAGCATTAAGACCTATGTAGATATATTTTAGAATACTCATCCATAAATCCTTCATTTTTATTTTTATAATTTGACGATCTATTTCAATTTGAACAATTTGATAATTTTCCTTTGGGAACGACAAGATTTGACATGAAATCATTTAGGTTATTTATCGTTTTCACAAATACGTACGTATACAAACTATACACATATATAATCGAAAAAAGATTGCGAGAAGGTTGATGGCGGTAGTGAAGGGAGATGTCAGAAAGACGGAAAGTCACGAAAGCGTGGAGCGTAGCGAGTCTTCTTGAGCAACATTAAAACTCGCGCGAGACAACGGTTTCGGTGGCCGCCATCTTTCCGCACTTCTGCCTTTCGTTTTGTTTGTTTATTTCATTCCCTTCTTTTTCACGAGTCTACTCGATTTTTATCTAACCCGCATTACGGTCCCGAAATCAACTGGGTCAAGATCGGTAATGAACGAAAAATCGATTATTTCGGCGCTGTAAGTAGAATTCCCTGTTCCAGATTAGTCAATCAACGCAATTATTACAACGTGGATGAACTAATAGTTTTCGTTTACGAAATTTCTCGTAGTTTAGTCATGAGATAATGCATCAATAGAACTTTTTTCCCGTCTAACAAGGTACCCTACTTAGAGGATTAATTGGCACTCCGTAGTTAGATCGAGTCAATTACGAGTGAAAAATAACGCAATCAATCACGATAATTGATATCAGCGGTTAATGTCTTTGTTCGAACTTTATTTGCTTTCCCGCGCTTTCAGCAAAATAGCAATGCGTGCGCTTCTTATCGCGCACTTCCGCAAAACGGCGAGCCTAGCGCGATTTTTCGAGGCGAGGCGTTCCTAATTGTTTGCATAACGGGGTGGATGAAGAAGAAAAAACGGAATTAGATGTTTTCCCTCGACTTACGACGTTTCCTGATGATGTTCCCCTTTGTTGTTCGGTGCGAAGAACGCTACGTTCCCGTTTCGTTCGAGAATGGCACGATGAGTCATGGGAGTAAGTACGGGATTCCTACCGTAAGCCAAACAGCGATTTACTTTGTTACTCAATCGATGCGTTCGAAAACAAACGCTCTCTCTCTCTCTCTTTCTCTCGATTTTACGTAATACTTATCCGTCGATATTCCGAGGTCATTACGTTCGTGATTTCGCGCAAATTTTGCCAGATATCTGACACAAAACTGACGTAATTATATCCACTGGGCCCGTGAGAGTCGTGACTCTCGTGCAGTCACGTGAATATTCATCGCGCTGGATCGGCCCGAGGTGTTCCTCTTTTCTCCTTTTACACGCGGCCCCCGAGGTGAACAAGGAAAACCGTTCTCGTTCTCACAATTGTCCCCGGGATTAGGCGCATTACCCGAATCTGGTTTAGGTCTCGGCTCGGGTTGTCATCAATCCGACGAAAGTCATGATCCCGAGTGTCGAACGATCCGAAACGAGATTGTGGATTCTCAGAGACACACGAATCCCGGGAAAGTATGAAATAAATTGTTAGAAGCGGCTCTCGAGTGGAAAGAATGAAAAAGAGATGGGGAGAAAAAAAGATGTCGGTGACCCAGTCACCAGAGCACGATATACCGTTTGAAGAAGAGAATATATATATCTGTGTGTATTTGTACGCAATTTTATGGCCGACAGACACGCAAGACTAATTGCGACTGGTCTGGGCTTTTTGACGTCGGTGGAGGAAGATGAAGGAGTAATAGAGAGAGCGAGATAGAGAGCAACAAGGCACCGACTGTCTGCCACCAGTGAATATATATATATATATATATATCTATATACGCAGACATAAAAGCAGCAGACCGGAAGTGCTACGAAAAACTAGACCGTTAGGTCGGAACATCGAGCCTCGACGTTCTACCCTCTTTCCGTGCTCTCGCGTCTCTCGGTTCCCGTGCAGCTGCTAACAATGAGCCAACCCGGCTGGACTAGCTAGCGCGCTAAGCAATTAGAATAATCAACTCGCCTCTAATTAGACCTTTTTCTCACTGACGAAAAAAATAACAACCACCTTCTTCTCCTTAATTCATGGTAATTCGCATCTCGTAATTTAATTTGTAGGTGAGTTCAAACTTGCCGTTCTTACTCGTCTTTTATCTCTCGGGATCGAGAGTTTTACTATATATTTGTTTTGCTTCTTTTCGAAAGTGTACTCGCCGAGATGAAAAACGATACCGAGGTCGGTGCGGTAAGGCGACTCAATCGGTTTTACTTTCCTGCCTGAAATTACAGTCGCGGTCGGTCGTGTCGCGTTTTGCTCTCGGCGAGTTCGGGAGGTCGAGGGGTCATCTACAGCCTAATTGCCGCTTGAATCCGAGATTTTTTTCGCAATCGAGACACACGTCGCTCGGCTATGCGGCTTGCGCAATATCTGGGGGAGGAGAGCTTGCGCAAGATTTTTCGTACCTCCATCCAGTGTAATTTAATAGACCCACTCGGACAAGGTTGAAAGAGCCTTGACGATATTCTATTTCTTTTATTCTTTCAAATTTTTTCTCTAATTTCGTCGTCGATACCTCAGCGAGCACAGTCGAGTCGCGTTCCGCAATCGCAGTTTTGCTAATTTCAAACGTGAACAATAATCTCGTACTTTACTGCCGAAACGGTCGATTTCCCAATGATCATTTCCTCGGATGAATTCGATTTTCCTAGAGCGATATTTCCGGTGATAAATATTTCGTTTCGAAATTCCAGATTCTCGGATATCTTCGCTCCTTAACCCGTAAGGCCTTCCCATTATTGAAAACTTTCTAGTTCGGTTTTTAGAGTTTTGCGAGTAGGTCAATGCACGTCCAGGGAGTTACGGAATATCGCGGAGTGTTATTTAGCGCGACAGTTTGCGCCGAATCACGATTATATCGGTCGAGCGAGCCCCTGTTGCGCCGTAACCAATGGCTAGAGAACCACGTTACGGGCCATTGCACGCGAATTACCGGGGGGCCTCTCCTATCGCTCTCGTGGAAACCTCGAGAGTTCCTCCACATCCGCGAGAGAGCCGTCGGCGAAAGTGAACTGCGCCGCGCACGTGGAGAACGTATTCGGCCTCTCGGTTTTCTCGCCGTGCTGCGACGCACGTGACAACTCATCCGTTATGTCACGTCGCTAATTCGAACGCGCGATCGGAAATTCTTCAGTTTTTTTTTATTAAGTACTCGATGATTAATCTCATTGAAAGTCGTGACTCATCCCGGCAATTACGTCACTCGGAATCGATTTTTCTCAGTTGAGGCTAATTTTTTTTTCTCTAATACTCGCGGGAACGCGCTCGCGTCCAGGTGATTAATTATCGAGTTGGCTCTCTTTCCCGCGAGCGATCGCGACCTTGATCTTGATCGTGAGACGATTCCCGTGCGAGCCAGACCGGCGTGCCTATGCATCGACGGGAATTTCATCGATCCCGGAAGTCGCGCGGCTCTTCCTAGTTTGCATCGGCGCGGTGCAAACGACTTTCCTCGTTAACAAAAAAGGAAACCGAAATCGGATTTCACGAGTTCCCAGTAGATCGCGCGAATTAATTTTTCTAATTGGAATAATAACGAGCGTTTCATAATTAAAGTATCTTTTATAGCGAAGGAGGGATTACTTTTGTCGGAAATACTAATTATCGCTATTCCGTGAAAACAACGAATATTCAATTCACGACTCGATATTTCCCGCTGAGCCAACAGAAGAAATTAGCTAATAGAGTCGATTGAATCAACACTGCTTATAAATCGATGACAATGTCCTGGATGATCGAAGGAACTACGTCATCGGCCAGGTTGTTTCACAGCCGCTATTAGTATCGTCTTATATAGCGACTCGAGTGAGAAAGATTATCGAAATCGAACGGGAAGCATTCTTGACCGATCACCAAATTCGTGTACGGGCCGTGAGGTCCCTCCTCTCCTCTTTTTTTTCATTAACGCGCGATTCGTTGAACTATAAATAAAAACGGCAATAAAGGTGCCGAGGTGATCGGTCGATGCGAGTTACCACGGGATACCAAGGACGCTTAGCACGGCTCGATAAACGTCCGTGGATCGATTTTTCCTCGGGCCACCCCCTCTCGTGCGAGCGCACCTGTACGCTTTGCGTTCTCGCGTGGGTAGCACGTACGATCGCGAAGCGGTACGCTAAGCCTGTTCGATTTTTCGATTCTTTCCAGCCCGCATGTCGCGCACGCCCCCGCGAGCGATCAACGGTACGCTAGATAACCGTCGACTAGTTTACCGCTCGAACATACCATGAATCATCCTACTTGCTTCTTTTTTCATACCATAGATATATATTTTATCGCAAATCCGGTATCATATTGTTTTTTATCTACACGTTGTTCGAATACTTTAATAACTCGAGACAGGCAATCCGGAAAAAGAATTGTACCCACTGTAATTACCATTGCCAGCGAAGGAATATAATATTTCACGAACCGTTATGAACCCGCGGGGTAGAATGTAAAACAATTCGCGGAAATGTCGCAAAACGCAATGAATATTCACGTTTCTGGCTATTCGTTATCCAATTTATTCGTCAGGTGTCTGCGATATCTTCAAGGTCGTCGTCTCGAGTCGAAATCGAAATCGAAGCGAGTTCGACGCTTTTCGTTTGCACAGCGACGATAAGTAAATTAACACGAGAAAAAGCGATAACGAATTCGCGACTCTTATCGACGAATCGTCTTCGGTCACGATTGTATTATTATCGTTATCGCTCCCTGCGAATCGCTGCCTATAAATTGTCAGGCTGGTATTAAAAAGACAGAGAAAGAAAACGTTCGTAGCACGCGCCCGTTATCAGTGGAATTTACCCAGACATTTAAATTTCGACCAAGCAGCGGTATTTTGAAGCTCTAGTTCCTGTTTTCATCTTTTACAGTCATTCTCGATGCTCGGGTCGAATTTGCGAGGAAACGACGCGAGAAATGAATTCCGTATAGCTACTCGTAACGATAACTTTCATCCGTTGTAAACCAAAACATTTTTATTTAGCTCTCGCGTTTCATTTATATACATATGTATGCCAGTAGGCAGAGCCAAAAGCAACGACGGTGTTTTCTCTCCTTGCGCGCTTGAATTATGCATCGCGATTAAAATCAAGATGCGTTTTCATTTCGCGGACTCGTTCTTAGAGAAGTTGCAACAACGATGTCTCGAATTGGGTCGTTAAACAGTCATCGATTCCAGGAGGGAGAGACACAACTGGCAAAAAATTATCTCCTTATTTCATAAAGTGACTCTCACCGCTCTTTTAAAAAGACGAGACGCTAGTTTCGCCATTTTTAATTACTTCGTAAAAAATTTTACATAACAGTTGAAAGTAACATGAAGTGATAATCCGAGTTTAGAAAATATTTAATTTACCATCAAAAAACTGATCGAAATGAATCAAAAATGAAATTTAATGTCTTTCTTTAATTCTCGAAATGAACGATATTAATAAAAATTAACGTTTCAGGCTCTGGAACAGGAGAGGCATCTTCTGCGGCGTCGACTCGAGGAGGCCAAGGACGACTGCGAGGCGAGATGTATGGAGCTGCAGTCCGATCTCGAATCCCTACGCAATCAACTCGAAGAGCAGACCGAGCGCGCTAGACGGGCCGAGCGAGATCAGGCGACCCTCGTGACAGAGTTGACGTCCCAGAACACAAGGCTCGCCGATCAGCTGCGCGAGGCCGCCAAGCAAGAGGAACAGCTGCTCATAGAGGTCAAGGTGCTGCGCGAGAAGTGCGCCATCCGCAACACGACCCTTCAGGACCACGTCAGCAGTTTGGAAGTGCTTCGCGACGAGGTGAACGGTCCCACTCGATCTCCTATTTCAAACGCTCGATTTCCCCGTCGCGCTTTTAAATTTAGAATGAACCTATTGAGAGAGGCAAATCGTCCCGGCGAATCGAATATTCATTCGACGAGAATCGCTGAAAAAATGGATGGCTCGGATAAATATTCATTTTTAGCGTTCGAATGAATAATTTTCTGCGAATGAACTTTTAATTGTTCGGATATGGCAGCCGCGGTTATACTTCACGCGTTAAGAGTATTGTAATCGAAAAATTAACTGCTGAATCCAACGGAGAATTTAGTCGAACGTATACTTAAATTGAATATTAATTCTGCGTAACAGACTTTACTTCACGCGTGTAAAATAGATTAGGGTTGAAGTTTATTCGCTCGAGTTACGAACGATCGCTATGGAATAAAGTCTACGTTCTCTTATGGTACGTCGAATGTTTTTCAAATATTGTATTTCATCGTAATAACACTGGAATTCATAGATGATCGATCATGCGAGACGTCCGGGACGCGCATTTCTTGAATTAGTCTCGGCAAAGTGTATAAAGGAGTGAAAGAGTTGAAAAATAACGTCGTAACGAATCGTTTCAGGTGCAATTGGTGTCGGCACAAAGGACAGAACTCGAGAGGCGGTCCTTGGAGCTGCGGGAGGAGAGGGCGCGTGCGGTCGCGGCTCTCGAGGAAGCCGAGGAGAGAGCTACGGCCTTGGAGCGGCTCAGCCACGAAGCGGAACACCGAGCGAGACTCGCCGAGAGGGAGAGGTTGGACTCCCTTCTTTCTCGCATTCGTAACTTATTCGCTCGCCCCGATCTCGTTTTCCGCCAATTTTATAACAGACTATCTCTCAAATATTTATACTAATTGAAAATTTTTATTTTCATTTTCGTTCATGTAACCGTTTTCGTCATAACGACGTTACATGTCGCGTTACGCGGCGCTGGATTCGCAATTGAAAATGACTTTTGCCCAATGCAGGAAACTCGCGCACGCTCGCCAGTTGCGTTTTTCCGAGCGAGAAAACAAAGCGATCGCGATCGCGCGTTAAAGGCGCTGTCGTTTTACTTTCCCCTCTGCAATTACCTAATCGATGCCAATTGCGGTGTTTGATGAATACCGAAAGTCTATAAATCATCCAATATGGTAGTCAATCGAGACATCGTTCACTTGATAAACGACAGAGAGTTTATTTGAAAAAAAATTGCAGTCATCTTCCATTAAAATTAAACGACAAGAGGTCTGAAAAATGCGAATCGATCGTTCGATGTAACAAAATATCGGGTAGCGGGTGTCAATTTCGACTTCCTGCTTGATAGGCTTATATACCTCCCTCGCTGAATATCCTTCTTTCTTTACAGAGACGAGCTGGCTGCATCGCTGGCGGATATCGAAGCGGAAAGACGAGCCCGACGGTGCGTGAGCAGTGGCAATGAGAAGCAGAGACCGCCGCGTTCGTTGCAAGCGGAAATGGAATTCGAGGAGGGCTCGTTGACGGATCACGAGGGACTGAAAGAGGAAGTAGCACGGGCTGCGAGGAGGCTGCGCGAACTTTGCGCTCAGCTGAGACGCGGCGAGGACGATTCCGGACTCCAAAGCGACTGCGACGAGTCTATGGTGGTGATTGGAAATGGAAACGAAGAATCCGTGGTCGGTGGCACGACGAGTCGAGACTCTCAGGATCCGTTTTCGGTATTTAAAAAGATCTTAAGTCGATCGTCCTATACGGTTTCGCGTGTACATGTGGTTAAGCGGCCATTTGCGTCTAAGAACTTAATTCGATATAAAGTACGACGATTGTACCAGGTTACGTGACACTCGTTCAGCTAAGCGGCCTTTCGCTTCTTGTAAGAACATTTGTTCGTCGTTGTAGAGATAGAATTTTCCGAGTGGTCTATCCATTTACAAAGTATTAATTGCGAGAGTACACGAGTTCTCGTTTATTCCGTACATAGAACGGCCATCAAATGTCTCGGGCAATTCATTAATTACCGTTTTATCGATTTTAGTTGCGTAACCTTCGATGCACTTCCAATGATTCCCCGCTAATTCTCTTAATTCTTAATCTAAAAGAGAAAAAACTTTCCAACAGGCTAGCCGACCGGGTGTATTATTGGATTTGGTCGAGGAGGTCTACAATCTGGCGCTATGCGGTCGTCGCGCACCTGGCGAATTGGGTCTCACCGTGGAGCTTCATCGGGCCCGAGAAGAGCTGGACCACACCAAGGAACAGCTCAAACAGACCCAGGACGAGCTCAAGAGACGCGGCGAGGCATTGCTCGACACGACTAGCAAACTGAGCGTCTGCGAAACCGAGTTGCGCGGTGTTAAAGAGGAAAGAGATCGCGCGAGAGAAGATATGGAACATTCTCAGCTCACCAAGGACGAGGTTTTAGCTCAGGCTTATCAAGTTCGCGATCAGGCGGTAGCGAGGAAGAATCGGGCCGAAGTGGAGCTGGCCAGAACGCGGATAGACGTTTTGCAAGCTAATAGTCAGCTGATGGAGGCAATACAGCAGAAAATTGAGCTCAGCCAGCAACTAGAGCAGTGGCAGATGGACATGCAGGCGCTTCTAGACGAACATCTGAAGAGCAAACTCACACCTGGAGTAAACAATCTCGTAGCGATTAATGGCGAAAATACAGAAATTCTTGCCCCAGCGAGAAAGAAGCGAACCACGAGCTCATCGAAAAAAATGTTTGGATTCTTCTGACGGACGTTATTTCTTGCTCTAGCAATGTTGCTGATTCTCTGAGCTCGCGAGAAATACTATCGGTGCAATAGATTAGTTGCAGCCACGTGTGCGCGAATCGATTTCCAATCGATTATAACAGTAATCGTGTGCTACGAAATCGATTGACTTTCTACAGCGAGGTGTTATTTGCTGTAATAACGCGGTACTTAATCACTCATACGACGTATAGTTAGAGAAAAGACTGTATATACAACTGGTTCCTGAGAGTGCTGAAACAAATCGAGAGATATATATCACTCGTTTCGTTATAACCGATTGTACTTAAGTTGAAAAACTTAGCGAGTCGTATAATTCTTTGTACTTCCGCTAATTCGAGTAATAAATCTTAATTTATTAATTTATAAAAAAGAGTAGATTTTAAAATTGCAAAGAAATAATTTTTTGTTTATATTTATGAGATTTAAGAGTATAAAGTTTTACAACGTCGAATTGATGTTATTAATATTAATTGCAAAGAAATGTAAATTCATTGACTGTGCTGAGTTTACAATTGATAATTACTAGCGGCCTTTATCACGAGACTGAATGTTACGTAAGTTATGCTATTTTCCCTTGTTCATGTTTTTCACTATATGCAATTTCTCGAATTCAAAAATGTCGATAAAAGAGAAATTTCTAAATTGTGAGTAAATTTGATTGGTGCATCGATTGAAATATCGAATTTAAATCGCACAACAGCGGTTTAACGAGACGATAACGAATTTCGTACAACGAGCGTACAATGTTAATGCGGGATCGATATCTATTTTTTCGATTGCGTTATAAATGTAAATAAAATATATTGTGATATGCATAGAGTTTAGCGAATTATAACAAAAATTATTTATTATCGATTGTTGAGCGAAAATCGATTTGTAGTTGTTGCTAAAATAAAATTTTACGTGTTTCATTTTTAGACCCGAACCGTGAAAAGGGTCTTGTCGGAAATTCGGTCTTTTATAATCTTATATGAGAAAAATTAAACTTTTTATAGATGAATTTAGATGAGAAAGTTGCAAGTGTTTTAAAAAAAATGTTATTGTCTAGTGTTAATACATGCTTGCTTCTCATATCTCGTTAACCGAACATCGAATTTATCATCCGTCCTAATGTAATGTTCTTAATTTAATACGGTTGTGATAAAAGAAACTTATAACACGAAGCCACATTCATGCATTTATTATTACGTCATTAAACGAAACATTTCGAAATGCGACCGAGTTTTCGAAAGCAACTCATTGTTACTCAACTTTGTTTATTTCTTAATGTGTTTATTAGAGCAAGATAAAAGTAAAATGTTAATTTCTGAACCAGAATTGACTGTTATAAGGAGAACTAATTAACAAGTTGAAAAGTATAAGGTAAAATTTTTACAATCGCCGAGCAGTCCTTATTTTAAAAAGAAAGTATTTGCGACATTCCTGTCAATGTGGATAAACATGATTTAATACTTATAAAAATATCTGTAAGTAACATTCGGAATTGGAACACTAATTTGAGTAGATACATTCATCACTTCACAACCTAATTTTTAATTACGATGGTATATTTATTTAATGAAAAAAAGCTATTGTACAAACTCGTTTAATAATATAATGTGAAATATAACTTTGGAATTTTTATTTTAACCATGCTCTACACTATATACAAACAGTAGTATTTATACATCTTCGTAACATTATAAGTATCCTATACGACTAAAAAAGCAGCTTTTCGCAAATATCAAAAATTAGTTTTCGGTATGAATTAGGATCGGAAATTATTCCACGACATTCTCTATCATGTCAGAGAAATCGGATTCTCCGTAATTGTCGAGCCAATCTGGAATTTCTTGCACAAATCTCTTACTCCATTTTAACAGCACTTCTTGGTGTTCAAACATTTCCGATTTTTCTATATTGTAAGCCGTCATTATCGCTTCGAGCTGAAAAAAAAAATTTACATTCATCGATAAAACCGTTGCCGTTTAAAAAATACCCACTTTGTATAACTGCTCCAATGACACACAATACGTCGATAAATAGGAAATAATATACCCTAGATTTCCGTTATTACTGAAAATAAATGTTCAACAAATTATTATCACATAATCAATATAGTGCAAAATAATCAGTTATTGCGATATATCATTACAATTTAAGAAGTTCCTGTGCGTGGTTCTTTACGAAATTGATAGCGATGTCTATGGTTTCCTTTTTTGGTACCAACCCGCTGAATACTTGCAACGTGTCGTTATGTTTCAACACAGGAGATCCTTCGGTAATCGTTTGTTCAAAATATTCGTTCAATATCGAAGGATCTTCGGTTCCAGAAAGAAAATAATTATAAATAACTCTTCCTGTTTTTTCATATTCACGAAAAACGCGATTCCAGAGCGTGCGATCTGCTTTTGCCATTCCAGACCAGGAAATCCAATTTTTATATTCGTCTGTCATTTTTATGGGCAAACCGTGATCCAAATCGTGATAGTACTCTCTCAGTTTGCGAGTCGCTGTTTCTTGGCATAGGTCGTGTCCTAACGCACAAACTACGTTCAGCATCTCCATTCGGAACAAGGAGGTTTCAATTGGCTCGTCTCTATGTTCCTCGAATCCCAATTTTTCCAAGGTACGTTGCAACAAATGTAATCCGTACGCCTGAAGAAAAATCGTTTGTAAACCGATCGAAAAATTACAGAATTTAGCTTATACTTACCTTAAACTTATTTCCTGTTAGTGGCATCTCGAAAATGTATCGGATTTCTTCGAGTTCTTGGAACAAATGTCTCCAGACCATATAATTAGTTTCTCGAGAAAGGTAGTTGATCAGCTCGAAGAACGTGTCAACCCTCATACGTTCGGTCATCGCCATCACGAGCGCATCGTCTATCAGTTGCAGACGAGTCAGTGGATCGATCTTGACGTAATCGTCGCTATTCAAAAATTTCGCGATCATTCTCCAATTGGTATCGTCGTAATTCACTCTGTAATATCCTTGAAGAACCAACCGAAATATGTTATTCGACGTTCAGAAAAGAATACATGGAATTAATCGAATTACCGATATAACTCTAACGATTGAGTGCAGATCGGAAATTGGTATTCTCGGTAAAGACTGTAAATGAAAAATCACCGTTACGCTGCAGATTGACGATTATCCAATCTTGGGGTCGTACGTCGCTCGCGTAAACGCTCAGGCTCCGGTGAATCAAGTCCAGCACGAAAGCCGTAGACGCGGTGGAGGCGGACTTGACGTCGCTCTGGGACACGTAACTCAGAGGTATTCTCCAGGTGTACTTTTCGTCCTCCTTCTGGACCTTCAAATCCGTCTCTTGCAAGTGACCGTCCTTCGTGTATGACGGTGATCTCAATATCTCTTGGCTCATCTCCATCTCACCGGTTTTGTAATTTCGTTTAACGGTGACCAATGGGTAGCCCGGCTGATCGGTCCAGGTTTTTACGAAGCTCTTCAAATCGAAGAAGTTTTTCGTTGCGCTCTGCATAGTTTCCCACAAGTCGTCCGGTGAGGCCGAACGATAGGCGCTGAAAATAATTCATCTCCGTCGCGTTACTATCTCACTCGGTTCTACGTTTCAATACGAATTGTCAACTTACAATCTTTTCAAGAACTTGGCCAATCCAGCACGGAAATCTTGCTCCGATATTCTGTTGGATATCATATGGAGAATAGCGGAAACTAAAAATATTCTCACTTGTCATATCGCGTAATTCAAATTTGCCACATTGGATTCCATTTCTTACCTCTGTATTGATTGAAACCGTATTCGGAAATTATCCTAGGATCGGTGATGTTAGTATTGAGAGGATCGTGGGTTAATGTAGAGAACAAACCAAGCGCCACCGATTGACGGAAACCAAAGTAGATCTCGCTCAAATTATGCCACTCCTTGTCGATCTGAAGAAGGAATCAATGAGACACTTTCTACCGATAAAAATGATCCTACTTCATCCTACTTCGGCCAACAAGACATCCTTCACATACACCGGCAAGTAGAGTTTCATCCACAAGTGGTCCCACCAATCGATGCTAACGAAGGACCCTAGATATTGATAAGTCACGAAAGAGACGCCCTGCATTTTTTCCGTGAACTCGTGAACCCTGCTTTTCGTACTGTTCTTCATGGATTCGTTGTAGAATTCTGGACGTCTGAATTAAAATAAAATCGTTAACAAGTTCAAGCGAGTTAAACGATAATAGATTTCATTACTTGTAGAGAACAAGTCCAAATCCGTTAAAGGGTTTCCATTCGGAATATACGGGAAGTTGAACGATGCTCATCCTGGGAAGTTGTAGTACGCGATTGAGATAGTTGGCGACCTTTTCATTGGCAATTTCGACGACCGCTAGTGTGTTTAGAGCCTGCGTGAGGTGGCCAGGTTCGTGGTAGATCGTTATAGAGCCATCCTGATTCGAGCAACTTTCCAACTCCGCAACGGCGAAGCCGAGCATGTAGGTAGAGATCTTGGGTGTTCTCTCGAATCTGGTCCAAAGTTTACCATCCATCGGATCGACCTGTCCTCGCTCCCTAACCGGTGAGTTCGAAACGGCCGTCATCTGTGGCGCGTGCTTTATCGAGATCGAGAACGTGGCCTTGAGGGCCGGCTCGTCGAAGCACGGCAAGATTCGTCGAGCCGAGATAAACGTAATGTAAGTGCTCGCGAGCCATCTATACATTTTTTTAAAATAATGTAAATTGAAATTTCACATTGACAGAAATCTACCAGTTAGCTACTCACAATTGACGACCGTTGGTACCGTTGTAAGAGATTTTCGAGAGACCCTCGCCCTCCTCGTTCATCTCACCGGAGAACTTGATATAGAGGGTATAAAATCCACGACGCAGTGGCGTCTCAAAGAAGAGACTGAGGAAGTTGTTATCCGTTTCGTATTCATGTCCCATCGGTTTGTGCGTAGAACCGTCGGCCGAGTGAAGGTAAGTCGCGGGCTCGTCGATCGTCAGGTCCTGCGAGTGGAGCACGACGCGATCGGTGATCTCGAGCAGTTCAAGGTCGATACCGACTCTGCCGTCGAAATCGGATCGAGCGGCGTCCAGCTGCGGATCGATTTGTAGGTCATAGTGGAGCGGTACGATATTCTTCGGGAGACGATAATTAGCGGACTTGTCGATCGAGTTGTCGTCGATCGGATGGGCCGGTGACCGGACGATCAGCAGGCAGCAGGCCAGCAGACCCGCGAGAACGAACCTCATGACGCGCTCGGTTGCTAGACTCTGAACGGTGCGAGGTGCGACAGGCGGGTTAAAAAAGAGAGGATTACAGATCGACCCATCGTCCACTCCCTTCCCTCTACCACCGCTAAACGAGACTAAATTGCAACGAATTGCGACAAACTGGCTGTATTCGTCATTTTGATGGTCGTCAATTGGCGATTCCCGTCGCGCGCGCGTACGTGGTCAACGCATAGACAAAACGTACACAATGTCTCTCCTCCCTCCCCCCTCTTTTTCCGCCTCTCTCGCTATCGTTCCTCCGTAATCGTTCGTCGAAATTTCCGCGAACGATGGCGAATCACGATGTCCCAAGCGCGGCTGAAATCTTCGGTGAATCCGAGTGACGCCGCGTAGAGAATAATCCGTAACCTGTGTCAAGTGGCTCAACGAGTGGAATTGCAAAATTCAATTACCCCGACGACAGCGGATCGGTTTAGATGAGAGTGACAAACGGGCGGGATGTTTTACTTTGGTCTCTCGAAATCCCACGAAAAGACGAAATATTCCACGATTGAACGATTGAGACGCAGCGAGTCCTCGACGTCCGTTCTCGCGGGAACTATTACGGGAGCGTTAATAGCCGCGTAGGTCGAAATGAAACGTAACCTGGTAAGTACACGACGTGTATTACACGTCTGCGCAAAAGTTCGCGAGCCAGCGATTTCCTTGAATTATACGATTCTCTTTTTTTTCTCTTATCGACCATGGTCAACGGCTATCCGCCTTTCCAGGAAGTGGAGGGATTTTTTTTTCGTTCCACCGGCTCTCGCGAATCGGTTTTACTTTTTACGTAAGATCCGCGAAAGGAAAATACTTTTCCACGGAGCCAGGATCTGACTGATCGACCGTGCCTTGCGAATCTCGTTTCGCTATTAACGTGAATTGAAGTTACGGCTAATTCGTTTTAATGCGCTCCCGCAAGGCGGAGTGTACGGGTACGAACGAGTGAGTAACGATAATGGGATAGCGATATATCGTCGTCAATGGAGTTCCGCTTTGATTATTTGTCGCGAATTTTCGTTGCGAGCGAACGAAAAAGAAAAATCGCAACGAGAAAATTCTGGCGGTGACAGCTGTCGAATCTAAAGTAGGGAAAGGGGACAATGACGATGCTGCTTAAAAGGAACAAATAGGCATTTATTCACAAGAGGCAGGTGTAGTTACAGTGGAATCACTTTTCTGCGCGGCGCTCTCGAGCGTGCAGCGATCGCTTTTCGTGTGTCGTCTAATCTATCCATCTCGCTCGCACTCTCGGCTCGAAACATGCTGCGGCGATCGCGTCTCGAGCGAACTGGCGCATACCAGACGAGCTATGTATATCGCAAATATATACTCTTTCTTTTGCTTCTCGCGTCACGTGATTCGAACCTTTAGAAAAAAATTTGTTTGTCCCCTGCTTGTACGAATTCGCTTCCACTCTCTCTCTCTCTCTCTCTCTCTCTTGCTCGCACACATTCGCACTTTTCTTCTCAATTGCTTCTTCATTTCAGTAACTATAGGTATATCGATTTTCTTTTTTCAACACAATGATCGTGACGTTCAAATACGGCGACAGTGATTGACTAAAAATCATTAGGAATCTTTTTTTTTATTTCGTGTGACAGCGATAAATGCGAGTAGAACGATGACAAGTGGCGTGATTATAGTTAATCCCTCCTCGATTCAGCGGTTACCTATATTTTTTGTCTTTTTTTCATTAGATTTTCGTGTTTTTTTTCCACTTTTTCATATTTTTTTCTTGCAATATAAATAGTCGAGTGTCGACACATACGAATGGAAACGCGATGATCGAATAAAATAAATAATTTGTATGAGGTGTATATATATGTACATCGTATGAGGAACGATCGGAATGTGAGGAAAAAACGAAGCGAGAGGAACGGAGATTTTGTGCATCTTTCCCTCTTATCGGTGAGATATAAGAATGACGATAATGGTGATAAAAACTCTTCGCTAGCCTAAACTGCGTCTTGACACACCACGACTTGTCGTTAATTATTGTTCAGCGACAATATGTTCAACACCTAAAGACAATTAAGCTACGCGCATTGTCGAGTTTGTTTTCTCGTGAATGCATGCGATTATAACGCGTAATTGTGTTTATTTCGCGTAAATGTGTATTCGCACGGTACTTTGCATTTCTATGCGATGTAACGATTAGCCTAAACACAAAAAGATTAGCCGGATCGAAGGGGTAATTTAAATACGTTCGATTCATCGTTCTATTAGAATAATTGGTATATTGATCGCGATTCGTCATCGCTCGTTACGAACGATTTCATTATAATAAATATTATATACAAATAATTAGCAATTCTATCTAATTTGTTCGAACGTATTCAGGCTTGATCCAACTTTGTCTTTGTCATTTTATCTCCCTCTTTGACTCGTTTTTCGTTTCTCAGATTTGCACGGGATACTCTGGGATCGTGTAAATTGCATCGGAGAGCTTTTTTTCTTTGAACCGAAGCGGAAAGCTCGAGATGTCTTGATACGCGTTGTCTCGAGGTAATGAGACCCAGTCTCGAAGTGCTTCTATCCGTTTCGTTAATCGATCGGATCCGCTCGCGTGCGAAATTACGGACGACGGGAATGGAAGCGACGTGCAAGCTGTCGAGCACACTCGTCGTAACGAATTCGATTCCGTATTTCTTACTCGTCTTATCTCATCCCGAAACTCGTTCGTCGGAAGAAAAATCAATCGGATTGATTATTCCTTCGCGAGCTATCGATATAAATCAATTATTGCATTCGAGCAAATATTATTTAATAATTTAGTCTATAAACTAAAAAGTACGAGAACAAGTATTTGTTTAACCCAGTCGTAATTACTCTTTTACGTAATTCTAAATTCGATTATTTTAGATGTGGATAGCTTCGCGTGATTACGTAAATCGTAATTGCAACGTTATTATATCGACGAGACTGCGAGCTCGTTCCGGAGGGACGCGAAGCGATAAAAATAAAGACGAAAAGTGAACTTGGGTTCGCGGAATGGCACGGCGAAGTTTATCGCCACGCGACAAACGATCCCAAGTTATCGTTCGGGGCCTCTCCGGTCTCTCTTCTAATTTTCCCGATCGATACGCGCGGGTACGGACCCTCCGTGTTACACATCGGACGCGATATACCCGCCGCTACGAGCGTGTAAACGACCCGTACGTATAGGAACATCGACACGAGAATCGATAAAAGCGCGCAATAAGTACAAGATAATGGAACACGTTGGTAATAAGCCCGTTTTTTCCTCTTACTTTTTGTCTACCGCGGTAAATTCGTATTCGAGGGTCGCACGGCGATTATCGTTTATCCAAACCAATCGAAAATGAGGATGATCAAATGAATATCTCGTAGTCTGGTAAAAGAAACATTTTTTTTCTTCATCTCTGTCTGGCAGTAATAACAAACGATTAACATTGAAAAGCATACGTATTTATTAACATTGGAAAATGTATGTTTTTCGGTCATTCACGAAATAGTGGTGTATATTTTCAAACAGAACACTGGTCCGACGTTTACATCTCATTGGCCAGTGGAGAACGCGACGCGGGCAACGTCGCGTCTATATGTGAAAATGTGCCTCGATGTCAGTTTAAATAGTTACGGAGAGACCGTCTTTTCGGATCTCTCACATCAATAGATACAATATTGAACATTTTTTTTGTAAGTAACATGCAGTCAACGTGTCCATAAAAGATATCTAGATTTTTTTTCTGAAAAATGGACATCTCTTGCTCGATATACATATTGATCTTTAAAGCCGACAGGTTAGTGATACTTTTTTTTTACGTAGAATATCACAATTCATTATTACTTTATGTAAAACTACAAGCTTTAAGCGTCCGAAGGGCACTCGGGTAATCTCTTTTTAATCTCTTCACTCGGTTCGATCGAGTTGCTTTTTTACTGCGAATTCGCGCATTTTTAGACGTATTTTCAATCTCCCAGCGAGACTTCCGATTGCGATACAGGATATATTTTTCACGAACGCATTTGATTGCATTCTATTAGAGGCGAACGGCCCGATATGATTTTAATTTCTCATCGAATGGCAGTCTATTATAACTATACCGATCGTAATGCATTTTTATCTCTTGTCTCCATAATAAAGATTAACAATTATTTTAAAGGTAGTAATAATTTTTCCGCGTAACATAGCTCTCGAGTAGAAGCATTTAATATTATTGTGTTTATGAATTTACTCGTTTATGAAATATGTTGAGTAAAGTGTTTCTTTATAACATTTTTTTTTATTATTGCGTGCCTCGGTATGCGTGTAAAGCTCCTTTACTTGCCCTCGATCCCGTGGTATTTCGACGTTCGGTACTTATTGAAAAGGGACGATCGCGGTAGTACTCTCGTCTCGTGTGTTAATTTTTCATCGTTCTCCCGTTAGGATGCAAGCTCTTCTACAATTTATGGCGTAAAAAATAAATTTTCTATTATCTACCATGTACGTATGTATGTTCCTATGTCCGGTTTGCGTGCGTGCGTGCGTGCTCGTATGCATGTTTTACATATCTTCTTCTTAAATCTCGTGTGTAATCTGGTCATGCCCGTTCTGATTTTCTCTCTCTCTCTCTCTCTCTCTCTCTTTCCATCTTTTACTAATCTGTACATTCGAGAATACACATATTTTATTCATTTAAAGTCACACATAAGCTCTCTAAAAATCGCCATTCTCATTCTGCCTCGCGGATTTCGTTAAATTTTTTTATTTTCTATTATCGTATCATTCACACCGTCAAAATGCACAATGTCATCTCTTATTTTCGTCGGTAATTTTTTTTTTCTACAATTCAAGAGCGATCAATTTCTCAAATATTAGCGCGAATCCTCGACCTCGTATGTACAGACAATTAATTAGCCCTACTCCCCTTCGCGACCCAATTAATTTCACTCTTCTCGCGTCTCGCTTCTCGCCTCGACATTCGTTTCTCGTTTTTCTTTTTTTATTCTTTAGACACTGCGTCGACATACAACACTATATTCATACACTTAATAAGCGTAGTCCACTATAACTGTGGTATAAATATAAGCACTCTGCATTAATTCACGATAAACTCTCTCTCTCTCTCTCTCTCTCCCTCACATTCTCAACAGCTTTTTCTCTTTCTTTTTCGCGTTTATCTCGAGACGAGAAAATTTCGCTTGTCCCTCTGATCCCTCTAGGGATTACTCTCCCATCGTGCGAGTTGTATACGCCTCGTGTCGAGCGACGGCGAGAGGAGCGATCTGAGCGACGCACTAGGCGGCGAACCACCGAAGTACTTCAAGGTCAGGGGCGATTGCAGATGTCGGTGCCTGATCACCTCTCGCTCGGCAGGTAGTGGCCATAGTTCCTGTTGCGAGTTCATTCGATCAATAAACGAAACTAACAGATGGAAAGAGAGAAGCATCGAATATGATAGAAACTCGATCAGCGATTTCAAATTGGTTCGATATTTTCGTAAAAAAGTAAAAATATCTTTTCCAAAATCAACATATATTCTCAATTCCAAATTGAACGATCGAGCTTCTACTTCTATTCGTAATTTGGTAAAACCTGCAGCGAGAGCGCCTCGTCTCAGGATTGTGCCTCGTCGCAAAGTTTGTTCTTGCGTCCGGTGAGCGAGCCGACGATCGACTTCAAGGTCGCGCCCAGACCCTTACCGCTAGGCGTGTTCAAGTTGCTCGCATTCTTGAATCCTTGTGGGTGTGCGTCTAAGCATTTCTGATACCTCAACTACGAGAAAGGAAAGAAAGACAGAGGGAGATTAATTCAAGTCGAACCGGCCACTCGAACTCGGTCTTTTCGGTATTTCCGCTTACCTTACAAGCAGCTTCGATTGTTTTACAAAGAGCCCCGCTACTCGGCTCGCAGTTGAATACGTGTGCGATGAATAAGTCTTGAGCCGTGTGCATTATGAATGCGCACTGTTTTACGTTACGACCGATACCCAAGAACGACAGATATCGTACTCTACATTCGGTTATGAGTTTGTCGTCCTGAAAAATTTCGCAAACCCAGATATTAATCTCCGCGCATTAATATTCTTTATCGAGGAACGTACGTTTGGAGTGAGAATGGAGATCATGCTCGGCGCTACGGCAACGTTCACGTTTCGCCACTGATTGATGGGCGTGTTCGTGACGATATGATCTATCGCGTCGTTGAGGACCTCCATACCGGTAGCCTGTGTGACCTGCATCGAGCCGAGATACTGGGCGCGTAACACTTTCTTTGGTTCCTCCATCGGCGTTGGGAAGGATTGTGCTGCAATTTTTCGTTACATAACAGTTTCGGGATTTCTTTTCCTCGCGATCGTTGTCGTTCTTCTTTCTACTTACTGACTAGAGCCTGGCCGTTCCTGTGGAATCGGCGATGCTCGGTGGGCAGGTTCGTCGGCCTGGTCGCGAGGCTCGTTCTGCCGTTTATGTCGACCGGCTTGGCGAGATTCTGGTGCAGCGAGCGCTCGATCATGATCTTCTTGCAGATATCGCGCAACGTGTTGGCGATCGTGCGTGCCGGTATGTCGCAGCGGAACACGTGGCACATGTGTTTACGCGTCGATCGATCTCTCGCTACGTACGCGAAGTCCCTGAAAAATAATTGTTATTTTTATCAATCGCCCGTTTACTCGCGTGCAATCGAAAATCTTACCTCTCGCTGTAAAGTCCACGGGTCATGGTTGAACGAGAGCCGGCAGGCGGGAGAGAGAAAAAATACATTTCAGTATTTCGAAAATAATTTTTACAGGATTAAATGTGCGCTTTTTTTGCGTTAAATTACCGTCCGTGGTCTCGTCCGACACCCCAGACTCGAACGGTGTGAATCGGCTGTGTGTTCAATACCGTAAGATTTTCGGGGTCTATAAGTTTGAGGGCGCCTTCATCGAGGTCCATGAAGAGATCCTTTCCCTGGGAACACGAAGGAAAACACGGGAAATCAGTTGGGATCGGTTGAAAAGGGTATTCGAGTCGATTTTTCATTCGGTGCGAATAAAAATTCACACTCACGTCGCCCCAGCGTCCCACGACGTCCAGTAGATCGTTCCTACCGAGGGAGAGGTCGACTATGCACTTGTTGACGGCTTTGCTGCTGCGCTCTGGCGTCAGGTCCTCCTCGGCAATTTCCGTCCAGCCGAGCGATCTCACCGCAAACCTTATTGGCTTGTCTTTGCCCTCCGAGTCCGCTCTGGCCGGGTAGCTCCTTCGTCTGAAAGATTTCGTAAATCGGTACTCGCTCGAACTTTTTCCCCTGCCTCCTCATTAGAAAGTATCGAACTCACTTGAGCGCCAATTCCTCTTTTCTCTTGTTTTCCAGATCCTGATCCAGCGCCGAGCTCGTGTTGCTACGCGTCACCGAGCTCACCATACCGCTCAGTGTGTGGAAATGATTTATCTGCAATCGCACACGTGCATATTACGATCCGGTAGCGATAACAATTGCGACACACGCACCCGCCCTGATCTCCGCACTCGGGTTACGTATAGCGATATTTTTTCTCCTCGAGGTCAGCGTGCGAAATGAAAAATTGATTTTTCCTCTCTCGCATTTGAAAATTCGTTCTCTTTATTGCCGGGGATGGAAGAGGAACGTAGAAAGAGGAGGCGAGAGTGGAAGAGAGAGAGAGAAGGAAAATCCAATTTTCCACGAAGAGGGGAGACGAATACGAACGGGTATAAATATTCAATACTCACACTGTCGTTATCTTTGACGAGGCTCCTGCGGGCCTCGCTTTTCGTGTGTACAATCGCCTCGGGTGGTTCGCGCTGGATGTTGCCGCTCTTCACGTGCCAGTAGTAGGGGCCGTCCTCGTCTGCGGATGTATGGTATCGGAGTGAAAAAGCGAACCATATACATGTATACGAAAGAGAGGGAGAGAAAACCCGAGAGTCGATCAGTCGCGTGCCATTAACCGTGACATTAGTGGGAGAGCGCGCGAATATCGCGTCGACCATGCTGAATAATGTCGCACGCGGTTGTACGAATAAAGTGGCAGACGAGAGCGAGAGAGAGAGAGAGAGAGAGAGAAAAGAGAGGAAATTCCCGTCGACGGGTTTGATTTATTACGCGCAAATATCAATGCAAATTTTGTTTTTCTACCGGTTTCGCGATTGGCCGATAAACTCGACTTAATAAAGTCCCAATTCGTTCAGTATACATATTTGCTTTTTCTGCTTTCCTGGGATTTTAATTTCGTCGTTACCTTCGTGTTTCTGCCAACCGGGCGGCAAATTCTCGTCCTTGTCCTCGGAATCGGCCGTCTCCTGGTTGTTCGCAGTCCCTGTCGTCTGCTGCTGCTGCGGCTGTTGCTGCTGCTGCTTGTCTTGGCTATTGTTCTGCGTGATGGCATTGTTCTTCTGCTCCTTCGGCTGTCTGCGCTTAACCGGCACCGCGTACAGCTCGCTGTTGAGGCCCGCTTCAACATGCGGCACTCCACCCATCTCTGTCGTTTCGTTATCCGGTTTCTCGCAGTATCTGTAAAATAACGAAAAATTCACATTGATATATTAAATTCGAAAGTTTTCTATTATTTTTAATGTCTAGTTTAAAATGTCTCGACATCGGCTTTCTACGCGATGTACACGTATACTTTTATTATTATCGATAACATCGAGAGCAAAGAGTAAACCCTTCGATCCGTACTTCCTTTCACTATGATACCTCGACATTATGCAGCAGACGAGATGAAATTGCGGACCTTTAATTAAAAATCGGCGAGCGCGCCGACAGAGAGCCGTCGGGAGGGATTAATATTCATTCCGTATTGTAACGACTCTACTACCCGTTGTTTTCGAAAAAGGCTCGGCGCGTTGCGAAAATAGACGAGAAAAAAACTGGTAAAAATTCTCGGCTCCGGACAAACATCGTGCTCCACTTCCACGCTCTGTACCACATCCTTCATTTCTCTCCGAAAAAAAATAGAGAGAAAAAAATCGTGGCCGTATTAAGAGTCGGACGGCGGCGGCATAAAAAGAAATTGAGAACGCTTAGCGGGCCGGCCGTAAAGCAACCGTACGAGAAAAACCCAGGTGCTAGAGAGAGAGAGAGAGAGAGAGAGAGAGAGAGAGAGAGAGGGAGAGGGAGAGAAGAAAAGAAAAGAAAAAATCGAGGGTGGAAAACCGTGGGGGTGGTTCGGAAAAGCTATATACATATACGTATACTCAACACGTATATTGTACATACGTAGGTATATACGCATGTAAGCGAGGCGTTCGAAAAATACGTTGCAGCGTGTAAATGCGGGCATTTCGGTATAGAAGGAGCTACGGGGAGAAAGAGAGAGAGAGAGAGAGAGAGGGAGGGAGAGAGAGAAGGAGAGGGAGGAGAGAGGGAGAGAGAGAGAGAGAAGATTGTGTTGGAGCGCGCGGCGGCGGTAGTGGCGTCGGAGTGGTACTCTTCTCGCTCGATCAATAAACACTACCCCGCTCTCTCGCGCACGGAGAGGGACCCCCACCCCCTTTCAACCCCCGCGCGCACGTTCTCTCTCTCTCTCTCTCTCTCTCTCTCTCCATCGTACGATGTACAGGCGTTTGCGCTCCCTCGCGCAACTTTCTAGACTCCGTCTAACGCTCTTCTCTGTTGCTTCCTATGTTTCACCCTCCCCCCTCGCTCCTTCTTTAATATACAATGTTCCAATTTCCGGCGTCCGACTGCACGCGGGGCACCGAACAATGTCGCAATATAAGCCTCTTGTTTCTCTCTCTCTCTTTTTTCCCTCATCCACTTTGTTTCCCTTACACCGAAGGATTTTTCCTCTCTCTTCCTCTTCCTCTCCCCTTCCCACGCGATCTTTTTTTACTTCGTTTTTTCCTACGTGCCTTTGCCGGTTAGGTGGACGTTTTTTTTCTACTCGTGAGTCTTCTAGCCAGAAATTGAATGTCCCTCTCGCCGTCTTGCAGCTTTTTCCCCTCTAATATGCAACGTATCGATATTTTGTTCTACCTCACCCTCTCCCTTTTTTTACCCTTATTCCAGCGTGAGAGGCGAAATCCACGCTTTCTTTACGATCGAGTTTCTTTTCTTCTGGAATCGTGCATCTCGCGAAGCGATACGAGCAACCTTCCGTGAATCGACTTTCGCGCAATCGATATTATCCCGCACGAACAGACGAGCGAGCGCGCTCTCAATGTGTGCTCGAGCTGGTGCGCGGGGGTGCATGTGACGTCACACAACGTGACGAATGGCCGTCCCTCGTACTTCTCTCTTTTTTGTCTATACACGGCATCGAGCCGGGGGTAAACACTCGGGGCGGAAATATCGAAAAGAGAGTAGTGCTTTTCTCGTTTCGCTCCATCATATGCCATACAGGTGGGAGAAAAATTTTATTGCCGCGAATAAAACTGTTCCGCTTTTTTACTCGGTTTTTCACGAAAGAGAGATAGGAAGAAAGAGAGAGAGAGAGAGAGAGTAGGAAAAAATTGTTTTACGACGCGTCGCCTGTAATACTCGCGATTTTATTAATAATTCGCGAAGCGAGCGCGTGGCGCCGTTGGTGAGCGATAAATTCAGTCGTTGATTCGCCGCAGCGGACGGGTCATTAGTCTCTCCT
>NCVS01000331.1:293054-315484 GCA_003055095.1 Goniozus legneri
TCCCCCCCCCCCACCACTGCTCTATCTCCCCCCCTCTCTCTCTCTCTCTTACCGTAGCTCTTCTCGTCAGGAAAATTAGCACATCGAATGCGGTAATAAAGCACGCGACTTTCCCGCCGCATATTTCCCGAGGAAAAGCTCCGGTGCGCGCGTGTCGCGGGAAATGTATTCCTCGCTCGCTTGCTTTACGACCCCGTCGTCTACTTTGATGGGGAGGGGGAGAGAGAAGCGAAGGGGTGAGGACTCGTCCGCGGGAAAACTTGGAAAATCTTGTCCCCCGGCCTCAACTTTGTCCTTACGTGTATATAACCAAGATTGTAATTTAACTTGGGCGATAAAGCGCGATCAAACGTGCGAATAACGTCCGTGTTATGCGTCCTCTCTCTTTCTCTCTCTCTCTACATCTCTCTCTGTCTATCGCTTTGACGTATTCCGAGCACGCGATTCCCGAAAACCCGTTTGACGAAAATTGAACTCGGAAGAGAAATGCTCACTTTTTCTCCTTTATTTCTTCTCGCAAAAAGAGAATCGACAAGTTCGCAAATCTTCGGTAGGAGACTCGCCGGAGGAGGACTCCCGATTGCATTCCGCGCGAGTCGCGAATGCGCCGTGGAAAATGAGAATCTTCCCTCTCTGTTCGCGCGGGGAGAGCTGGAGGGGGGGGGGGGGTGCGAGTAGGGATCCCATTTCCAGGATTTATGGCCGTGCCACGTGCATATGCAGATATCCGGATCGTGACGACGAGAAAAAAGAGAGAGAGAGAAGCGTAAAGGCCAGACGGTTTTATTTATTCTATTAAGTTATATTAGAAAAAATTATACGTATAATATACATATACTAAAAACTAGCTAACGTAAACGAATATATCGCATAATGTGAACATTTAATTTTTTTGTCCAACGTAAAAAATTTCCGCGAATAAAAAGAAAAGGATTAAAAATTCATCCGTAAGGTGCACGTTTGGTTTTCGGTACAGAACGAGATTGCATTTCTCGGGGAAAGATCGAGGATTCCATTTGGAGAATTTATAGGGTCGAGAGCGGCGCGGTACATGCGGTAATTTCTCAGCGAGTAGGCTCGCGTGCGCGCCGCCGCACCCATGTGCACACGTTTTTATCTCCCTTCCTCCCTGGCCCGTTCGCTATGCACCGAATGCATCGATCACGCGCCGCGATTGCAATTAATTCCTCGTTGCGCGAGTCACGTTCTCTCCCCTTCGGCGTGCTCACCTCTCGTCGAAAATGCGCGCGCGAAACGAATTTCAACGAGATCGTTGACTTTTTCTCTCTCGCTCCGACTAGCTCTCCGTTCGTGCGGGGATAAAAGAGGAATTTTATCGGCCATCAAATAACCGCAGGAACATCTGGCCGGCGTGTAATATCGCGAGGCGCGTGCGGTAAGCCGCGCCGCGCCGTTAGTTACCGGGACCGTAGTCCTCCAGGACCCTTCCCGTTCGCTCGCGAGGGGAACCTCTTTTCTCTCATTTTTCCCCGGCTAATATTAACATTTCGACAGGTGTATCAATTAAAGAGGTACTCGAGGCTCGCGGGCTTATCGGTTTACCGACAGATCTCGTATTCGATTCGAGTTGGAATTCGAGTAGGCGTCGCGAACTCGCTCGTTTGCTCACCTCGTTCTATAAATTCGATATCTCCTACGTCGCTTGTGCGCGGTAAACTAGATTTAAGATTTTCTGAAATGTTTCTCGGAACGACAGCGCACAATTGACCGGCGGATAATCGATATAGTCTCTCACCGGCGTGTACCTCCCGACGGCGTGTTCGCGACCCGATCGAATTCGCTATCGCGTCGAGGCATCGAGTCTTATCTAGAAAAGCTACTTATCGCTAGAAAAAAAAAACACACAGTCTAGAAGCTTTTTACCCTCCTACTCTCTCTCTCTCTCTCTCTCTCTCTCTCTCTCTCTCTCTCTCTCTCTTTCTCTTATTAGATACGGTCTCGCGTGACCGAAATAGACGATGAGCAATACTGTCAACTTACGGTCACGAGCGATCGCTACGATCGTTAATGGCCCCGGTCATTTATAAGAAAGCCAAATTCACACCGGCTAGTCAAGCTCGCTCCTCGCAATCGGCGAGAAATCTCGTCGCACTCGCGCTCCCTAACATTTTCTCTCTCGCACGGTAGAAAATAACAAGGCACTGTTCGACGTATATACTCGGTACGACTCCCCGGGTTACCAGGCGCGCACTCTACAGCGTATAGCTGATAAAGAATTAAAAACACGGCGTGCGGAGTCGAACTGGCGCGCGCGAAACTACACCGCCAGTCGAACTTTCTAAAGTGGAAAAAGTACCGCGGCGATCGACCCTCGCGTTATCCCCACCGTCGACGTCGTTATACGCGGTCAGTCGCGGCGAGTCGAGTCGCGGTGCCCCGCGCAACATCGAGTCGGCCAATTTCGCGATACGTATCCCGATGCGAAAATTCGACGAGTCGTATCTCGCGATGGGCAACGAGGTGACGAGGGAACTGGCGGCGTCGGCGAGTTACCGCGATGGCGCTCACCTCGCTCGGCGCTTCCCGTAACGACTCGGCGCCCCCGCCACGAGCGATGACGTCATCGGCCAACCGCCCGTACCATCGCGTGCCTCTACTACTGGCGCCTTCCGGTCGCCCCGTTATATCCACTCTCGCCTATCTACCCACGGCTCGCTCGGAAATTTCAACCGAACCCAAGAACGAACCGAGAGGGGGAGGAGTTGGATGCGACCGGCTAATTTGCAAACGAGTTCACCACCAAGAGGAAGAAAATTCTACTAGCCGAAGAGTTCTAAGGGAATTTGTATTCCTCCCGGTTTAAGGAGTAGGAACAGCTTTCTAATCCCAATTTCCGAGTCGAATAATTTCCGTGTTTGCCTCCTTTTTTTGCTCGATATAAGAAAGGATATCTCAATGCCGAACTTTGCGAGGAAAGTACGAAAAGCTTTTCGGCGCTGATTTTCGAGTCGAACAATTTCTGGTTACGATTTTTCCTTCGAGTTCGGAGTATCACCCTTGTATTCTGTGAACCAGGAGACGCGAGAATAGCTACGCGATCGGAATGTCTTTCAATCCTCGACAAGCGCGAATAATTTAGTTCTTATACCCGCGCCGTACCCACGTCAATGAGTAGGGACGACGTGAGCGTAATTGATACGGAGACGGTAATTCGGTACCCGCGAAGCCACCCTCGTCGGCGTCCGTCAGTCGAAAGCTCGACTTCGATCGACTCGGGCCAAGCGGGGGTAAGCGTAAACTCCTAATTACCGAACTCCAATTTCCCCTTACCAGCGCTTCCACGTACTCCACCATATTTTTCCATTCCTCGCCGAGGTCGTATTTTTCTCCGCAGCCGTCAAACCCAGACGAGGAAAAACGAGGTAGAGAGAAAGCGAGAAAGAAAGAGAGCAGCTCGTAATCACGTTATACGACCAAACGTACCGATGATCTTCGTCGACGTGTACTCCGGGTTCCCCTGGAGTGGAGAAAAAATCGTCCAACTTCCGCAACAACAAAAAGAAAGGAAGTGAGGATAAAAGAGAGAGATGGAGAGAGAGAAAAAAACAAAAGCAGGAATTCGAGTCTGACGGAATTAAATTGAAAAGTTTTCGCCGAGTGGGGTGGTTTGGTGGCGGACCCGTGGGCGAGTTCGCGGAGAGACGGTAAGAAAGTGGAAAGTGGGAGAATATGCAGTATGGGGAAAAGCTCGATGGGGTAGAGAAGTGTAGTCGGAGATGAGACGAAAAGTGGACGACGCGAGGCGGCGTGGCGGGTCGGGGTAGCGAAATGGGCGGAGAGTGACGAAGGAAGCGGTGGGGGAAGTCGAAACGATGTTTGCCAAGGAACTAGTTTGTTTCATTGAGTAGATAAGGTACTCGACTGAAGGGGAGAGGTGAAGAGTGAGGGAGGGAGGGGGGGGGGGAGAGGAACGACTTGTTTGCGCGGAATACGAGACTGCGGGGCTGATATAGAGCCCTTTCCAACCCCCTCCAGTGACTATTTTCCGCGACTAACGTCGTGTTTCCTAACCCTCACCCCTCCTCGTCCTGGTAGTCTTCCTCCTTCATCGACCGTGGAAGCACCGACCGGGATAACAAATCGTCTTCGATTCTTCTTCATATCGGAGACTCTGTACGGCCAATCGGACCAGCCAGCCGGCCGATAAACCAGCCCCGAGACTATTATCGCTGCAATCGAAATTTACCTCCTACCCGCCGTCCGGGCATCGTCCTCTCTTCTCATTCTCTCGTGATTTAGATCGACGAAAAAATTTCCGATTCCTCTTCACCGCATCCGTAGACTTCCGACTCGGTTATCGGATTTCGCCCACCCCTCGAATTACGGGAGAAAAAATTAATACACCGAGCGAATTTACTCCCGAAAATCGGCTCGGTCGATCTATTCGACTCTCCCCTTGCCGCGTTATTCGCCATCGACCGTTGTACTTCGCGTTATGACCGTCCTGGTGGCTAGCGTGATTTACGAAAAGTAAAAATTCGCTCGGTAAATTTCGCCGTAGCGGACAGTTGGACCGAGTCCCAGGATCTTCGCGGGCGTCTTCCCCGTCTTCCGGTCGGAGACGGGGGCGGGCGAAGGGGTTGAGAACGTCGCGCGAGGACTGCAATGACCCCGCCGCGGTACATAGACACGAAAGCACCGAGGATTATTGAGGGAATTTCCAGAGCGAATGCCAGGGGGTCTTTGCGCGCACAAACACACACACACACACACACACACACGTTGGCGAATCAATAGAAACACAATGGCGCCTCGAGGCGTACCGATTTCGACCCTGCTGCATTCACTGGGTGTCCCGAAAGTGCTATTCCGGTCTCCTCGTCTGGAGATAGCGGCCATGATTTCGGGCCGTCCCGGTGTCTTTTTCCCCCTTTACGCGTACAGTTACGATAATTGCCGATAGCCAATCACGAATTGTATCCTGTATTATTCCCTATTACGGCCACTCGGATTTATTGATATTTTATCGCGGTGATAAAAATAGAGCCGTCGCGCGTTAAATAATTTTCGCTCAATCTATGTTCGTTCGTTTTTATTTCCGATCCGCCGACACTAATAATAACCGTCGATGATCAATTAAAAATGTTATGTCGTACAAATAAAACCATTAGTCCCTGCCTGCCTACACGGCGATACTTCACCGCGACTGGGAAAATAAATAAACCTCTCTACGGCAAATATTACATTCGGCTTCGACCATGTTTTTAACGATAACCAATAAAATTGATTACACCGTGTTATATTTTAACTCGATGCTCGGCTCGATACCGCACCCTCTCGCGGTAATAAGAATAAATATGATCAATGGCAGCGAATCGGTAGCGTTACATCGCCCAATGACAATCGAACGACTCTAATTTACCACCGTTCGCGTCGATATTTCACACCGAATCGAGGAATAAAAATTCGTACCTTCGATATTACACGTTCTGCTTTACAAGCGGATATCGAGGTGAGCTTTTCCGACACCCAGTAGGTATATCTGTGCATGTAGCTGGCACCGTCGAGTACATAATCCCGACGGGAGAATACATCCGCGGGCGAGTGAATTATATCGTCCTTTTCCAGATGGCACCGGACCCTACGGCCACGCGGCGGACGAGAGAGCGAAGAGGGTGGAAAAGGGAGCGATAGTGGTAGTGCGCGACCGCGTTTGACCCCCCTGGCGCGCGCACACCAGTCAAATCGAGACGGATAACACCCGATCATTCCACCCGCGACGATTTCTCTCCATGAAGAGAAAGGGGGACGAGGGAGGACATCGCGAGAAATTTTCCCAACTGCCCCCCTTGGGAGAGACACACGGAGATTTTGCGAATTCCATCGATTTCCGCGCCACTCGATTTTTCCCGATATATTCCCAGGAAAAATCAAGGAAAATTCCATCCCGCCGGGCTCCCCGGGAAAAGCCGGAATAAATCCCCGTCGATCGATTCGCCCGTTCTAAAAATTCATCGAGCAAAAGAGGACGAGAGGCGGTGGGCGGAATTTTCGGTTTCGGTTTAATAAAGTATACTCCGACCCAGATAGAGTAGTTACAAGAGGGGGTAAGGAGGGGGAGGAAAGAGAGTGCCCGAGCGAAACCGTTGCATGAATATTCGAGTCCGCCTGGCTGGCGCGAGCGCGAACTCGCCGTTTATCGATTCGCGTTATGGACACGTACATTCGTCATAGGTCAACGTACGTACATCTCTCTCTCTTTCTCTGCCCCTCTGCCCCTCTGCCCCTCTTCCCTCACCCCATCCGCGAACGCGTGCGTCGGATTAACGACCGCTTTTCGCGAGACAATTGGACCGTTCGCGAGTTCACCAACTGGAAAAATTTCACTCCGGATCATAACGACGAATTTATCGTGCGATTTGACTATAAAATGTTTTTAATGATTCACAAAGAGCGGTTAAACCGATCGAGAGATGGCGTTAAAAAATTTGTAACCGCTCGCCGGAGCGGTCTCGCTATTTTTCGACCGTGATTCCGTTTTTTTTTCGTTCTCCGAGAGGGAAGAAAACGGCGCGAAGCGATGCGTGTCTTATCTCCCGTCATCTCGCGCGGTTCTTTCTCCTCTCGCGTCCCTCTTTTCCAACCCCTCGAGCGCGGTTATACGCTCTCCATTCTTACGTCATCGTCACGTTCCTGGCTAACGGCCCCGTCGTCGGTCCTTCGGATTTACGTGTTCTCGATACGAAGAATCAATTTAATCCGCGGCCGAGGAAAAAATCCACGGGTTGAACAACTTTTTTTTCCGAAAGCGGATCGAACGAACAGCGTGTAACGCGATACGACTCGAGTTTCGATGGTATACACGGGATCGGCGAAATTTTACGCGACGCGAGGGGACCCGTGCCGAGGTTCTTAATCGCCTCGTAACTAAACCCGAGCGCGACAATTAAGAGCCTCGAGAGCACGTCGTTACAACGGCGTGTATGCGTGTCGCGTTGCTCCGTACCCGCCTCTTCGCGATCAAACCCTTTTCGGGATCAAAAGCTGCGAACAAACTTGCCTGTTCGTTGGAAAAATTCAATTAAAAATCGTTTGTGGGATTCTTCAGCGACAAAGAGTTGTTTAGTCGATAGAATCGAATATTATGCCGTAAGAATTGATCAAAAAAAATTTTCAACGCAACTTTCAGTAGAAACGCGGAACGACAAGAGGGTCGTTAACGTGGTACAATCGTCAAAGAGCGCCCTTTGCCAACCCTCGACCTCGACTTTGAATTTTCGAATGGTTCTACCCCTTTTGTGATATCCCGAATCGAAATTTTTCAAGTTGAAACGAAGGGTGTGAACAAGGGCGGTTTTCTCTCGGAACAAAAAGTCCACTTCCATCCTACGGGTGATTAAATTCTTTTTATCGATTCCCGAAATAATTCGGTTTATTTAAAAAAACACGAATCTCGATTCCAGGGAACAAAAGAAGCGCAAACAAGGCAAGAGAGTCGAGAAGTAACGCGTTACGTAGGTGAGTAGGGAGAAAAAGTTTCGAGCGTGTAGAGTAATACGTGTACGTTTGTAGTAGGCTCTCGAGGATCCGCTAAAAAGGGCGTGAAGCCGCGATAGCATTTGAAAATAGTTTCTCTTTTCCGTCTCCGAGCTTGTCGACGGCGTTAAGTGAGCTCCTCGAGAGTTTTCTTCGTCGCGCTTCGCGAAGGGCCGCGTTACGCGCTGCTTCGAGGGCCGAAATAATGAAATACAATCGCCACGTGACTCGCCTCCTCGATGCCTCCATATCGATTGTCTTCCGATTCCCGTTAGTCCTTTTCACCCGCGCCTAATGGACCGAATATCGATGGAAATAAATTCCATTGTGATCACGGTCGAATACGATAACGTATGTTATTTCATTTCTATACGATTATCGAGTTATTCTGTGATACAGCAGCGTCGCGTTATACCGTCTTATCCAGCCTGACGCTCTCTTTACCATTAATCACATTTACGGATACAAAAGAATTGTAATTACACATTCCCTTCATTTTGAAACTATATTTTTAGTTATCGTCTTCGTACTGTTCTCCACTCTCACCCACGCGATTATACACGCCAAATGAACACGAAAAGATTATACACACGCTCAAGAAAAATGACAAGTTTCAAGGTAGCGAGAGTATTCAATACGAAAATTTCAATAACGGTACGTAATCTCGATGGTGACGTAATCGGAGCATATCCGGAGCATTGAGATTTTCAACGAGTGACGCAGAGCCGTGCGAGCGAGATCCTGCGGTAGCGTGAAATAGTCGCGAGTTCGCGCTTCTCGAGTTTCGTCCCAAGAGGCGAGGAGAGACTCTCTTAAGGGATGCCATAAGATGGGAAAAGAGAGGAAGAGAGAGAGAGAGAGAGAGAGAGAGGGAAAAGGGAGGCGGATTTTCCCGCGAGAGCGAGAGAGCCCGGGCCTTAACAAAGCCGCCTTATTTCACGCTCGATGTATCCGTCCTCAGACACGATCGTTAAGATACCCATCCGTGCGAGTAGGTGCGAGGAAAATGGCTCCCCGCCGTTCCATCTTTCGACTATTTCCATCCGAGTGCCCGAAAATGGGAACGCGCTCGCGCCGTTTCTCATCGATTTTCGCCTCCCCGATGGAATTTTTCCCTTTCTCTCGATCCCATATCTCTCCTTCTCTCTCCTCCTCTATTTCTCTTTCTTCGCGAATTTTTCCTTCACTTTCCTCTCCACTGCGGTACACATCGACCGATCGATTTCCTTCCCTTTTTCTCGCCGATATAATCCACTTTCCGATGTATCGGCCAAACGTACGCCATTATACACACCGTTATTCCTGGTTTCGCGAGCGCGAATCAATATCGATTCATTTTCCGGACGGCAATATCGCGAAAATCGGAAAAGCTAGACCAAGCCACGTGGGAATTACCCCCGCGCTCTCCTCCCTATCTATATCGAATTCAGGAAAATTGCTCGCGTTGGCCCGTCTTTACAACCGACGTGGGTTAACCTCGCGTCGGGAGTTAAGAAAGGCATTAAAGCCCGTCGGAGGTGTCGTGAAAGAGACTGCGAGCGAGCAAGAGGAAAAAACGAAAACGTCTTTCCCTACAGAGCGAGGGGGTGAGTTGGACGATTCGCACACCGTCAACCGTGCTCGTATCGTTACCAACTCCCTTCCTCCCTCCCTCTCTCTCTCTCTCTCTCTCTCTTTCTCTCTCGCTCACTCACTATTCACAGGTTTATGTCCTTCCTGGACGACTGGGAGATCCCGCGGGCGCGGAAGGACCTCCTCGGGGTAAAGTAGAGCGTTAGCGATATACACCCTGAAAAGAGGAGACGGAAAATAAAGGTGGTGCGCGTCAGGGTTAGAGGGCAGAAAAAAAATAACGAAAACGCGCGAGGGGTCATTCGAAATGAGAATTTGTCGCTTGTCGCCTCGAAAAAAAAGGAAGGACATGCTCGATATCGGCGTGGGGCGAGAAACGGCCATTAAATTGGCCGGATTTTCACTCGGTACGCTCCGAGGCATCAAACGTCCCGAGGCTTTATCGCCTCGTAATAAAATCAATTTCGCGTTATACGCCTGTCTACTGTACGGATCGGCGAGCGATAAAAAAAGGAGGAGGAAGTTGGAAGAAGATGGAAGAGAACTCGTTCGAAATGGAGATGTCCGGACGAGGAAATATGGAGCGCGCACGCGGCATCATCGAGAGTTAATATACTCGAAACGAGTGGCCGAACGAGTATTATCTATCCCGCTGGAGGCGGCGGGGGTCCCTCCGCCGAAGCTCGATTTATTGCTTCCTAGAGAGGGAACGAGAGAGAGAGAGAGAGAGAGAGAGAGAGAAAGAGAAATAGAGAGAGTAATAGAGAGAAAGAG
Organism: Goniozus legneri; assembly: GCA_003055095.1. NCBI lineage: Eukaryota > Metazoa > Arthropoda > Insecta > Hymenoptera > Bethylidae > Goniozus > Goniozus legneri. Next base: position 302,898 of record NCVS01000331.1, read on the forward strand.
GGACGGAAAAAGAAAGGGGTGGAATGCGCGCAACCGAATACGCGTGTAATCTCGAACGGCAGTTTCCCAATGAGGTGAGCCTCCACCCCCGCGCGCGTGATTGATTCCCTTGGCGCGAGCGCCCATTGAACGCCACTGCCGGACGATATTACCGGTCCTTTCCGGTAGGCGAGTTATTGTCTCCCGCCTACGAGCGGGAAATGGAAATTCGAGTTTGCCATGGGAGATCGCTTTTTTTCCATATACGGAAGGATTGCCTCGTCATACGTAGTTATGACTACTTATTCGAAATGTGTGGGGCTTCGGTGAAATTTACCAACGAGTAAGTTCTATTTCAGGAATCGTATATAGAACGGGAGTATTCGAGATATCAGTTTTATAATTCGCGGTGGTTTTAATTCGCCGATATCGCTTTTATTCCTCTTGCTTTATTTCCGTAACTGTCCGACCATTCATTTTCGTTTTCACTTATTCGAAACTGGCTCACGGATAAAGTGCATTTTCTCCATTCGCGAATTGTCCGAACACTCGTACCAGATTCTACTCATTTGAAATTCTCATTAGGGACTGAGAGATACACTTTACCTTTTTTTAAAATCGTCTGATTATCCGACTTAATTTCTAAACGTTTATCTAGAATTAAATCCGAAAAAATGGATGATCCGCTAATTAATTCGTTTAATCGTTCGTAGTCATTTCGACTTATTTAAATGCAAATCTAACGAACCATTCATAATCAATTTAGCTACTGCCGATCGATTTCGCGAATTTCACGGAACGAAATATCGTACAAATGAAAGAAATTTTTTCCAGCAAACGCATTAGTGTTTTTTTTTCGTTTTTAACGACGTTGATTGACATCGATCGCGTAATGCATTGGAGAACCGATTGCCAAAGCTAAAACGGAAAGCTCGCGCGAGCGTATAATCGTTCGTACATCCACCCCGTTGACCTCGTTTCGAACCTCGCTCCCCGTTCTATCTTTCTCTCCTTCACATTGGAATTTCCAGTTTTCGCCCTTCGACGCGCAATAATTTATCCAGACGCGAGTCGTTAGAAACTCCGGGTTTTCCCTCATTCCGTCTCCCTCTCTCTCTCTCTTTGTCACCCCTACGTACCTCATTCGCATAGCTCGTTAACCGGTCCTCGAGACGAGTTGAACTCGCTTCGATCGAACTCCCACGATGAGGACCCTCTCGTGTTATCATCGCGGCGTTGAAATTAGTCATCGGAGAATATTTCGCGTCGGAGAGGCAATCCACTCGCGCCCCAACGACCTTAATGTCTCTTTTTTTTTCTTTTTCTACCTACCTCGACCCGGCTCTCTAGCTCTCGTGGCTCGCGAAACGCGTTATTCACGTACGACCGCGCGCTACATTATTCAATGACCGTGCACAACCGTACACGGAAAGTTCGGCGAGAAACTCGGAGTCGACGGGATTAAAAGCCAGCACGGGATCGTTAAAGGAGGGTGGCGTGTCCCGCGTTGCCGTTTAAAAATTCTCCGAGTAGACGAATTCAATCTCGAGTTGGTCATTGACGTCAGGGGCTCGCGATTAAAAGTGGAAACGAAATTCTTCGGAATTAACGACTGTTCCGAGTAATTAAATCTCGAGGTTGGCAAAACAGGGGGGTTGTATTTATGAAACGAAGCCTACGCTACATCGCTCGAATCAATTTCCTGTGTTTACTGCAATTTCCAAGATAATTGGCTGGATCGCTCCAAGTGGGACGCCACGTGTGATAATAATTCAGTGCTCCGTGAAAGAGGAGAGATCGATCGGGGTGAAGTGTATGAAAGTACTCACCCGAGATTATGGTTGTCCGTGTTGTCCGGGGGCTCGTCTCCGCCGGAATCCTGTCGGGTTATGGGGCCCTGTGTCACGTCCACCCCCATGCTTCCGAGATCGAGGCTCGCGTAGGTCCTACGTGCCTGTGCCTTGGTGACAACGTTGCCGGTGCCGGCGTTGTTGCCGGTTGACGTTGAGTTGGTCGTGTTAAGGTCGCCGTTGCGCGCGCCATTGGCAACGAGATCCTGGTAGAGACCGACGTAGAGCGTGTCGCTGTCGCCGTTGCTGTTGAGCGCGTCGTCGAGACGCGCCGGGTCCAGATGATAATTCGGATTTTCGAACGACAGCAACCCGTTCTCTGGAAAGGACGAAGAAAAAAAGAACGAGAGGTTTAATGAATTTCGCCGGTAATAAAATCACGACCCGTTGATTTAACGTTATTAGACCGAAAAGGGGGGCACCCATTGCGTTCGCGTAAATTATTACTCGTCGAGTATATCGCTTCCTCGCTCGCTCGCTCACTCAACGCGAGCAGAGAAGTGAGTTTAATTGAATGAAATAAATTGTTCCGCGAGCGCGTGCGCGGCCATTTGCGAACCGGCACCCGCCCGTCTCGTATAATGGATATTAATGGACCGTGCGGACGTACGGGCAACGTTTATAACCGAGTAGTCCGCACCGGGGGTATCGACGAGAGCGAGAGTCCCGCACTCGACGGGGGTAGTTTTGGAAAATCGCGTTAGGACGCCCGGTCACGTGACCGGGAACGATAAAACCGAGCCGCCGAGGTCGGACCCTACCCGAGCAAGGTCGCGACTGTGCGTTTTCATCGTCGATCTGGGATCTCGAGAAGGAACTCTCCAATGACCCTTTCGTTATCGGAAACCTCTCCTTGTGTTTTTTTCTATATCGTCGTATATATGTATTATTATAGTATAGGAGAGTGAGTCAGAACTCGCGAAACAAAACTTCTAGAGCTCGTGCGACGGGTAAATGAAGCGGCGAGCAACTTTTCACGGTAAATTTATGTACGGAAATGCATAGCTTTTCCAGTCTAAGGATTATGAGAGTTTTGCGAAATTTCCGCCTGAAAGTAGGCAACCCGAGTAGACCTTGTTATGACTCACGATCATGGTTGCATTCATGCGATCATAACGCGCTCTCTTTTATATGCAATGAATTATTATCATTGCGATTATATTTCCCCGGACATTATATAATTATCATAAATTGCTCCGTTTTAATGCATTACGAAACGTAACGTTTCATGAAGTGAATTCTTAATCATTTTATACCCGCAATTCAGTTGTACATATAGTATATTTCTTACAATATTAAATTTCTATGAATTAGACTCAATTCTGAGTGACGTCGACACGATGATATGGTTGGATTTATTATTTATGGAGAGGTTGTACAAATAGTGGAATCGAGTGGCCGGCTTACGTAGGAAAAGAATCGATACGCGCGGTGACTCATCGGTAAGCGACAACAGGAGGTTTCTCTCCCCTCCTCTCTTCCTCTCTCTCTCCCTCCCTCTCCCTCTCTCTCTCTCTCTCTCCCTCCCTCTTTCTTACTCTCGCCCTCTCCCATCTTATCGCTTGGAAATTTTCGATCGAAATAATGAAATTCTACTGCTCTCGCGAAAATGTAGCGCGAGGGACCGTCGGAAAAATCTAATAACACGTGACATATCTCATGAGGTATCTCCTCTTCCTCCCGAACAGAAGAGAAAAGGGAAAATTTCTCCTCGTTTTCCTTTCTCTCTAGTGCTTTTTTTTATCGTTCGGGTTGCGCGCTCCAAATTTTATTCCTCGCGAGAATGGCAGACGTAAAAAACGCACGATCGGTATTCGATGCACGAGTCTTGTATGTAGCAGATTGTCGCGGTTGTTTAGTGAAAATTTTTTTTAACGACGGGAATTTCTCGAGAATTCAGTATGAATAACGGGCTCGAGAGGGTCGTCTCCGACAAAGCCCCTTTGAATGACAACAACACGAGAAAATTAATTTTTCAACCCTTAACACATCAAATTATCCCTGTCGTGACAAATTTAATGAATCGAATGTGTTTTTAATTAAGCATATCAAATCAATTTAGTTCAAAAAAACAGGTCTCGCTATCAAAATCAATAACAAGAACATTAATCAGCTGGTTGTTACGCTACGTATGAGCAATTCACAGTGTTCGAAATTCTTCCGAAATATTAATTAAATCATTGATAAATCTTCCTCTTTTATGTTCGCTCATTCTGTCGATTTATTAATTAGAAATAATAATTAGATCATTTTTTTGTTTAATTCTCTTTTTCGAGAATATTCGTGTTTCTCTTGGGATATTATTCGATTTAAACTCAGTCAGTCAGTTTAACAACTCACTCGAGCGTAACGGTTTTTTCGTATTTTGCTCGACTTAACAACACTGCCCACATGTATTAATATGTACTTGTTTCTAACGCTCAGCTCACGTTAGCGCACTCTCTTTCCGACGCATGGGAGCGTTCGGATTTGAGATCTAGCAAACGGAGATCGGCTGTTTTAACGCTCACTTGTCACAAATTCCCGAACCGATCGGCTGTATCTCTTCAAGCTATTAAATTTATCATTGTTTAAATACAATTTTCACTCTTTATTCTAAGTCTACCTAAATTACCCTACCTGCTCTCCTTCCATTGTACCACACACGGTATTCATTTGGTTCTTCTGCTCGTACTGTACTCGTTACCTGATCTCCTTCCTTTTCAATCTCCTTTCAAACACTCTTATATTTTTCGATAATAATCGAAATATTTTCTGACTCTTCGAGCCGGATACAAGGTTCACACGGTCTTCTCAAATAGTCTTTCGACTAATTGTTCTATTTTAATTTTATCTGCCTTTCACTAAAATGTCGTTCGAAGGACGAATTGTTCTTCAGTATAGTCGAGCGGCATCTATTGAGCAAATATATTACGAGACTTGCGCAGAGAATTTTAACAAAGTAGATTTGCACACATTGCAATCCAAACTCGCCCATCGTCTCATCAACGGATTTATACCATAATCTCTAAAGGAGTCGCCGCCACAGAAAGAAGAAATCATCACACGGGTGATCTATGCACATCGGTTCGTTATTCACTCATTCCAGTCATTTTATCCATTTTAGTCACTCCACTTATTCCATTCTTCATTTACACTGTCTTGCTTCTAATCTTTATTCTGCTTACGAGATTCAAAAACTTTATCTCGAACATTTGATCCATTTTATTATTTGCATAGAAAATAAAATTAGCCAGGAATTGAGCTTCTTGCAATTGGGCGTCTACTTTCAATTTAGTTTTCTTATGTTATTTGCGTCGAATATTCACATATTTGACCTGATTCTCCAGTTTTTCAGTTTCTGCCCCTTTTCCAAGAATAGCTACTAAAAAGAGACTGAAGAGGAAGCAGATTAGGTAACGGGTACAGTATGAGCAGAAGAACCAAAAAAATACCGTGTATGGTACAATGGAATGAGAGCCAGGTAGGGTAATCTAGGTAGGCTTAAAATGAAGAGCGAAAATTGTATTTAAACAATGATAAATTTAATAGCACGAAAAGGCACATCCGATCGGTTCGTGAGAAGTGAGCGTTAAAACAGCCGAGCAGAGTTTAAATCAAATAATATTCCGAGAATCAAATATAAAATTTTCAGAATGATTTAGAGAGAATTTTAATGAGAGCTTTTAATCTCCTAAACATGAAATTTTCGAGAATAGTTCCGATTTAAATTGAGAAAATTATATGAGCTCGAATAAATCGATAGAACGAGCGAACATAAAAAGGGAAGACTTAATCGATTATTCAATTATTATTTCGGGAGAATTTCGAATACTGTGAATTGTCTATATGAAGTGTAACGATCAACTGATCGATATTCTTGCTATTTATTTTGATAGCGAGAACTGTTGTTTTGTATTAAATTGATTTTGTATGCTTAATTGCAAACAGAATGAATTCTGGTGGCAATTTAACTCATATAGCCCCGCTACTTCACCTCTATTTGCAATTCGTTTGCGTGATGATATTTTACCTTCGGGAGACCAAAAGGGGTCTCCGGGAAAAATTAATAACCGTAAATTCTCGTTTCTGGGCTGCCCGCCGCCGTGAATTTTCGCCCACGGGGTAGCTAATCTCGCTCTTTCTCTCTCTCTCTCTCTCTCTCTCTCTCTCTCTCATCCTCGCACACTAGTAGCCGCACAGCGGTGGTCTATTGTGTTCGCGCGATATTCGAGCCTCGTGTCTTACATCACCTGGTTCAACTCCCCCACGTACATCGTTCTATATTCGTGTGTGTGTGTGTGTGTGTGTTTGTAACAAAATCGCCGGACGTTCAGACTCAGTGGCGCCGCACGCAACCCTTTACCTCCGGCGATCTTTGCTCTTTCCCTCTTTCTCGCCTCCTCTCGGTCTTTCTATCTCGCCAAACGTACCATCTGCTACCGCATCACGGAGCCCGTCGATAGCGCGAGAACGGCTCCCGATAACAAGAGAGGGGTCACTAAATGACCTGTCAAAGTGCATTAGCATAAAGATTCGCGAAAACACCGCTTCTAAAACTTTATTTTCCCTCTTTCGTCGTTCTCGACCCATCGACATCGATTTTTAATAAATTCTTTAATCAATTCATGTCACGTCGATTCCTCTCTTTCCGTCTTCTGTTTGCTTTTTCTACCCGGTGTATATGGATATATATAGATATTAGGTCTCACGGCATATGGAAAATATCCCGGGGGCGAAACGAGCCGACCGAATCGCACAGGTCCGACGCATAAAAGCGTGAGGAGGGACACTCTTATCTACTCCACGGCGTAAATATATCTATAGTATACTATACACAATACATACATATGTATACATTTATACATCTGCGCTTCGTGAGATCGAACCTTAATAAATTCCCGAAACAAATTCCGCGAGCTCATGCAGATTCTCCTTTTCTTCTTATATCCCTCCTCTTCTCTTTCGAAAATTATCATAATAGCGAAACGAGTTTTCCGAAACGATGAATCCCGACTTTTCGACGAATAGAAAGTTCGCAACGCGACGGTCGATATTCTTTCCTGGAATCGATCTCGGAGTTGAGAGTCACGTTGGTATTCGTTAGCGCGCACCCACGCGTGTATTCCTCATCGTGTATCGCTAGCATGGTCTCTCGGGACACGAGGCGAGCACGCGAATCGTTCGCTCGCGTAGGCTCGATGACCTATTAAGGGAAGAAGCGAGTCAGCGAGAGGAAGAGAGACGGGGATAGATCGATAGCGCGCGACTTTGAGGCGGGTCAAGGAGTAGCCGGCGCAAGGGCCCGATTATTAATAAATATTGTTCTTCTCCCTTGCGCAAACCGCAAAAAGGGAAATTCTCGCTCTCCGTATAGAACTCTTGGTTCTTTTGGATCTCCGAGTCGTTCGTACGGAAAAGATTGGCTGGTAAACAATACGTTTTTGCCGTTATCGAGTCCAAGTGAAATTATTTTCGCACTAGCGTGTTTTTCTCTTTCGTCTTCTTTTTTTAAATCAGTTTGTGTTCGACTTTTTCATAGGTCACGTAAAAAGAGCGAGCGTGAAAAAATAAATCGCCAGGCTGGAAAAGTCGGTGGGAATTTGATTTTCTCTTGTCTTACCGAGAATTCGATACTGAATTAAATATATATAAAAAAAAGACAGTTGAAAGGTGCAAAGAAGAAAACAGGAGAAGTTCATTCGGAGAGCAAACAGACGCGACGGTTAAACGTGTTCCGTTGTTTCCTAAGATTTGATAAACTCGGCGAGGTTATGCAACGTGGAGGAGAGAAAGGAGGAACAAGCGAGGAGAGAAGAGAGAAGCTGAAAGCACAAAGAGGGTAAATGAGGGTTGTAACGCTGTCAAGGTGGATTCTTCGTTATTTCACCCCCTCTAGTCGTTTCACCTGTTTTTCGGGGTCGAATGAAGCGATAGAAGGGGTGGATAGATAGATAGAGGAGAGCAAGAGCGAGAGAGAGAGAGAGAGAGAGAAAGAGAGAGAAATATAGGTATAGGTAGAGTAAGAGAGAAGCGTTGGCGTCTGGGGTAGACAGGGGTGAACGACGTTAACATTGGGGGAGAAAATGGAGCTCCTCTCTGTCTCTTCCCCTCCCCACTCTCTGCTCTTACCGTCTACACAGCGCCGAGTCATGAAATACTAAATACTTGCGGAACAAATCGAGTTCGGCGTCAAAGCTAATTTGCGGCATCCAGATTATTCAGGCTTTCTCGTGGTACGCCATGAAAGTGCACGCCAAGAAAATAAGAAGAGGAGGAGCGAAAGGAGAAGAAGTAGGGGAAGGAGGGAGCGAAATTAACGGCGATGACGTAAGGATTCACTTGGCGAATTAACGAAATTTTCCAGTCGACTGTAAAGGGACCCCCTTCATTCTCTCGCGTTAGTCTTTTTTTTTCAGCTCTCAGAGTGGACAGTATAACGAGATCATCGCACGCCCTACAGGCAACGGATAGGGCTTCAACTAGAACGTGGCGAGGCCTCTGGCGCTCATCTACAAAGATCCCGGACACCTCGAATTTCCCCGTAACGTGCTCTCCTTTCTTTCTCTCTCTCACTCTTTTTTTCGCATTATTTCGTCTCGCAGCCACCTCGTTCGTCCCCCAAGATAATCTCGTTACGGCCGGTAATACCCAGTCCGCTCGGAACCTCCTTAATCCACGGAATCTCTATGAACAAACGCCTAATCGGTCGTCGAGCCCGTCCGCTACGAGACTCTCCTAATTTCGCCATATTTAATTAGAAATAAGGAAGGTAATCGCTCGCGGGGCCGAAGATTCTCGAAGCCCGGTATATGCGCGCGCGCTCGCGCATCTCGAGTACACGAGACAACCCCCCTTCTCGCGAAACTAATTACGCGTAATAGCTCACTGATTGTCCTATCGTCGTCCGGGGACAACGTGAGCGCGAGAGCGCGAGAGCGCCGGCAACCGGAAAATCTCTCCGGAGAGCGGATATGGTCGCTCGCTGAATTATGTGAGGCGTTAATCGTGACACGAAGAGCGCCTGTGAGAGATAATTTCAGCACCGCGCGTTTATTACGCCGAACCTCGTAACTGCCCTAACGTATTACAGATATGTTAATTTCGAGAATTTTCCTCTTATCCGACGGAGCTTTCGGTATCAAAGAGAAACTTTCTCTATGAATATGTATCAATTTCTTGCTTTTTTCGCGGAGAAATGTTTCGAGTTGGCCGGGAATTGTTTCTCCACTTTCCAATAAATTTCGAATTTTTCCCGGTGAAATTGGATTTTCGACTTGGAGGAAAATTCTGACGCAACACGATCGGGAAAGTGGTAAACTCGTCACTCGAGGAAACTTACGATTCACTCCGTGCAGCACCATGCTGGCCGAGTTTGCGCGAATTCGATAGTCCCCAAGTAGCGAAGCACAGTTGGTTTCGTGCGACAGGTGCGTGTCTTAGCTCATTTTTTTTCTTTCTTTGCCGAGAGTCACGATCGGATATAGCGTACGTCGAAAGTCCTTCGATATTCGTTCTCCCTTTTCTTCTCTTGCTCACTGAAAACTAATTCACGACACGAGAACTGCGTACTATCGAGCCCTCGTCCCATCGATTGTCTCGCGATCGACGTAACTCATCCTCCGTATTATACCTATTTCGTCTCAAGGTGAATCGTTCTCGACGTTTTTTTTCTCTCGTATATATGAACTCGTGAACGCGAAACGTGACGTGTAGCCCGCCACGAGACGTCGGGGCGCCGCGGTCGTCGCAGTGACTGCCGAGACTCGCGATTGAGCCTCCCCACCAGCGACTAACTTTCCCCTCCCTTCGATGTTCATCCCCTCCTGGCAACCCCCAGTCAGTCTACGTTCTACCCCCGACTACCACTCGGTCTCTCCCTCCTTCTCTCTCTCTCTCTCTCTTCCTCTTCTGCTCCTCTCCATTATCTTCGCCACCCACCACGGCCACTTTTCCCCACTCTCTATCTCACTCCATCTCCCTTTCTCTCCACTGTTCTCGTTTCCCGTATTTCCGTCCGTTTTCGCACCCTTCGGCATCCACGACGATCCATTCCACGTTACTCCTAGTTTCTTTTCACTACCCTCCGTACCCCTCCCTCTGCTCCTTTATCAAACCTTCCTGTATTCCCGGCTTTATCCGTCTGGCCGAGTTTAACGGCGGTTTTTCCTCGTCGCGTTTTTCCTTTTTCCACCCATTCGTATACGGATTTTCCGTTGTCTCTTGGCGGGAGTCTATGTGTGTACGTGTATCGTCAGACTCGGTCACATGACCCGTGCGCCTAGCTCGACCAATTGCAGACTGTGCGGGTGACGTCATCCCTCGCGAGCAGCAGCTCTCAACTCTTGCGCAGATCGGGGGAGAGAGAGAGAGAGAGAGAGAGAGAGAACTGCACGCGAGTCGTTGCCAACTTAGGGATAAAAATTCTTCGAAAACCACCAGCGCTAACCCTCAACCCTCTCTACCTCTCGCTACCGAGAGTACCGCGATTTTCATTAAATTTTTTCCCGTTATCCACTCAAGTCAGCCACGCGTCTCCCCTCGTACTTTTCTTTCTCGCGTCGTCGTTAATTCTCCGTCTTCTCCGTTCCATTTCTTTTCCAGCTTTTATTTAACCGCGAAATTCCACGTCGTCGGGTTATCACGAAGTTTCCGGGCGCGCGCGCGCGCAAACGACAAGACCGTGTGACGTTTTGCTTTTTCCTCTCGCTTTTCCTGCGATCCTCGCGCTCGCGAAGGGGAAAACTCGTAAAAACCTCAATCCGCGGACATAAAAACCACCCTAATACCGTCCCGGTGTATATAATCATACGGTTACGCCGTGACTCGGTGGGGTCGGTTGTGATTTTATGATCCCTCCCAGCCTCCCTTTGCCGCCCTGTCGCTCGCGCGCCAGGCCAGACCGTCGCGCAGGTGGCACGAGACGGCGAATACACGTCGAAATTTTTTTCAATACACCCTCCGAGGGATGCAAATTCGACCCTCCTATCCCTCGAAAACAAAAAAAAAAAATTCCCCGAGTAAATATATCAATTAATTTCTCGCGAAACTCGCGCCTTGGCTACATCCCGTTTACGCTACTCTTTTTTCCTTCTGCCTCGGTCCCCCATTAAGGTAGGTAGGTGAGTAAAAAAATTCCTCTCGCTCTCTTTTTTTCCTCGCACTCAACCTCCTTTATGTTGGTCCAGAAGTTGATTTGCGACCTCCGGCCTACCCCGTGCCCGCTCGCTCGCTCTCTCCTCTCATTTCCGCGGGTGCAATAAGGCGTTCGCCGGACGAGAGAGCGCGCGAGCGAAAAAGATAAAGAGAAACGTGCCACTTCTCGCTCTACCCGGCGAGAGAGGTGTGCCGTATTAATTAAAACCGACGGCAATTGCAATTACGAGAGAGCGCAACACCGATTCTCGCTAAGGCCACGCGCCTTCATTTTGCATTTCCCTCCCACTTCCTTTTTCGTACCGCTCTTAAATCCCGGATCTCTCTCTCTCTCTCTCTTCCTCTTCCTCTCTACCTCTCTCTTCTCGGGTTAGGCTTTTTTTCTCTCTCCCTATCGCTTCAATTTACGCTCCTATTTTCTCTCCACTTCCGGCCTTTCCTTCTCTCGCTCCCGCTCATTTCAGTTTTCAGTCGTCTACTTAAGCCAAAAAGGGTCTGGACGTGGTTTCTCATCAAGGTCTCTCTCGGCGAAATAATTCCACCTGAAATGGATGTCGTCTCTTCCTCTCGCTCTTATACTGGCGTATAGGGTGGCCGAGATTCGGTGACCGCTGCGCGACCCTGTACCGCTGCAATTTCCGTCTTCGAGAATTGAAACGTTATTGCGTTAAAGCCGGTCTCTCTCATCGTCGATCGATTGCCGTTGCCCGACGTCTATACCGGCCCGTAGATTCGTCATTTCCCGTTGTTTGGTTCGTTAAAAAAAGGCAATTCCCAATCAGCGAGTGCGCTCGGCCGTGCCGAGAGTGTAGAGAGAAAGAGAGAGAGAGAGAAAGAGACGGAGAATACGAATAGTTGCACACTCGCGTAATCGCCGAGCTCCACGTACTATCGCCAACGCTCGACTGCTTTCGCGATTACGTCACACGTGTGTATGCTGCGAGAATCGAATACATCTCTCCTCTCTGTCTCTCTCTTTTTCCATCGCGTTCCGTCCTAACGCGGCTAATCGACGCAATTTCCGAACCGGTCAATTAGAACGCTCACTGACTCCTCGCTAGGAATTTATCAGCGAAAAGAAGTGTCGGAGGAGAAGGAAGGAACTGACAACTTACCGAGAAAGACGTTCTCGTCGACCTCGTCGGCGTGTAGGTCCAGGTCGACGTCGAGGTCCCGGTCGACGTCCTCGTCGATGTCGAGATCGAGATCGAACTGCATGCCGTTGCTCGATGGTGCGTCTCGATCGGGCTGGTGCGGCCTACTCGCGAGGTCCATGAGCAAGTCGCGGGGATCCAGATGGCCCGCGGCCAGCAGCTCGGCCAGCAGGGGCAGATAGGAAGTGGCGAGGAGCGGACGGGACTCGGCCGGGATCGCTCTCAGGCAACCGGGCAGCCAGAGGCCAAGTAAACTGCAAGGTACCACCGGTACAGTGCCGGCACTCACGAGGCCACCGTTCAACAGTTCACCGCACAACATAGGTGACGACGATCGCTGCGCCCTCGCGACCCTCTCTCCTCTCCACCGCTACCTGAAATCCCATTATCCGAGGTCAGTACGACGTTTTTCAGCTCCGGCCGTAATATCGCGGGGGTGGAGGAGACTTCGTTAGACACGAGCAGGTGG
>NCVS01000332.1:46874-61579 GCA_003055095.1 Goniozus legneri
ATACGAGAGAGCAAGAGGAAAAAACATTGTTCTAATTGATACGTCAATGTTCGTTGGCACTCTCGATAAATCCATGGCTATTATTCAGCGCGAACGTCGAACGCAATATCGTGCCCACGTAACGCAACGTGTATCCACTTACACCGCGTGCCCACGCTTGACGTTTATTGGATCAAATTCTTTTATTCCTCCGTAATGCGCGAAATAAAACGCCATAGCTAACGTTTGTTTTTTTGCTCGAAGGTGAGACGGATCCAGGGGAGTTTCGAAGAGGCGCGAGCTCGGAAGAAACGAGAAGGTGAGGCTCCCGCACTCGACCAGCTGATGGATCTAATCAACATTCCTTCCTAATCACGATAGCTCCTCTCCTCTCCTCGTGCTCCTCCTGCTCTTCGCGTGAGAGACTCTCGTGTGTCCCTTCTCTACTCTCTCGCACGCAACCTCGTCGGTTTTTCTCTCTCCCTCTTTACGCTCATCCTCTCTTCGGCAAACGCGATGAAAGATTCGCAGAGTCGTTCTACCCCGATCAGCATTCGTTTTAATTTACCCGCCGTATAAATTAGACTCCCAAATGATCTCCACATTCTGCGGAGAGATGTGTAGAAGAGAACGAGAGGCAACGTCATACGCGAGATATTTTTGTAGGGAACGAGTCAAAATAATTTCTCGAATTTCGCTAGTCTGTCACAGAATTCTAAACTATTCGCAGACGTACGAAATTCAACATAATTGGATTGGAGAAAAATCTTCTCACGCGTCGTTGCGACACGACTCGGCCGTATTATTCGCTATCGCGTGAAATATGTGAAATACGTGGCACGTAACAACGAAGGGGAATGATAAAGAAAGGAGAAAGCTGGTAGGGAAGCGAGGAGGGAACAAATGGAAAAGGTATCCAATACGCATTAGCGCGATATCTCGCGCTTGCGCGGATATTAGACGGAACGGACTCGGTGGCAGATACCAGAGAGAGAGAGAAAAAAAAACAGAGAGACAACCTCGCCGGTCTATACCTCTCGATCGTTCGTGGCCGCCTCGCGTTTGTTTCGTGCGGGGCAACGTAACGTCCTGTGTACGGTCTGTTCTCTCGCGAGACCGAGAGCCGATAAGGACAGGAGAGGACTGCGCGCGCGAGCCCTCATATCTGCTGGCACGGTGGCGGCGTTCCTCGGCTAATTGGTTTCCCGTGTTTGATCCTTCTCCCTCGGGATAAGACTCCCCTCTCTCTTTCTCTCTCTCTTCTTCGCTTTTTCCATCGACATTCTATGCCTTTCTTCTCTCGCGACCTCGAAATAGTAATCGCTCCCTCCTCGGTACATATTTCGACCAGGAGGACTCGATCGGGTCTGACTTTTCAACGGCAAGGTTGCCGGGGAAGCGGTGCAGTCCGAGCGAGCACTGTGCATTCGTGTGCGTTTCGTGGTGTGTGTACACAGAGGCTCGAGCTTACGCACAATGCGCGCGAACGAGCGAGTCGACGTTAACGATTGCCGAGAGGCAGGAGCGAGCGAGAGAGAAAGAGAGAGAGAGAGAGAGAGAGAGAGGAGAGAACGCATCTTATCGTGAACTGCAATCGCATTAGCGCAGACAGTGGCGCCCATGGCGACCCACGGCGCGGCCTTCATTAGCGAAAAATAATCGAGGGTCGGTCGCTCGGCCGGAGCGAGAGGGAAGCTATAAGCGGTCCGGTCGTTAGCGTACTTTTCGTATAAACACAACTCAGGGAAAATGTATAATTAAAACCTATAAACAAAACGCGATCGAGGACGCGTTCGAGTACTCGCGGACGATTTTTATTTTCGGTCTCTCGCGCCGGCCATCTGCCCAGTCGAGAACCACTGGTAGCGCATATGCCGACCCTTTCACTTCGAGCTAGTCCCGATGACGGATAGAAGAAGCGAGGAAATTGTGGAAAAGCCAGTGGAGAGAGAGAGAGAGAGAGAGGTTAAAAATAAAATAGACACACCTAGGAGCCGACACGGCCTACATACCCACGTGGCGAGGGTGGAGGTTAGATCGGCTTCCCGATAACGAAAATCGGACTCCGTGACAGTCCTTTCGGCGCACCCGTACGCACTTTTTTTCTTTCCTCTTGTTTTTCTTTTTTTTTTTTTCGAAAAAAAAAGGTATACGGACATCCGAAGTTCGTCTAATTAATATTTAAGAGCAGCCACCCACGTTCGCTCGCGTAAACGCGCACGCGTCCAGCAATAATTCGCCACGGAGAGGCTCGAGTCATTAGTCGCACCTAGGGCGAGCGTTTATATCGTCGAAAGCGAGCAATTAGAGGGACGGTTTTCTCTGTTATCGCGCCGGGGACTCTCGGAGACTGCATAATGAGACGAGCCTGCACTCGCTAATAATAACCGGCCGGTTTAATAGAACCGTTTTCAAACGCTACCGGCCGAAACTTCCGGCCGCGTCCCTTCGCCGGCGATCGGACGAGTCGACGAGTGGACGAATGGACCGTGTAAACACCGCTCGCCGCTGGTTTCCGCCGTTCGGGATTCGATTCGAGAATCGATATCGTCCGACGCGCGTCGCCCTGCAAAGTCGTGCGTGAATTTCGACGAGTATTTTGGAAGCGCGCTCGGTAGCCGCGTAAATAAAAATCCGATTCGTTTCTCTCGACGCAAAAAAGTTTTCGAAACAGAAAAATTTGAACTCAATCTAATGGAGACCGAATGCTGAAATTAAATTTTCTTCTCCCGCCGCGAAAATTCGGAAAAACCTTACAGTCAGTCTTTCTGCATATTCCTCCGACGCGTTTATTTGCATTTTACGTAATTTCGTTGCGTAATCGCGAGGGGAAGACGTTGCCGGCTACGGTCGTTAAGAGGAAGCGGAGGAAGAGAAAAAAAAAGAGCGAAGGAAAGAAGGGAGTGTCGGGGTGGCCGTTTCTCTCGCTCGCCTCCTGTCCTTACGTCTGTCATTCGAGGCACGCAACGCGAGCCTCGCACGCCACGCGCCGTTATTAAGTCCCGCGTATCCGTGAAACGTGGAATTTTCGCCGGTGAGCGTCATCGAACGAGCGGGAATTGAAAAGTTTCTTCGAATGGTGAGAGAGAGAAAGAGAGAGAGAGAGAGAGGAGAGAGGGGCAAGGGGAGTTGGCCCGATCGGACTCGGAGATTTCGTTCCAGGTCGTTTGGCGAACACTCGCCGGGGTAAAATGGGGTGGTGGTGGGCCATTACGAGGAAAGAAACAGTCCTCGAGGACGATGCGTTAGATAAGCACTCCTCTGTCTCGACGCCGGTATCGGTGCGTTATGACGCGAGCCCGAGACGTCCCGAAGATAAATAAAAATGCGAAATCACAGAGTCGAGGAGAGAGAAAAAAAAATGTACGAAGTAATAGCGTTATTACACGAAGCGGTCTTTATCAGCGAGAACGTTCCTTCGATAAATCGCGCAGTTTATTGCCGCGCATCCGCGCCGAGCCGCGTAATGGATTCGTCATCGCGTTAGAAAAAATCGGGAGAGGCATCGTCTGGAATAATTCCCTCGATAACGAAACTCGGCTTCGTTATCGTACGAAAATGACGATCCGTCACTGTCACGCTCTACGCGTATTATTGCTCCTCCGTGAATAGTTACGAATTTCGTTTACGCAACTTTAGCCGTTAATTACCGAAATCGAGCACTCGTGAAATTTTCACAGCGAGCTATAACCCAGTGACCGGGGAACGCGGACAGAGTCAACGAGATGTACGAACGAGTCGAGACGGAATTGGGGGACGCGTAGACTGTTGGCCGGATGCGTCGAGTGACGTGCTTCCGGTTATTGAACGACGTCTGAAGGCTGAATCCCGCTCTATCGCCGCGATTATTCGCCACCTGGACGAATCTATTTGGAAACACGCTCGCGGAGCGACACACGCGCAGTTGGCTTTTCATTCCTCGCGCAAGGTGTTGGAAATTTAGCGAGCTATCGATTTTTTGGGCCGGCAAACCGTCTCGTCGAAATGACAGAGACAAGTACAGGATTTGAATGAATATTTCATAACGCGAATATTTCTATTTACAATTTCTGAGAAAAATCGTTCAAAGTATTGAAAAATTCTTAGAATTGTTTAAATTGACAATTTTGTTTGTTCAGTTCCATTCCCCATTCTACTTCTCTAACGGAGTCGAGCATTCAGAGTTTAAAAGTCGAAACCTGGCGAAGAGTGACATTCATCCACCGAATCGTCGATAAACTCGCGATTTCACGATCCTCGCGCGGGAAAATCCTAGCGACAAAGTATCGGAGCCCTCGCTCGCTTTGCGTAATGCAGCCCGGGAGTGTTGAGTTATGTCCCGCGTCTTATCGAGTTATGTCGATCCAACGGCTTGTCCGCGGCTCGCGAATCGTGAATCATACGCGCCTCGTGCACACGGAGGCGCTCGTAATCGGCGTGGCCGATCTGCGCGTAAAACCTTTACGATCGCCAGAAATCCGATCCACGCGGATTCGAACTTTGTACAAGCTCTTTCTCTTTTTTTTTTCTCGAAATCGAGGATTTTATACCGCGAGAGTGAAGGAGAGAGAGAAGAAGCCACTACCAAGAATTATCATTACGAGGCCCATACGAGGAGTGGCTCTCGCCCGGGGCCTCGACGCGAATCATCAGCGTGTGGCGCTTCTCTCGCTACCTCGTTATGCCCGGGAATACGTAATCACCGTTAAACTATAAACGTCGATTGGTCTCACGTCGTAAAGGCTTCGCGCGGTATTGGGAAGGTGGCCTCTCGGATTCTTGGCTCCTCTCGCGCGTAATGACGCAATTTCGCCGCGGCGTGGGAGTCCTCGGACGGTACGAATAAAACTCGGCGGGATGGGGGCGAGGAGGGTGAAAAAAAAAAGTATACCCGAGCCCGGATATCCCCTCGAAATCCGAACGGAACCACTCGTACGCGGAATTTGCATAGGCTAATGAATATGTTAAATCAATTTCGCGAAACGAGCTTTGTCCGAGAGCCTCGCGGGACTGTCCGTGATGCGTGGAGCCGGCTCGCGGGACTGAAACGAGGCGCGGAGGCCTGTTATTATTGTAATTGCCGCGCGTGTAAAACCGCGTGTGGAAAATGAGCCTAATGTGACGTGTGCGGGCGTAAGCACGAGCGCGCCGAAACGAATCGCGGACTACCCGTTATCACTCGTTAGCCGGGCACGGGCAATCGGGGAAAACTCTCGGTGGATCTGTGGAGAGCCTCGCGTATGCAAATCCGCCTGGCCCGGGGAGAGCGCGGGAAACGAGAAACGAAAGTGAAATAGAGCCTCCGTGTGCGGTATATGCAAAGTTCCTCTCGTTCGTTTAACGAGGGAAACGAATCTCGACGTTCCTGGGACCTTTTTCTGTTCACGTGGTGGAAAGAGGGAGAGAGAGGGAGAGAGAGAGAGAGAGAGAAGCGCTATTCCTCTTCCCTCTCGCAGCTGCCTCGAAAAAGTTCTACGATGAAAAACCGCCCCGGCTAACGAACCATCGCCCGTATTTCCACTTAACCCCTCCCCCCACTTTTTTCCAACTCTCTCCCCTCCCCCCGCTCGACGAATCAACGTCACCAACTTTCGTCTCGTAAGAAAAATCGCGCTCATTAACGAGCCCGGTGGCGCAGAATTTGTCGCGTTACACGGCGCGAACGCCCCTGGTAGTGAATATCGAAGAGCTTTACAGGATTTCGGTGCGAGAGACTCACTTAACGTTTATTCCGGCGGGGGTATACGCGCTGGATTAGCGTTACTGCGCTCGCGAGCGCGTTCAACTTGCGCAATCTCTTATCGGCAAGTACCCGGTGCTAACTATTTCGCGTAAATACGCTCGCAACAGCTCATAATCCGTCGTTACACATAAGCAACGAATTTCGCCCCTTTCGCGGGAGCGAGAGGGAAAATTTGCGGCCCTGCAGACGATAATTGAGATCGCAGCCAACGAGAATGGAGTTTGTCGCTGGTTTAATGACGCTATTAATTGCCGTTCGCGTTGACTGAACGGAATTTATGTAAAACTCTTTCGGGGTCAGCGGAAGAGAAAAAAAAAGCCAATCGCCAAATTGACCATTAATTTCCCATCGACGAGTTCCTCGGGAATCGAGTGACTTTGTTATTTATTAAGTGGCCATCGCCGCGGTGTCTAATCACTCCGCTCGTGCACGTAGAACGCGCGTACATAACCGGGCATTATCCGTCGATCTATCTCCCCGCTAACTGCAACATCGTAAATTTTAAAACCGCTTCGATCTCCAATGACGCGATTACGCGGCTATATTCGCCCCCTCGCCGATTGCCAACTTTAAAATAGTCCTTTATCAGCGGCCACGGAGCCGCGATTACCTGTTGCTCGATTTTCCTAAATATTTCAGGGAGGATATATCGCGACGTTTAACCGGACGATTCTCGCGCCCGGCGGATGTATTTTTCTCGCCCCTCGTCGTAAAGCTCGATCGATTCGTGCAACACTCGCCGACGATTATCGCTCGGCGAATTACCGGCCAGAGTTTTTTTTTTCTTTTTCAGTAACGAATATCGATTCGCGAGAGTTCAGTTCGTTAACCCGTTTTTGCCGTTCGGAAGAGGAGCTCCCTTTTCATCGCGAGACGCGCCTCCTACGTCGCGCTATATCGAGATCTTTATTATCGGGGCGTTGTACACCCCTCGCTTCACCCGGAGTATATACACCGGGACTGGTTATAAACATAAAACTCGTCCCTCTAATTGAAGATTCATCGAGGTAATTGAGCCGGTCTTTATTACCGTTCGCCACAATGAGAAAGGGATGACCTCTCGGCTCGGTCTCGCGTGTCGGCAACATTCAAAGGGAGCTCGACTCGGTAGCTAAAACTTTTCCGCGTTAGAAAAAGTCGGAGCGCGCGCGAGAGAGAGAGGGTTGAAGGAGGAGGTTGATTATTACGACTCGACCACCCGCGAGAGTCGTGTATTTAGCCAATTCGGTTATTCCCAACACTCGCTTGTTTCTATTTTTTTTTTTTTTTTTTTTTATAAACGAAAAGTGGAATTTCGAAACGCGTGTATTTGGCGCTCGTGCCGAGGGGAGGGGAGGGGGTTAACGAGAGTTTAATGAAAGTCCGGGACACCTGCTCGCCGCAGTCTCGTGCCCGGATCTCGCATCCCGCGCACGCACGCGCCCACCTCGCTGTTTACTAGCCGGCTCTCGCGATTCTCGATCGACTCTCGATCCGCGTAAACACTCGGCCGACACATCCTAACGAGACCCGAGTTGCTTCGAACGCCCACGAATTAACCTGAGAATTTATTCGCGAGAATCGTTACATTTATTAATCGCCAGCGGCGGAGAAATCGCTACTAGACGGAAATTATAGGGTCGCTTAATGTTAGAGGCTGTCGTCGAGGTTCTTTTTTTTTTTTTTTGAGGAAACTAGAACTTAGAACGACTTTGTGTCCGCGAGTCGACGGAGCGTCACGCGATAATAACGGACCCGGTGATTTTCGAGTTTCGTGGCGACAGAAGAAATAATGTATTCCGGTGTGAATTTATCCGGTCGGAGTGTCGCTCTAATGACTTAATTTTTCGGTAACGAGATTTTTCGTGGGTGCGTGCGTGTGTTTTTCCGTTCTATGGGAGCGAACGTGTCCGAAACGTGTGACCGGAGACAAAAGTCTCGAATTTTGCGTACGGTACCTCCCCTACTTTCCCCGAAAAACGTGTCGGACGATTTTTCCCGTCGAAGGACGTAACTCGAGCCTCCGAGGGCCCACGGTTTCCCTTTTTCGGACCACACATGGGCCCCCCGCGGGGTAAAAGTCTTTCACTCGACGGCACCGTTTGCACGCCATGTGTTTCCGAAACGAGACCTCCTCTCTCTCTCCCCCCACTCAAAAACGCGCGACTTCGTAGGACGCGAAAAGAGAGATTTTCCTCGAGCCGCGGAAATTCGATTACGTCTCCGTGAAGAGCCGAGGACCCTAAAAAAGAGATCTCGGAGCGGAGAAAATAATTTCTGCATATACCGCCGATTTTTATAGCCCCCGATACGGATCGTAATGCTTCCGATACAAGTCCGTGAAATTTGTAAAGAGAGAGAGGGAATATTTCGTGCACGGTGAGCGGCCGTACACGCGCTTTTCGCCCTTCACCCGGAAGAGGTTGGATTTCACGCTCGTAACGACACACCGAGCGTGCGGCTATAAAAACGACATAAAGATCGGCTATTTTGACAATCTCGAGAGAGGAGTCGACCTCTCTCTCTCCCTCTGGCTCGATATTCGCTCTTCTCTCCCTCTCGCGCTTTCTTTCCACGCACGGCTGACAACGGTAAACTTTACGACTGCTCGTTCCTTCGCATATCAGATCTCATAGTGTCGCGCGTCTCCCGATATTTTCCATTCCCGATAAAACGATACCGAAGCGTGAAATCGAGTTATCGATGCCGTAAGAAGAATTCCGAGGAATATTCCGAAAATAAGAAGCTCGTCGCGGCTAAATGCCTCGTCACCTCTCGCGATGTAATATCGATCGGCTGAGGGGGGGGGGGAGAAGAAAAAAAAAATAGGCTGAGGGAAAAAGATCGATGAAAATTCACGTTCACGGTAGGAGAGAGAGAACTGGAGGAGCGAATGGGTCACCGAGCGAGGCGTACTCACAGCGCGAATATATAGAAGGGGACCGAGAATGCAAGTCACGTCGGGTAATTGCACCGCGCGCCCATTACCTCTCTCTCTCTCTCTCTCTCTCTCTCTCTCTCTCTCTCTCTGTCTCCAGCACGCTCGCTCGAGTTCGCTCGCGTAACTCCCGTACGGGTGAAGGTTGCGCTATCGTAGGCGGCGAAACCCGCATCTAGGATTCAGACCGCGAACCCGATCGTATTCGAGTCCATTTTATCGCGAAACAACCCCATGGGACGACCGCCCTGAAACCGTTTCCTCGATTTATTATGTACTCGTGCGCGATCGGAAACTTTACTTTTACGGAATTTTATTTTCCCCCGTTCGACTTCGATATTCTCCGCCGGCTCTTTCACGGTTGACGGGGGATAGGGAGAAGGAGTTTGCCGGAAGCAGTCGACCGAGGTCCTGCGGTCTGTCGCGTAAATATTTATGTCGGGATAGGTGAAACATCTTGCGGGATGTGCGGGCCCTTTTTTGTCCTGGAATTCAACTTTTGCCCCCTTTTTCACGGTCGGTGATGACCCAGTTGAAAATGTAAAAAAAAGTCATTTCGATTTTTCAATTATTAGAATTTATAACGAAAATAATCGTACGATTGAAAGAAGAAAAACCACGGTGTTCGACATGTTCCGAAGAAATCACAACCAACCAAAAATTCCTACATGCTACCAATTTGTACTACAATATTTAATGTACTATTTTGTGATTGCTGAGATTACCTTTATGTACACCATAAATTTTAAATGTATATTCTTCCGTCGTCGCTAAAAAGATGCGACGATAAATAAAGGTTTTTAAAAAAAATCATACGATTAAAATGATTAAACGATTAGAACCGATTAAGAGTCATGCATACGTATATAAAAGTCAAAATTTTCGAATGTTTTTTGTCTCGGACTTGTGGCTATGAAAATTTATCGTCTGGGTAAATACGAGGGCATAATAAGTGGAGCCTTATGACGAATTGACGAGTGAACTTCATGCCTGGGATCGATCAATTGACAGCCGTCGAGCCGGAGTTACAAAAGCCGATGGCCCGATGCAGTTGGCCGGATGGTGGGCCCTCCCAGGGGGAGAGCTGCGTAGAGCTAACACGACGTCACGCGGCGCCGGCACGCTCCTCGACATTGTCCTACGACCAAGATCGAGTGGAGAAAAATAAAACGCTCTTCTAATAACTCGCTGTCCACGAAAATTGCGCGAGTTTTCCAAACATGAATTTTTCATTTCATTTTTCATTTTTTTTTTCATCCAGCGAGGAGAAAAAAAGCGCACCAGAAAGCGGAGCAACGAGAAACTGGTATTTTCACGGGTGTCTCGTTTTACGAGGGGTGCGGGGCCCGAGACTCCGATACGCCTCGCAATATCAATTTCAGTTTTCACGATCGGAACCGCGCGCCGGCTCACGGCAATTTACATAATAAAAATCTTCATCGGGAGTCGCTTTAGAATGAGTTTTTGCGGGTCGGCCGACGGGGGGGACGTCATAGGGCGAGCCCGAGCGGAGTCCGCGAAGCGAATTAAGCTCGCATTATTATATCGATAATGAAATTTGACGATATTGTGCATTTCGCAGCCGGGCTCTCTCTCTCTCTCTCGTAGGGTTCGAGGACGCGGGGCTCCCCTACGTCAAACCGCGGCACGTCCTCGGGTTCATTGTCGTGAGACGGTAACGCATCGGCCACCCGCCTCGGTTACCTTCCTCTCGCGTTATTATAACGTTATAGAAATCGGGAGCGTGCCGTGGGACACTTAATCCGTGGGCGCACATGCGTGAAATCCATCGCTCGTTACATTGTGTAATCTCGCGGCGACACCGGACCGGGAACGGAGGAAAAAAAATATGGGGAAAAAAATAGCGAAGAAGCCTCTCGTCGAGACGAGGAAGACGAGCGTTCCGCGAAGCGGGCGCGATAAAACTCTCGTTTATTTGCGCGTCGGGGCCTCGACTCGCGGAAAGGCACTTCCATTCGTCGGAATCCCTTTACAATTACATTCCGCATAAACCTCGACGCGGCCGGCGATTCCGATTGACCCGATAGGCCCGCGCACCGGCGGTCTCCCTTTTATTAGGTTTACGCGGCAATTACGGCCGAGCTAAGGAAAACACATATCGGAGTTTCGAGAAGCTGCCCTCGTAACGAGTCGTTTTATAGCCGAGAGAAAAGTCGCCGAAATAAGAATCGATGCGCGCCACCCACGACAAGCTCGTGGCTGCGTTTGGAACTGACGATAAAAAATATTTAACGAGATAATCGGATGGTTTATTCGAACTCGAAACAATCGATTGATTTCAAAAAATGGTCTATACGAAAACAGTCGACGTAACAGCTGTTAATGACCTCGCTCAAAATAAACCACTCGAGAGAAACTATCGATGAAGATTTTCGGAGCACGCGCTCGATCCTTCTTTTGTCCCAGACGATATATAAACACACCGGCGAGGTACGAGCTATGCGAATCGAATCGAGGGAATGCCCGCGGATCATGTCCCATGGAGTCCCGCATTGGAATGCGTATCGCGGCCGTTTTACCGGGAGAGACCACGAACGACGTGTTTACGCGCGATTCGTACTGCTTACAAAACAATCGGTTCGCGGATGACGAGAAAAATTACACGCTACCGTGACCCCATCGATGCAGCGATGACTCTAGCCCTCCTCCGTGGGGGGTGAAGGAAATTTTTTCTCATTTTTCGACGATTACTCGCCGCCCTCCCCGACTCGCCCCGGTGCCGTTATTGTTTTTAAAAACACCATTAACGAGGATGACTGTCAATCGAGTGGAGTGGCCGTGGCGTACGCTCTCTCGTGTAATCACATTACTCGCATGCGCCAGCAGGAGAGAGAGAGAGAGAGAACTCGTACACGAACGCGTGAATTCTCGTTTCACAATGGCGCGTGTTTTTGTAGTACGCTCACGGCGGCCATTGTTACGTCATTATTCGCATACCCCGAGCAACGAGAGGGGGAGAGGGGGTATAGAGGGGAGAGCCCGGTACTTCCGAGCCCCGCTGGCTCGTCGAGGGGGAACGACACCCCCCGATTACGCTTGTGTACAGTAGAGGTGTTACTTCGACTATGCGGTAGGGGAGACTCTTGCTTCCATTCTCCTCTCTCTCTCTCTCTCCTCTCTTTTTCCCGTCCATCTATTCTCGATTCATCGGGCACGAGGAAAGGTGCCGGTGTGTCTCGAGTCGAACAGTTAAACGATTCCGACAGCTGCTAGGGCAGCGGGGATTTCTCGGACGAGAAGAGGATCGAGGTTTGTCGCGATCTTAATGAAAAATCGAGATCGGCGAAAGCTCGAGCAACCGTCGAGTCTCTCGTTCATCCATCTGGTCTTGTACTTTTCGGCTATCGAGAGAGAGAGAGAGAGAGAGAGAGAGAGAGAGATAAAGAGAGAGTACGAAAATAGGGACTTCCTCGCAGGGGGAAAAAAAACGAAATTACGAACGCCAACCCCTCCGCGCGTCCCCGATATTATTTTTTCCTTCCGTGAGATCGAACTCTCACGCGTCAATTTTTAAAACTGACACGACGGAAGGGACTCGTTATATTTAGCCGAGTCGAAATAACAGGCATGAAAACGTCGAAAAGCGTATCGGGAGTTTCGACTTCCGGTGTATGTGTGGACGAAAAAAAAAAAAAACAACATATTCCCTTCGCGCTCGAACAGGATAAAGAAATTAACGAACGTAACATGTGTTTCGTTACGTGTATATCGGTGTTTTAATAACTCATTTCGTACGATTTGATATTCACGAGAGCGGTTCGTATTTACACGCGTGAAACGTCGTGCTATTTTTCGCTCCGACGGGGAATATCGATTATGGATTTTCCGTCCCGCGGGTGTCGAGCGAGCAGTCGGTCATTGGCATCGGCGAAGGACGACAGGGGAGGGGGGTGGTGGTAATGGGCGACGAGGTCCCGTCGTCGGATGATCGCTCATCCAAAAGTGACACAGGCGAGAGGCAAAAAAAATGACACCTTATCGTCGAACAGATATTCCGGTGTCGCATGACGATTTTCGTGCGCCCTCTCCCTCCCTCCGGTGAAAAATCGATACGAGAGCGAGATTTTCGCGAGCCAAGATCGAGAGATAACGAAAAAAAAAAGTACGAGGCTCTTGAGCCTCTACTGTTGTTACCGCGAAACTCCCGAAGTGCATCGTCACTGCACCGATAGCGATCAGCGAGTCTCAAATTCCACGCGCTGATTGCGTATCGATGAAAATACACGATCGTGCCGATAACGCGACTCGCGATTCATCGACGGTTTTATTTTTCGTACCCGAGCCACTTCTTTTTCTCATTCCGCGTGAGATCGAGTTGCTCATTTTTTTTTTCTACTCGAGATCTGTGTAAAGAGATAAAACGGGCAGACCGCGAAACAAGAGGCGGCCGCAAATCGAGCGTTCGCCGGAGAGTCAATTGGTATTATTAGATTGGCACCCCCGCGCCTAACGGGACCGAGGAGGTGGCGCGCGCGCGAGAGAGCGAGCATCCCCTCGAAGTCCGAGTCGTCCTGGGTGTACGTGCGTGATGGTTGGCGGTAAATTTCATTCGAGGAATTATCATGATTGAATCAGCTCCGCTCCACCGACGCCACTTCGCTCGAGTTCAATTTCTCCCTCTCTCTCCCTCCCAATTTTGCACCCTCAGAATTAGAAACCGGACTTTTCCTAAACCCATTACGAGCCGGGAGGAAAACGAGCGGGCGGCTTGTAGATTCGAGTGCTCGCGAGAGTATCGAGTATCGAGGGCCCTTTTTCGTATAAACGGCGCCGCTCGGCTCGCAACCCTTTTCCCGAGCCGCAAACCGAGGTGATTTACGCACGTCTCGTGTCACAGCTAACTTGATACAGTTACCAGCCGGTAATTCGCCCCCCCCCCCTCCCTCTCCCCCCACACTCGATGTTTACCTTCGGTACTTTGCGCCAAATTCCGCTTCGCGTACACCGAGTTTCGGAATTTCGTTGCTCCTCCTTTTTTTCGCCTTTTCGCTTGATTTACCGTAACACGAGTATCGAGATTCCGATCGCGTAATTGAAGACGATCGAGTTTCTCGGAGTGGAGCGGGGTGGAGGGTGGGGGACGAACTTTGTTTCGAGACGCAATTAAATTCGTAGCAGCGCGCTATTTTTCACGAGAGCGCGTCGTCTTCCCGATTAAATCGATAACGAAAAAGAGGGACGATAAAAAATTGATTTCTTCTGCCAGCGAGCGGATCGATCTTTTCTCTCTCTCTCTCTCTCTCTCTCTCTCTCTCTCTCTCTCTCTCTTCTCTCCGATGCACCTTGCGCAGAGAGACTCTCATCCATTATGAGAATCCGGCGCGTACGATGACTTACGTGATTAACACACGCGTGTGCACCGGTGCACGTACACGTTTGGTACATCATTCTTTCCTCCTCCTCGGCCCCTCTCTCCTATCTCGTTCGCGTTGTACGCGCGTATAGGGACCGGCGAACACAATCGCCACGCATTTCGCGGCCCGCTTTCATGTCGCCGACCAAAGACGGTGTCCGTGAGAGCGAAAACGAGAGAGAGAGAGAGAGAGAGAGGAGAGGAGAGAGTACAAAAAAGACGGCTTGTATGTGTCGGTAGTTTTTTTATCGTCCGATCGAAATAAGAGCCATCGAGGTACAAAGGACCCCCTGGAACATCGAGAAATTGAAAAATTACGGGGTATTCGGAAAATCCAGGCTGAAATCTCGCGATCGGTATCGGCCGGGCTGGTAACGAATCGATTATCAGTGGGATTAACCCGTCGGCCCTTATCTGTCCACTCGCCCGGACGTTGTCTCGAGCGCGACGATCGATCGCCAATTTGCGTCGAATTTATCGGCGTCGATCCACGTTATGAGATATGCCAGCGTCGATATCTCGCTGATGAGATTTCGCTACGTGCGTACGTCCACTTCCAGCTCCTTCCTCTATTACCGGCGAGGAGCCGGGCCGACGCACTCGCTATGATTTAACGCGCAATTATATCAAACCGAGCTCGATCGACGTTAATTTTACGCGCGTTTCACGTGACTCGACGACATTAGCTTCTTTCTATGTTTTATTTTTTTTTT
>NCVS01000332.1:64411-75564 GCA_003055095.1 Goniozus legneri
GGTAGAGGAAGAGCAGCGGAATCGAGAGAGAATCGACGGGGATGGAGAGCGGAATAGGCGAGAGAGGAGCCGAGAGAGAGAATCATTTGAATGAGTAATACTACACCTCGTGCAGCAGCCACCCACACTTCTGCGAGCAGCAGCTTTGTTTGATACGCGCGTATTGTGCTGCCTGCCACCGGTTCACTTTATACCCGTTACACACAGGTAAATCCCTTACGTGTATAATCGAGTATACGTACGCTCTCTCTCTCTCTCTCTCTCTATGCACACAAAATATATATATATATATATATGTGTACCACCCCCGTTTTACCCCAACGGTTCCAACTTCTGAAAATTGTATTATAATACGGCCTCGGGCGTGCGCTACGACAATGAGGGAGCGGATTCTCTTTGTTGGTATCCTGTTTTTTTTCGCTCTCTCTTTCATTCTCAACTGGCTGCTTTTTTTTCACCGAGTTGCCTTATGCCAATCTCGCGGTTCACCCGCCGGTGAGCTCGAATCGAAAGTTGGAGCGATAAGACACGCGTGTGTCCGCGATTAACGCATTTCTGTAATCGCGAGAGGGTAGCCCGCGGTGGCTAGAGCTGCGTGGAGGACGATAACGAAATGCACTATTCGCACGAACCTAATCCGCGACGCCCTACGACCAGCCACGAAATTTATCTCGGCCGTGCGCAGATAAGGCCGGCAAGGAGCGAGCGAGATAGCGAGCGTGTGGTTTATCCCGGGACGGTTAATAGCGATCTCGGTTGCGCGAACGAAAGGCGACCCAACCCCCACCAATCGCGATTACACGCCATTCGTAATTGGTACCGTACTCGCGAATTTATTATAATTCCACGTGAATGGGAAATTGTTGCGCGGCTCGTAATCTCGCCCTCTCGGATTAAACTGGATCCCGTGTTTTCCCTCGAAAATACGCGGATTCGACTCCACGGAACTAGCGCGTACACACAGCGTGGAAAGAAGGGAAGGCGTAGCGTGTAATTACGCAGCGCGAGGAACCTCACGCAGAATCCTTTAACATCCTTGATGGATTTTCCATCGTTGCGGAGGAGCCTCGCCTCGGTCGAAGGAAGCAGCCGGAAGGCTTAAGGGGCTTGCGAGATAGGTGAAGTTAGACAACAAGGAGGATGCGCGCGCCGGGCTTTATCGCAGACAGCAGGATAATTAAATTTGTCGGGGTGATTTATGGCGGCGCGGTGGGGGGAGGAGGGGGGAGTGGACGGGGAGCCACGATAGGCTTCCTCGCTTTACACGATACATACACCCTCGGTTCGTTGTTCGCTCCTCTTAAATAAGCAATAAACGCGCCGTACCGAATGAATAAAAAATCAGCCGCGAAAACCTCCCGACGTTTCGAGAGTTCGGCCGGAACACGGGCTAAATAATCGATAATTTATCGTCGTTCTATTCTCGACGGAAAGGGTTTCCTACTCCCATCCTCTCGTGCTGGAATTCTGCATACGCGCGAGAGAGGCACCTCGTGAAATATCGAGTTTAATTGAGCGATTCTCGAGTCGCGTATGAAGATTTCATCGAACTCGTAGAGAGAGCGAGAGAGTCTCGGGGATTGAATTCGGGATATTATTCGGCAACAAAGGAGATTTTTTGGTGGAGAGCGCGGGCTCCCTCGTAGGCCTTTTTCGGGGCTCTCTTTCATTCCCGTTCCGAGAAAACTGGACCCAGAAACCGTTGTGTTCCCTCTCGCAGAAAAGGATGCTACCTCAGGTACCAGCCGACGTACTACCCGCTCGCACCTAATTCCCTCCTACCCCCGTGCATGCACAATGAGAACGACAGATCGCGAGCCGAAAGCCAACGTCGAATTCCACCGGCTGTACGATCAGCCGTGAACCGAGTCCGGGTTGGCCTCCTGAAGGACGGCACCGGTTAATCGAGAATTTCACGTTCAAAGGGGTGAGTTTTCCGCGGAAACCGAAAGTTTTCCACGAGCTAGGCGAGTATGGAAATATTCACGAGGAGGAAAAAAATCGAGTCGGGGAAGAATTAGGGGTGTCGCGGGAGCCTCGGGGCGGTAAAAGCAGCGACTAGGTGTGTATAGAGAGCTCGGGGTGCGGCAGAGTTTTTTTCTCTCCTTACCCTCGAATGTCGCCAAGTGTCGCCGTTCTCATTAAATATTCAAGCCTGTAATACAATATCCATCGTGTAGACGGCACCGTACAAGCGGGATAAACGATTCGCGGTGCGAGGAGAGCGAGAGAGAAAAAAGTAGCGAGGGAGAGAGAGAGAGCGAGAACACCCACAAGGGGCTTTCCCTGGCACTTTCATCTCGATACAGGTCCCCTTTTCAAATTCGCTGAAAGGAACGCGCTACGTGTACGTATACGCGTATCGGCCGAGATTCCCCCGCGAGATAGGAAACACGCGCAACGTCATCGTTATATGCCTCGGTTTTACGGAAATGCATTTACGTATCTCTCGCGAACGAACGTACGAAATGACGATGCCCTCTTAGCCCCAACGGTTGAGACGTTTCTTTCCGTACTATCGAGCCGAGAAACGAGTTAAAAAATATCTGCATTTTGAGAGAAAAACAGTTCGGAAATTAACTGGAACTGTATATTTTACCGCATACGTTATATCGGGGATTCTGATACTCAAGAATATTTTAAATGTAAGAAATAATTTTACGGGTAACAGAGAGAATAATGCGCGGGGAGAACGTCGCTATCTTTGTCGGCTGATTGCTCCGAAGGGTGACGCGCAGAGGGCAGGAAATTTGCAATATTTTTCAATGAAAAAGTTTGCTCGCGTGGCGCCGAGAGTTAGGTGAAAAAGAGGGATTTCGGTATCGGAGCACATTTACGCTCCCTTAATGCGATGTTTCCTGCTCCCTCTCTCTTTCCCTCGCTCGGTATCGATCCCGCAGCGGCAGCGAAATTTTCACGGAAGCCGTGGACGATATTGGATCTTCCGCGGACGGAAAAATCGCGCGTATTTATCGTCTCGCGCGCTCATCCGGGCTCCGGCCGGCAAGAAAAGGAGAGTTA
Organism: Goniozus legneri; assembly: GCA_003055095.1. Taxonomy (NCBI): domain Eukaryota; kingdom Metazoa; phylum Arthropoda; class Insecta; order Hymenoptera; family Bethylidae; genus Goniozus; species Goniozus legneri. The sequence continues at coordinate 67,433 of NCVS01000332.1, forward strand.
TCGCGAAAAACAAGAGAAACGCCCGAGACTGGCGACTCATCAAAGAGCCGGAGCGGGTCGGCAATGCCTCCGAATCCGTCGCGGCTGAGAGGTGAGCCAACGCTAGAGCGAGACGACACTATGTTGCCCGGTTTATTTTAATAACGTTATAATAAGACGTCGGGATTGATGTTGAACTATTCGCTGGCAGCGAGAGCCAAAAGCCGTGCGGGAGTCCCCCTCCGGGTAAACCGGCCATCGCGGAAATTAAGGCTCGCGGAACGACGCGTTCGAGGCTCAGATCTAAAGGCTCGTCGCCCACGAGTCATTAACATGCCCCGGGTAGGCGTCGAGAGTATGCGACCGCGAGCGAGAGGAGCCAGCGAGGGAGAGAGAGAGAGAGGGACCATTTCGATGTTTTTCCGCTCCGTTGATACTCCGCGAATCCCTCTCTGTTCCTCGCGCCAGCCGCCTTATATTTTTCCCTTTCCGCTCTCGAGAGTAGACCGCGATAAAATTAAACGAGCCGGCTCTCCCGGTATTCGTCGACGTAACGGATTACGCGCTTGTTGATGCTAATTAATGAATAAACGATTAATGATAATTTACCGTCGTTCGCGAAAATTTACGACGGCCCTCGACGCACCGCGCGGCCTAGGCAGATCAAGAATCGAACTGCGAGCTTTTCTATTCTCCTGGCGAGTGGTTTTTGTTTAACGTTGTGAGATTTTTAACTTTCACTTCGTACAGGCTTGTTGAAAAATTTGTTTTGACACGATTTTTGTCTACTGCTTCGCTTGTCACCTACGATATCCGTGACAGCGAGTCGCTAAATAAATATAGATTTTAGAATTATATTCGATATTTTAGTACTTGTAACATTTTCAGTGTTGGCAATTCGAGCTGATACTCAAATCGGTATTCTAACTCGTTCAATTTTTCAAAGATAATCATTTCTCGAGTTCCAATGGATTCGATCTTTCTGGTCGCCGGGGGTCATCCGCTGGTGTTCTAATCGATATATGAACGTGTGTACGTACATGGCGAACGATCGCGCCCGATGGCTTTACGGTCGCCGATGCTCGTTTCCTTGATTTACGACGGCCCTAACCCTCGACGCGTTACCTACATTGTTTCCCTTACCTCGGCAAACCTCGAGGTTTATCTTTCCGCGTTTCTCTCTCTCGCTCCGACCTCGACCTTGCGCTCCTTCTGTAACAAGGAGCGAGAGAGAGAGAGAGAGAGAGAGAGAGAGAGAGAGAGAGAGACAAATGCTAATTCGAACAGGATCGAAGTTCCCGTTCGAATATCGGCGCGGCACGCGATCAGCGTTGCGTCACTCGAGCGGAAAATCCTCCTTCCCGTCCCGATTTCGTAAATTTCTTTTTTACTGCCCGTCGAGAGGAGAGCAGTCGTCGCTTAAATAACACGTTCGGCGTAGGAGCCGTCGAACCAAACGAGAGAGAGAGAGAGAGAGAGGAGGATGATGACACTCTCGGTCGAGATATTTTTACGTCCAAGTGGAACGACTAGCGTGCTACCGTCAGTCGAGTAGATACTTCACGACGGGACGAACAACGAACTCGAGTTTTGCCGAAAATCGCTCCCATCGATTCGACTCGAGTGGGGATAAGAACTCACGGAAATAAAACGAAGAAGAGGCCGAGTGCGCGAGGGGGGGGAGAGAGAGAGAGAGAGAGAGAGAGAGGACTGGCCGTTATATAGCACGCGACTCTAAAACGTTGTTTTGTAGCGCCGGAATAGATATCGGTGGTGGCTGGCGCGGAGACAGGGAAGTGCCACTATTTCTGATGAGCGCTAGAGAAGTGCCCTCTCTCACCCCCTCCCTTCTCTCTCTCTCTCTCTCTCTCTCTCTCTCTCCTCGGACTCGCCACCAGCGGGCTCGTTGATGTCCCGTTCGAGTAACGGAGAGGGGAAATCAGGGGAGCGAAACGCAAGCGCGTTAATAGAGGGCAGACGGCGAAGCGGCCAGGAATAACCCTCAAGATGTCACACTTCCATACGGAACGCGAGCGTTCGGCACTCGGCGCCGATCGTATTTTCGCCGCGTCGATCTCGTCGATATTCGTTCGTGCAAAATTTTAACACCCCACCCGAAATTTTGCAGCGATAACCTGTTGAGCCGGACGGTCGTTGCTCCTCGTTGAGAGCGGATCTTCACGAATGAGAAGGCTTTATTAAGAGGCGAGCCGCGACGGCAGTTTGTCACGTTAACGCGACTGGGCCAAACGAGGCGTCGATATAACAACAAGGCAACTGCCAAACCCGTCTCTCGCACCGTCCAAAACCGATCCGAGTTATTTATCGCGTATAGAATTAGCGGGGAAGCATCGCGAGGAAACGCGAACTCGCGGGAAGGAAGACGAGGGAGAGAGAAATGCGACAGCCGGGGCATGTACGTACAAATCAGTCCCGGCAGGATCGTGGAAAGTGGAGGATGGTAAATATACGGAGCGCTTCCGTGACGACGCGGTATAACAGTGTTTAGAACGTGGGATCTCGCCGGCCGAGCACACATACGAGAAAAAGAGAGAGATAGAGAGAAACGGGACACACCGAGACGTCGAATTAGACGACGGGATCGCGTGCACGCTCTGCTCACTCCATTTTATTTGTCTTTTAACATGCGCAATTTTTCCTTTCCACTCGCTTAAAAACACCGACCTTACGTTTTACCTTACGTAAATACCTTCCTCGTCACGATACGTTCCGTTCGCGACGGTGCTAGAGCACCGACTTTACGAGCCTCCGCGGTTCGTATTTTTCCGCAGCGTCCGGATCTGCGCGCGGGGGCGTGGAGAAGAGAAAGAAATTCTTCGATCGATGAAATACGAGCGGCCCTCATGCTCGATAACGTGTCCCCGCTGCTCCGGGATTTATATTCGTCGCTGGGAACGAACGAGCTCGAGCGAGTACGATTAATCCTCAGCTCTTTAGGAGATATCAGTCAGCGAAGGAAAATTCTGAAGTTTATGGTGGAACTCTTGTAGAAAAAAGAACTACTAAATCGATAATTAATAATGAATTTGGACAAAGTTCTTTTTTCTGAATTGAAAGAAATTGATTCCATTAAGGGGTAATCCTACTTTGTTGAGGTGAAATAAAGGGTCATTTTCTTAACTCAATAAAAATGAAACGCATTGATGTATCGAAATTCTGTTTTGTTCATATCATTCTACGGATATTGAAGTACAAATAACATATTTAATGAATTTTTTTAATTGTAAAATGGGGGTGTTTCATTTGATGCCGCGAAATATGTTTTTCCGGTGTAGTCTGTACGCCCGTACATTTACTGCTTCGAATTCTGAACTTAGAAGAAAAATGAAACAAAATTCTTAAAATATATTGTAAAATGAAGCGAACATCGTAGGATTATCTCGAAATTTTGATTTTAAAATGAATTACGTCAACATGAATGAAAAGAAGCATATTTTTGAAGGAAAATCGGTCAAAAATTGTTCATAAAATTTGCAATATTTAATTGATCAAAAAAATCCTACGATGTTCGCTAGATAATGTAATTATGAAGCTGCAGTTAAATTTTCAAGTCAATCGGTAACGAATTGCAGACGCTACTTGTACGGCCAACTGGGAAAATTTCGTTTCGAGAAAAACGCGTTTAAAGTGTCATGTACTGAAATTGTGAAATAATTTTCGGTATACCTCTAATCTGCAATGCCTGCACCGTATAGTTGGCTTTCTAAAAAGTCGTTTTCTTGCTCTTTATTTATTATTTTAAACATTTAGAAACTTTGCTACACTGCACGACAACGTGCGCGACAATCAGCAAAGCGGCGATCTGACTTTACTCGGGAAATCAATTTTTTTTCATTATTTCCAGGAGTTTTCACCCATAGAAACTTCTGAATATCATTCTCTAAGGTCCAATAAAGCATTTAAATGAATAAAAAAAAAATGGTAAAAAAAAATTTTACAAAGTAGGATTACCCCTTAAACAGCAGTCATTGTTTTGGTCGATTCTCCTCGACAACTCCATCCTCCCCTGTTCCGGTGAACTATCAAGGAGAGGGTCAAGGACGTTCGGGATTAAAAAAACGGCTGGGAAGGTTGAAGGCAGGCAGTGCGAAGAGAGTCGACGAGTCGACACGACGGAAGACGACGAGCGCTGACGCGCCGACAAGACAGCGAGACGCAGAGGCCAAAGAGTTCGCGGTTCTCTGCGTTCGACGGGCCGATTAAATTCACGATCGACGCGCAAAGAATCCAAGACCCCGTGGATCGGCCGGGTCGAGTCAACCGGCTCGGAGAAAAGAAACGAAATCCACGATTTTTCGAAGGAAACGAGGGGAGAGGGACGAACTCGAGCTAGCCGATGACGCGCGAGGAATAAATTTCCACGTCGACGCAATGTTGCGTGTATATTAATAAACGCTCTCGTGTCTGCGCTTAGCGATCGCTTGAGAAATCCGTGGCGGTATACATCGCGACTATAAGAAGCCAGCGGCTTCGTTCTCTTTTTACAGAGACGAATTCTTCGCCCCGTGGACGCGCCGGGGAGTTAAATTTAAACCGCGGCGCGCGGGACGAACCGAAAAACTAACTCTGCCCGTTTCTCTCCCCTCCCTCTGGCTCCTCGTAAAAATTCATCGGGCAAAACAGAATTCATTCCTAAATCGAGAGCGTCGCGCGATTTGGAAAACCACCAAGAGGCTTTTCGTTATTCGACGAATTCGAGGGATAGATAACGGAGCGATTTTTATTTAAGGACGGAATGACGAGGTGAGATTCCGGAGGTACCCCTTCGGGAGCGAGCGAGAGGGAAAAAAGCGATAAAAAGAAGGGTTTGACGAAGCCGCGGGACGACGGCGTCGTAAACGGACGACATTGTCGTTTTATCGCTCGCAAATCGAGTCCCTGGCTCTCCCCCTCGCCCTACCGTTTTCCTCGCTCTCGTTCTCGGACGGCCAGGAAGTCGTAGGAGGTCGAAATTTTCGCAAGGATCGTATCCTCTCGCTCGATTAAGTCGAATGCATCCGGCGCGCGCGCGCTCCCCGAAACCCCTCCGAGTTTCTCGAGTGTCCTCGACGCGTTGGCCGGGTGTATCGCGTTTCACCGACGTAACGGTCTCGGCTATACGTCACGAGGCAAATTTTTCTCCCACGGAACCCTCGACGTTCGGGAGAAATCGAGGAAACAGTACGCAAATTTGCGCGCGCGAAATGCCGACTACGGCTCCCTCTAATCCTCTAATAGGATTTATAAGCGCGAGCTCGATTACCTTCAGTCAAGGATATAACCCGGCTCGCCCACCCCCGTCGGCGCCCGTGTATTTACCGTGGTAATTTCGAGCCAGGCGACCCCTCCGCACACCCCCACGTTTCTCAATACCCATCATCGTTCACGCGCGTAAGCGCTCGGTTACAGTGTTAGAAATTTCATTTCGACTGAATATTTAAAATCGTTTGAAAAGATTCTAGTGTTGCTCGAAAACGTTTAGCAGTTCAGTTAAAGTGTCAGAAATTTCATTTCGATTGAATATTTAAAATTCGAGAGATTCTAGTGTTTCTCGAAAACTTCTAGCAGTTCATCGACGAGTAAGGCTATCCGAATTCGCGGATACAAATTTTTTCCCCCGTCCAAGTTTCTCGTCGAGCGATCCCGCTGCGAGCGCCATATACGGCCGGAGGTGTTTTCTGCTACACTTTTGACTAAATGCGGACGGGACGAGAGGTGAAACGACGTCTCGAGGAAAAAAAAAGAGAAGCCGGTATAAAACGCGATCGGCTATAAAGGCTGAGCGAAGCTAACAGCCGTTTAATAGCCGCTCGGAACGCCACTTGGCGGCGACACCTCGTCGCGCTCGTCGCGAAAAAGGGGTTGCGAGCTGCGAGGGTGATCCTGAAGTCGCGCCAACTCGCCGGTAATAACGATAAAATTCGCCGGGAACGATACCCGGATCACGTATTCCTCTCGTTCTTGCGCGCATCGCCGAGGGAGCAAAAATCGCGAAACAGCGTTCGGTAATGCTCGTCTTCGCACCTCGCGGGCTCTTCGATTTCTCGGTAGAATCCGGTGAAGTGTACCTCGCCGCGAAACGGTCGCTTAATTCGAAATAAAACACCGTCGGATAAATTTCACCTGGACTGCGCTTTTTTGCCACGTAGAGAAAGAAAACGAGAGAGAGAGAGAGAGAGAGAGAGAGAGAGGCGTGTATACGCGATCGAGGACGAGTAGCGGACGTACTAAACGATAAAGAGAAGAGAGAAGTGAAAAAAAGAGGAGAACGTCTCGCTCGCTCCTCTCGATCCTTTCATGCGAGCCGGCCCGTTAATCCTCCGCGCGGCTCCCGCCAGGATCCCACGGGGACGCACCACGCGAATTTGCATACAAGATCCTCCCGGCGTCTCCCACTCCTCCTGCTACCTCTCGCGACGCCATCGCGTCGACGAGGCCAATTTTCGCAATTTTCGTGTTCGACGATAACGATATATACGCGAGTGCAAGAGAGAGGGGGGGGGGGGAGGGAGAGGAGAGAGACGAAACAAGATAGGGGATTTGAGGATTTTTTAATAAAGGGCCCGGGTACAAGGCCGAATCGGCTTTTTTCGTATTCCATTATGGCCGTTATGTTCGAACGTATAAGGACGCCCCGCTGCCGCGAGCTCTCTCTCACTCTCTCTAAGCTGCGTTTAAACGCATTATGGATCCCCGGCGCAGCTCGCGCGCACGCGGAATTTGCATACAAGATCCGACGGGTAAACGTCGTCCTCGCCTCCGTCTTCTCTCTGCCCCCGATCTTCATTCGATCTGCCTCGTGTGTACCCGATCCTCCGCATATATTTATTATCAGCGCCGAGCCATTGTACACGGGACCGGAGTCATTTCTCTCCTTCTCTCTCCCGCCGACTCTCGCGTGTCTCACCCAACTCGACGTTTTACGCCGATCCTCCGAATTCGCAGCGTTCTTGGGAAAATTTCGGGAAAAATGTAGGGAGCGCTCTGAGCGAATTATCGGGAGAAGTATTCCATTTAGTGGGTGAAAATCGATAATACGGGACGAGGAATTTCGCCCGAGATAGAAACAGAAATCGGTAATTTCGTGCGGGGAGCTCCGACGAGTTTCTCTAATCCGGTAGGAAAATACTCATTCCATCCGATAACTCGGTAAGAATTTGACGTAGGGGGAGTCTGACGGTTCCTCGAGCGCGCAAAGTTAATCCGAGCCATATACGGGAGCGATTACCGTTAATTATATTTTCCTAGCCGGGCTGAGGCGAGAGTGTTGTGTTCGTGTCTGCTCGAGGGGAGAAGAGCGAGTAGAGTGAGTTAGCGAGTGCGAGAGAGAGAGAGAGAGAGAGAGATTCGAAGCTGAAGTAGCACGTGGTGCCGGGATCACGTGGATGGTGTAGCGTCGCGGGAAGGGTGGCGCAGAACCACCCTCGACGTTCACCCTCGACGAGGCGCGGGCGAAGGGCAGGATTAAATTGGCACCAATTACCAGCAAAACACCCTTCACGCACTCTCTCTCTCTCTCTCTCCCCCCATCCGTAGCGATTTTCCTACCCGGGAGTCGCACCCTCTCCTACCATCCTCGAGGCGGCCGCACGCGAAAAAAGAAACCCTCCCCAACGAGCCGCAACGATATTACATTATGAAAATATACATCCCCAACTGACGTAGCTGGTAGCAATGTAATTATCGGCCCGCTAGACGTTCCGCTCCGCGCTTCTTCCCGTCGGCTCTCACTCAACCGAATTAACGTCCGAGACAAATTTACAAAATGGAAAGGAATCGAGAATAAACAAAAGTGGGGAGCGCGCGGATCGATTCGATACTCCTCGCGATACTCTCGTTAGAATTCCCAAATCGAGCGAGGCCCTCTCTCCCGAGTGCGCCGAAGGAATGATATATCTTTTTTTATTTCCACTCGCAATGGGTGAAACACGCACATGTGGGACATGACAAGCGCGCGACGTCGAGTGGAAGGACGTTCCGTGTGTTTTACGCTACGCGAATGGGCGTCAACGCGAACGCGGAATAACATGTCTTTAACAATCGCTCGTTTGATTTACCATTCATACCACTCCGGATATGATAATGGAAAACGTGGCTGCATCGCACGCATATCCGGGGATTAGTTACGCCACTTCCCCCCCCCCCCCCCCCCC